>CP125850.1:50091699-50431699 GCA_030408175.1 Trifolium repens | reverse complement strand
GGTGTATTCTCACAATGTTAGTGCCATTTCTCTCTATGGTAAACCTGTGCAACATTAGTATACCAAGCATATTGAGATGAATATTCATTTCTGGGAATAAGTAGCTCATGGTCAGATTGTAGACATTTTCACCGTGGTGTAATGTAATAGGAAGAAAGATATAGATAAAATGCAATGAAATGAGATGAGTTCAAATTTCATAATTTTAGTAGTCTACATCCTCTGACGAAGAGTCCCGGCTCCGCCACTGCATAAACATCAATGCAAAAGTATAGAGTATTTGTTGTAACTTACAAAGTGCAACCTTACATAATCTAACAAAAGGGAGATATGTGACTCACTAACAACCTCCTATTTAGTGTACTTCTTCACTAATTAAAAAATCTTCATATTTATTTTAAATTGGCCAACGACATTTAGGTTGGCCAATTTAAAATAGAAGAATTTAAACCAAACATTACCTTAAGATTGAGCTTCAATGCGTTTCCCAACCCTTAGTAGACGTTCCAATCTTGATTTCAAGCTACTAAATGAGGTAAAAATGGATTTGGATCGTGGGTCTCTTTTGGTAGTGTGATGAAGAATAAGAAGTGATGAGCTGATGCTCAAATTCATATACATATAAGGTTACTTCGGTTCGTAGTAACCGAAATATTAAGCGAACGGTTCGTAGAAACTGAAATTTCAATTATTTCGATTCGTAAAAACTGAAATAAACTGCTAAAAATGTACACCATTTTCGGGGTCAAAATGAGATTTATGGGGGGTATAAAAGAAATGGCAGGGACTGGAAGAGAAATTTTCTTCCAACCTAACCTAACCAAACCCATTTTTCTAATTGGACTAACTAGACTTGACAAAAAAGCCTCAAATATTTTTTACTAATTTTTTAGAGAATTTCTTTTCGTACCCCCCAACACTCTTTTTCACCCCCCGACGTTCCCATTTTGCCCCTTCGCTACTTAGGGAGCGTGGAGCGAGTGTGTAAAGTGCAAAAATAGAAACACCGCAGTTCGCTTCCTACGTAGCGAACTTTATAAAAATCAATTTTTTTTAATAATAATTATGGAGCAAATCAAGAGATCATGCTCATAATTGTATCATGAGATCATGAATATAAGGTAATAATGTTGTGTAATGAATGATAATTATACAAAAAATATTTACAATGAATGCGAGATATCATGCATATAAATACAATTTATTACATATTAGTTTATATTAGAAATATAATAATTAACATTAATGTATAAAGTTTACTAGTTACACTGAGTTCGCATTCTACGTATATTTTAGTTCACTACTTAAGTAGCGAGTATCAATATTTTATACTCAAATTAAACGCCGACACACTATAAATGAAAAAATCATAAAAAAAAGAGTTCTCTCATAAGCTTATTATTTGATTGGATCAACAAAACAATTTCAGAGTATATAGTAAATGTCTTCCACTATCATGTCTTCCTTACGTTCATGGACTAATTAATCTGTTTTTACACACTCCAATTAAATAGTTCATCACAGTTCACAGCTACAGAAATCAAGATTGATAAACTTTTTCCTACTTCAAGTATTCTCCATCATCACTTTTTGCTTCTCTGCTGCGGAAGTATCTATAGTAAATGTACTGTGATATTATCTGTCAAATATAGTTAAGGTTTTGATTATAAATCTTAATAATATATACTTTCTTTAATACTATGTACTACATGTTAGAGTTTGAGAGTAAGAGAAGAGAAAAAAGGTTGAGGAATTGAGAGAGAGAAAAATGAAGGGAAAGACTTATGATTGTTATCAATGAAGGAAGTTACAATGATACTTATACATATCATTTACTTACAAGTCAAGCAACTATTTTCAACTAACTCCCTAACTGTCATAACTAACTCATAACTGTCAACACTACTCTTAACTACCTAAGCGTACAGATGTTGAGACATTGTATCCAACATCTTGTCAAAACTATATGAAACTAGTGTTACAAACAACATGATATTTGAATTACATTTCAACACACCCCTTTAATTCAAATATTCTAAACTAGTTATTTTTAACATCTTCCTTAGCTCCTTGAATCTTTCAATCTTGAGTAGCTTTGTGAGGATGTCTGCAATCTGAACCTCAGTTTTGCCAAAGATGACAACCTTAAATATCGAATAAAAGTCAATAGACTCGTGTGAATGCACGGACCTTTAAATTAGTGGTATAAAATACCTTACTATATATATATATATATATATATATATATATAGGGTCATGTTAACTCGTGCGAAAGATTTCTGATCCTATGTAGCTAACCATGCTGCAACACAAAAAATTAGAGAAATGTGAATTTGAAAATAAACATATTTTTAGATGCATCGTAAGCTGCATGTTGAGAAGGTTTTTCTGGCTACCCAATAAACTCAACCTCTCAAGTAGCTTCGTCCAAAACCAACTTCAGTTCTCAAAATATCCAATTTCAGTTTTTCTCAGAAATTTTTTTCAATTGTTCCGGTTTGCAACTATTTTACCGGAAAGCTTGATGAAAGCATTCTGAAATTTTCCAATTAACCGTGGCTAAACTTATTATTTAAGTTTTCCGGTTTGAACGTAACTTTGATTAAATGTTGGAGTAAACTAAAATAATAAAAGGGGTAAAATGAAGATATTGAGTTGTTTGTAAAAATTTTCATACATGTTATATTGTTGATTTGATACTTCAATCATTTAAGCGGCCCATCCTTAGATAAGATAAATATGAATTTATTTATTTATTTACAAAATAAATATATTCATTCATTCAAATGGATAGAGTACATCAATGTAATACAAAATTCATAATCGCTAAAAACAAAAAGGAAAAATCTGCAAACAAACTTACAACATCCATGTTAATAGCATAAAATGGGGAATTACATATGCCTACAAATATGACTATATTGAAGTGTCTGAAATATCCATGTATCCGGATCTGTAGCATTGTTGACACCAAAGTCGACATGATTGGATCTGCACTAGATTATAACTACTCTTTCAACCTGAACCAAATGAACACCGGACAAAAATGGGAAATCAAATACACCGCACAAAGACGGGACATCCAAATACACCGTACGAAGACGGAAAATCAAAACAAACATGTGAAAATTACACTTATTTATTATAACGAGAATAAAAAACAATTTGGATGGATGATTTTAGGCCAAAATTGACCTAAAATCACCCTCTTCAATAACCTAAGAAGAAGAAAAAAATTAGTGTTGGCTAGGGTTGGAAGAGAAGAAAAAAAGAGGAGAGTATGATACATATCACTACAAGAAATATGATTTTTTGCAACGACTTTTTTTGTTACAAGTCGCTGGCAAAACTATCCAATGTAGTTTTGCCAGCGACTTGTAACAACTTTTAACAAAAAAAATTGTTGCAAAAAATCATATTTCTTGTAGTGTATGAATGTTACCTCTTATATTTTTGTGTTATGGTGTCATTTTTTTTTCTTTTCCAAAAGAGTGGATCAGCAAAGCACTAAATCCACCAGAATATATTCAAAATGTAAGTATATTAATGAAATGAGATAAATTTTTTACTGTAAAAAAAATAAATTCAAAATGTAAGTAATTACAATAAGGTGAGGGACCAAACCAAAACCCTCTCAAATAGAGAACCTAAGTAAACTAAAGAAATTTATAGAAAACTATTACAAATAGCCAAAGGTTTTCCAGTCCAATAAGTAAAGCTAAAAAGACCTAACCCCAAGTTGGCCAATACATAACACAAATATTTCTTTCTCTGTAGATATGAGAGACCACAAAGTTCAAATTCCTAAGCATAAGTTTCGCTCCTTCTTTTAACGAAAATGTGTAGTTTTGGTTTAATTTTTGAACGAATATCATCCATCTGCATCTTTTCCCTCTCTCTTAAATAAGATGTTTCCACGTAGAATAGGCTTTTTTTTTCGCGATTTTATCATTTTAATACAACGTTGCTTGCTTTTTCATCTTGGTGCGATATTTGTTTGATTTTTCCACTAGTTACTATGTTCGTTTGGTTTCAAGATCGGCAATGCATCTTCAGAGGCCTTAAAGCAATATTTATAGTGAGGCCTTTTAAAACAATTTAAAAAATAATACATGCCTTTTAGAAAGAACAATTTATGTTGGATTAAAGGTTTGAACTTATGTCCTAGAAAATTTGAGGCATTCAACCCAACCACTTTGCTAAGCAAATTCTTTTAATATTAAATTGTTATATATAATATAACTTAATTGAGTTTTTTTTTGTTGGCCTTCTTTTGCCCAAAATTTTTAGACAAAGCCCTTGCTTAGGTTACTTTGTCTTTGAAATAGCTCTATTTGGTTCACATTGATAAATTAATTTTTGATCAATTATTGATTCAATTAATAATTATCTCATGTCAACTATGCAGATCCGGAGACTACGTATTTTAGTCACATTAGTTTTGTTACATTATTTGTAGATTAAGTATGTCGTTTTATGCTATTAATTTGGATGTTGTGTGTGTAAGTTATAGTTTTCACATTTATGCTTACTTACTAGAAAACTATCTATTCTTAAAGGATCTTGGAATATATGATTCTCACATATTAAAGTCTTTAAAGGACATATCTTTCTCCATCATGATAGAAAATAGAATGTAGAGTATTATCAATAATCCTCCTATTCTCAATCTATCTCTTTCCCGTTCGTTCTTTCTCATACCCGTTCTTGATGGTAATATGGTAGAGAAACTTTTATGGAAGAGACAGAACCATTTTCAATTAGTTGGTAACTTCCATCAAGTTACATATATTTATAGAAATTCACTTGCATCTCTTCATGAATTCTTGCATCTTTTACATGAATATTCACACTATTTCACATGAATATTCACATTCTTTCATAAATAATTGCACTCTTTCACGTTAATAATTACATTCTTCCACATGAGTCACCATAAATTAATTATAAGAATTAAATTATTCTTACATTCTCCCACTTGACTCATGTGACTTTTAACAATACATCAATCATAATGCGCATCAATGAACCTTACATGCATTGGTTCCTTCATACATCATAATTAAGAATATAACCAATAAGAGTCATGGCGGTTATATATCATTTAATCGACATATTCCCTTCCATGTACTACTATATTAGAAATTCTTCTCAATATGACCTTAAGTTGAAAGGTGCAAAATGGGTTCAAACATAATATCATTATTAATAACTTAATTTGTTTTCAACATCATTAATTGCATGAACACATTAATAGAAAACAAAAGGGATCAGAAACATTACATTAGTGAGCTCCAAGTGTCAACATACACCAATTGAACATCACAATTTATTAATAGCTATAATGTCCATGTTTTCTACATGGCCACCAATTACTTTCAGTGGTAACCCTTTCGTCAAAGGATCAATAATCATTAACATGTTCAATTGACACTTTATGTTTCTGAACTTCTTCTCTATTGATAAAGTATTTCAATTCCATATAATTAGCCCCTTTAATTTACTTTTTGCTTTACGAGAAGAAGACTGCTACAGAATTATCACAATAATTTTTCAGCGGCTCGGCAATTACTGTCGACAAGTCCAAGTCCTGAAATGAATTTCCGCAGCCGATTAGTTTGAATTTTGGCCTCAAAGCATGCCATAAATTCAACATAAGTGCATGCAGCAATGACAGACTGCTTCACACTCTTTCAATATATCAATCCTCCAGACAAAAGATATAGATAACCAAATATTTACTTTCTTGTATCTATAGTTGGAAAAATCTGAATCTGAATATCCAATCATTTGGTTCCAATGCATTTCTTCAACATTGCATGAGACTAATTTTGTCTCCTTTCTGTTAGAACCATTCTAAATCTCTCTAAAACTTTATTGATATATACTTTGTGAAACAAGCTTAACAATTCTTGTAGTCTATCATTAATCACAAAACTTGTCTCACCCATATTTTTCATTTCAAAGTTCTTAAAGAGAAAATTCTTAGTCTCATATAATATACTAAGATCATTAATTGTAAGCAAGATTACAAAGTATGGGGCTAAAAATAATCATACTCCCATTGTCCTTCAGATATGTTTCCCTTAAATCTAAAAGACATGATATCATTGAATTTGAGATACCATTGGCGAAAACTTGTTTAACGTTAGTGCTTTGAGTAATAAATATCATACAATTCAAATTCAAGGAACCATAATTATTTGTACACCAATGTTCTCCTTTGGGAGATCCACCAATACACAACAATAAACATAATGATGCTATTAATTTAACATTTATTTGGCATGATAAATGCATCAATTAGAAATATTCATTATCTTTGGATATATAAATAAAACTATTAATGCACACACATTACCAACTTTCATGTTCATTAGTTATAACAACAATTAATCAACCTTTGGGTGATCCAGAAATGTCTTATAACAATGAACTTTCAATTAACTCATATAAATAACCATAAATTTTAGCATCCATATTATGAGTAATTGAAATTAAATAATCTTAAAATTTGAATTAAATAAAACATACAAGTTCGACCACTTTAGTGATTAACAACCTTTCTTAATAATTTAATTCCAAAATTAAATAATAATAATTGCACATAGGACGCACAACCATAGTGAAGCCACACTCTAATTTGAACTTCAACCATTGCGGTTGTAATCTTTTACAAGCAGTCAAACATTCCCTTAATTTTCAAAACCATGTGATTGAATAATTAAGTCCCTATAGATCAACTACATTCTTGATACCACATGTAAGTTATAGTTTTCACATTTATGCTTACTTACTAGAAAACTATCTATTCTTAAAGGATCTTGGAATATATGATTCTCACATATTAAAGTCTTTAAAGGACATATCTTTCTCCATCATGATAGAAAATAGAATGTAGAGTATTATCAATAATCCTCCTATTCTCAATCTATCTCTTTCCCGTTCGTTCTTTCTCATACCCGTTCTTGATGGTAATATGGTAGAGAAACTTTTATGGAAGAGACAGAACCATTTTCAATTAGTTGGTAACTTCCATCAAGTTACATATATTTATAGAAATTCACTTGCATCTCTTCATGAATTCTTGCATCTTTTACATGAATATTCACACTATTTCACATGAATATTCACATTCTTTCATAAATAATTGCACTCTTTCACGTTAATAATTACATTCTTCCACATGAGTCACCATAAATTAATTATAAGAATTAAATTATTCTTACAGTGTGTTCATTTGCAAATTCATCAATTTTATTTTAATTAATGATGTGAATTTATTTTTGTATTTTATTTACTCTATCAATTTGAACAAAGAAAATATTTATCTGCATGACATTGTTCAATCAATTTCTTGGGACCCTCTTAGGAAACTACCATGCACTTTCCTTCTCATCAGAAAGGTCACGTAATCATTATTGCCATAATTCAGTTCTGCTCCCCTAAGCAATTTCATAGCAACTCCCTCAAAATCTATTCATAATTTCTTTATATATATGTCAAGTCCTTTTATCTGTCTCTTGCATTATATCAAAAGACTTATCTATTAGTAATTTCAAGTCACCTTTCAAACAATATATTAATAATTTTTTATGTATTAAGAGAGAAAATTTGGTTTTTAAAATTTTCGTATTTGTTATTATGGCTAGCATTCTAAAACCATCCAAGTGGTTCTCTAGCAAAGGTCTTAAGCTTAGATCAAGATCTTCCAATTCATCATCACTATGCTCTCCAAAATCCCCAATGAATTATAACAAAAATGAAGATGATAAAGGATTAAGAGAGGTTTTCAAATACTTTGATGGTGATGGAGATGGAAAAATTTCAGCCTATGAATTAAGGTCATATTTTGGGTCAATTGGAGAGCACATGTCACATGAAGAAGCCGAAAGGGTGATTCGGTATATCGATACCGATGGCGATGAATTGTTAGATTTTAATGATTTCATTAAGTTGATGAAAGGTGAAGAAGGAATGGAAAATGATAAAGATTTAAGAAAGGCTTTTGAGATGTTTGTTTGGGAGGAGAAAGAAGATTGTATTACTCCAAAAGGGTTGCAAAGGATGTTGCAACGTCTTGGAGATGATAGGTCTTATGAAGAGTGTGTTGTGATGATTGATGCATTTGATATAGATCATAATGGGGTTCTTGATTTCAATGAGTTCCATCAAATGATGGTTTAATTAAAATAATAATCTGTAGTTAATTTTTCTCTATGTAAATGTTCATATTCCAAATGAAATTTGGAATTACAAAATTGCAAGATGAAATGTATATAATAATGTGTAATATATCGTGATGAGTGAGTGAATTTGTTATATGGCTTTAAAATTTGTATGTTTTATACAATTCAAAAGAAAATATTGTGATCTCACTGGCTTTGAAATCCATTATATTAGAAGTATTTTGTGGTCTAGATCGAGGCAATGCAAGGGTTAAATACGTGCCGAAAAATTAGGAAAATCTTATAGTCCTACATAAAAGATAGGTAAATAGTATTAAAAAGGTGTTGGATATTCATATTATGATTTCAATCTCGGACAAAAGATGAAAAATATTAATCTTTATTCCGATAATGCCATATAGTGTACTTACTTTGTACCTTTAAAGCCAAAGGAAACTGACAGGAACTAGTTGGAAAACAGAAGAAAGTAACATGCCATGTCTACTTAATTAGTTCATTTTTTAGGGATTATACTTTAGGGATCTATTTGTTTTAGCTTTTTCCTTTTTTGGTACATTATTTGTTTTAACTTTTAAAAAATTGTTTTGAAATAATCTAAAGACTCTATTTTATAGATTTTTTTAAAAAAATAAAGTTATTTTTCATTTGTTTATTATCATAAAATTCATTTTCTTTCTTAATTTGAACTTTGAAGTTCTAACACTTGATTAAAATACTTGGTTTTAAAAACACTATTAGGAATAATTTTTATTTCATGGTTTAAAATAATATTTTAACAAAAACAATTTCTGAAAATTCTATAACAAATATTATTAAAATAAAACCTTACCAAAAAACATTAATTTTTTTTTTTTTTAAGCAAAAGAGAAAGCAAGATTAAGGGAAAGAGACAAGCCAACTCCCATATATTAATAAATTAAAAGAAAAAAGGTTACAAAGAGACTTGGGGGGATTAGACCAAAACCCAAGTAGGAGCGAAATAATGACAACTGCCTCGTTATGTCAGACTATACTTTATATTAAGCTAAACTATACATTTGGTCCCTTATGTTTATTTTAGGTTTCAATTTGGTCCCTTACGTTTAAAAAGTTTCATTTTGGTCCCTTACGTTTATTTTAGGTTTCAATTTGGTCCATTCCGTCAGTTTTTGTTTATGTGGCAGACGGTTTGCTTATGTGGCAGACGGTTTGCACACGTGGATTGACACGTGGACACCTGGACACGTTGACACGTGTCCAATTGAAATAGTGGAACAGTCACTACAAGAAAAAAAGTGTTTAACAACGGTTATGAGATGGTTTAGCAACAGTTTTTAACTGTTGCAGCATCTTTACCGGCGGTTGCCAAACCGTTGCAGATTTGAGCGTTGGTAGCTCAAATAGCGGCGGTTTGGAAAACCGTTACACAAACGGCCACAATATGTGTTGCGGCGGTTTGAAACCGTTGCACTACATGAAACGAAAAAATAAAATTTTTAGCCAATTTTGCAGCGGTTTGAAACCGCCGCTATATTTTTTTATAATTTTTTGTATTTAAGTTTTAGCAACGGTTTGAAACCGCCGCTACTTTTTTAAATTTTTTAGTATTTAAGTTTTAGCAACGGTTTGTAACCGCCGCTATTGTTTTTAAATTTTTTTGTTTTTAAGTTTTAGCAGCGGTTGGAAACCGCCGCTATATAATTTACTTTTTTTTTAATTTATTTTCTGGTTTCTTTGAGGTCCATTTTTGTAGGACAATTATTTACCCTGTTTTTTCTATTCATCGATTAATATTCAAACGTAGTATTTTTAAATATTGAACTACTATAATAATTCATGCAATATAGACAAATTCATAAACAAAATATCATCCATTTGATTCAAAAATAAGGTGTTCGCAACGACACATGGAACTAAAGGTCACAATACATGCGCAATACATCCAAAGTTTGCATTGACACATGCAACCTAAATAGCACATAACAAAAAATAAAAACGAAGGTCACAACACATGCGCCTAGTACATCAAAATTAAAATAAATGGAAAAGCGTGACATCAAAAGTTCAACACGCCTAAACAAAAATTATATATCTAAGTTTAATCGTCCGGAGTTGCTTGATCACCCTCAACATTATGACTAGACTCAGAAGAGCGTCGTACTTCAAACGGTGATCCTATGTTAGACCCCTGAAAACAAAATTTAAAGTATAGTTAAAAACAAAAGTATTGTAGTAGCAACATATTTATATATATCATTCATAAAAAATGCACTTCAAATTAATATCATGTACTTTGAACATGAAATAAATTAAAAAAAAAAACTTATTAAAAAAACTATAATATAACAATAACAACAAGTCAATGTCATTATCTCACATTGTATATATATGTAAGGCACACAAATATTGTCTTACATGGTTTTGCATACACTACAAGAAAATCAGGGATTTGCTACGACACCAGTGTTAGCTAATTCGTAGCAACTCGCTAGCCAAACAACATTAGCTACAAATTTGTTGTGAATTAGTTGTCGTATGGGTCGTAACATGGATTGGGCGGCAAATCTAATACAATATAAGAAAGTTGTTGTCCCTGGTAAGGACAACAATAACCTTGCTTAAGAAGTTGCCACTTGGCAATATTGAGGGCAAATGATGTCCAAAAAATTAATAACTGAACTAAATAAAATTGCAACCAAGCTATTTTCTAACCAAACCAAGCCATATTTCCACTTTGTGAGAGACCAAGTCTCTTTCATATGAGCCATGTTTGGATTTGGACCAAGCCAGTTCGGAATAAATAATAAAATATTGAAGCAAGGACAAAGGTTGTCTTTGGGAAGAGGTGCATCTACATTGACAGTTCAAGACTGACATTAGATGACATAGTACCTTTGTACCCAAAACAACACTCAACCAAAACAACACTCCATTACTCTTCCAAAGTAGCAGAAAACTCAAGGTATCTGCTCTTCTTCTTCATTCATTTTCGAACCATTTTCTTCATCTTCTATATTTTATGGCTTAATCGAATCTGGACAAATTTCTGGATGTTTGGGTATCTGCAGAATGGAATCTCAAAAACGCAGATCAGATCTGATCCTCCACTTAATATCTTCAAGCTTCAATTTTTATCTCATGAATATTTTCTCCTTATTTTTGCAGATTTGGTGGAAAAAAATTGAAGTGGAAGAGCTAGTGTGAGGAAAACATGGGATTGGAAGAAGGTGGTTCACATTTGTTTGAAGTTTAGATTTAGAGAAAGATTGAACCTTTGTTTGGGTTAAAAGTCAAAAAATGCAAACCTGCAAAGATGAGAGAGGGAGAGGCGCTGTTGTGTTGTTGTTGTTCTTCTTCTTCTTCTTCTTCTGTTTCTTCTTTTCTTATTTTTTCCTTTTTGTTTAATAATAATATAACAATATAATAATAACATAATAAAAAAATAAAAAAGGGAAAGTGGGGGAAGGGGGAAAGATCAGCGTGTGCTTTTCTTCTTCTTGTTTAATATACTTTTTTTTTTATTTTTTTTCTATTTTTATTAACATAACATAGATCTAGGTAATTATAATATTAATTATTAATGAAAAAGTTGGGTCCAAGGCTAAGACCAAAGGACTAACAAACAAACTCTCAAACGAAAAAAATTTAAACAATCTTGACATATTTTGGGAAATACATATTTTTTTGGATTTTATTAAAAAAAATAAAGGTAACAAATTATACACAATAAAAATTAAATATTATAACATGGGCTCTAATCTTTATATATATTTTTTTTTTAATAAAAGATAACAACAACATTACGAACAATAAAAACTGAATAATATTTTTTTTTTGGATTTTTCTCAAAATTTATGAAATAGTTAAAAATGCATGAAATTACAAAAATAAATTTATCAAAATTAAAACAAAACAGTTTGACTTCGAAGAAGAAAAAGAAGTTGGGATAAAATTCATATTTGATTAAAACCCATTTTGGTAATTATATATCTAAAATACGGGAAAGATTATGAATAATGTACTAATAAGTCATGCACCAGACAAAAATATGTTATCACATACGGCACAAATTATAACTTATAAAAACTTCAATATAACTGTCAAATTAGTATCGCGTGCGGGAAACATTTAACTAACACAAGAAACATTTAACTATAGTATACTAAATAAATTATACACTAGACAAAATAATATATCACATACCGGAAACATTTAACTAATACAGAAAATATTTGACTATAATGTACCAAATAAATTATACAATAGACAAAATATACTGTCACATACGGGGGAAAAATTATAAGTGGATTTTTTTTTCAAAATAACTATAATTTAATAAATAATAAATTGATATGTCAGCATAAAAAAAGACTTTGACAAGTATAAATTGATGTCATTGATTCATAAAATAGATAACAAATTAAAGTAACTATCATATATATAAAATAAATCAGATAAGGGATAAATTATGCTACTGGTTCATAAAACTGGTAACGATTTCAAAATAACTATCATGTATTTGAAATAATTCATTCATGAAATAAATTATGCTCCCGATTTATAAAACTGATAACAATTTAAAAATAACAGACATATATATTGAATAAATCATACATGGTATAATTTTTTTTTACTAAGTCATAGTATTGATTAAATAAATTTAATTTTTTCTTCAATTTTATTTCGCAAAGTGTAACTTCTATAAATATAATCGCAACGTTACGACCCGTCCGATAGGACGGGTTACCTACTAGTTATCCACAAAAAATTTCCTAGCTAATTTGCAACTAATATAATAAAAATCCTAGCTAGTTCCCAATTAATACCTAGTTAAATGTTGTTCACAATTTATGTTTCCTAACTAAATCGCTAGGATATTGTCCCAACTATTTTGCAATTAATCTCTAGCTACATATTCCTAGTTATTTCGCAGCAAAATCCAAGCTTTTTAGTTTTTTTTTATAATTATAAAATGCCTTTCTATTTGAAACAGACAAGGCTAGATTGTAAAGCTTGAATCATTCATCATCATTCCTATATAAATGCTAATACTGCAAAATGCATAATACAAATAGACTCAAATATGTTGGTGTTCTAACTCAAATGATTATCACTCTATGAATTGCAACCAGATATTAAAATATCAAAGTTCCATTAACTTCAGCAAGCCTGCACTTGTTTTCCTCACCACACCATTTACTTGAGCTGAATTAATATACTAATATAAGGGATATGATCAAACTTTTTCTAAATACTGCCAGTAAAAAATAACAAGCTATATAAATCATAGTTAAATACTACTTGTAAAAAGTTTTGATTTCTGCTGCACAAATCAATGAACTAATTACTTCACCTATTTAATAATTCCCCACAAAACCACAGAGCTGGGAAATCATATTTATTCAACAAAATGATGTAAATCAAGGTTGTGTCAAACCAAAATAACAAGCTAGTAAAAAATGAACTAAAATAATGTCATGTATTTGATCATAGGAACAAGCTAGTCTAAATTGCATCAAAATGGCAACTACAAAAGCAATCTTTACATATCATGGAAGTGTAACTACTCAAATAAATGTAACTTGCAATTTAGCACTGATAACTACGAAACAAATATAAGGTATAATATTCATATCATAGTCATATAACCTGCAGATTAAGTCTATCCATTACCTTCATACTTGCAGACTAAGGAGTAGATTTGTTCTCTAGTTCACATCAATTTGAATCACTTCCTCTGTAACCTATATGTATAAACAAAATAATAAAAATGAGGACATTTAAAACACATTTCAGTAACTGAACATAAGATGGAGAAGCTTTACCTGGATGGTTTTCGCTTACTTTCCCAACTGAATTTCACCATCTTGATGCTCTACTAATCCAAGCATGTCCCTATAAATAAAGTTCATAACGTAGTATGGTTAGAATACATGAACCAATAAATTCATACATCATACTAGTTCGACTAGAAATCAATTATGGAACCAATAAATTCAGGAACCTATAAATTCATATATCTCTTCGGTTAACTTCTGATGGACTTGATCCAACCACTGTCATAGCGTATGTCTGTCATCAAAGGAGAGTTTCAGTTCAATAGTCACATCACCTTTTATTGGATGTGATTTAGAGAAAACAACTATAATCATATTTACTTCAGATTGTGTTCTGTCGACAAGTCTTCAAAAATCGTCTATACAGGCTTCAGCAAAACCTGAAACCAATGAGTAACAAGTCTTTCAAATTCACATTCTTTGATGCTTAAACAAAGGGAAATAGCATTGAAGTGTTGGATATGGCAAAAGAGTCATGTTCATGACAATGGAGTGTCACAGTCAAAATTAATTCAGCCTAAATTGGAGACATAATCAGACACTATAAGCATCGGCTCAAATTATTCAACCTGCTAATAGGAAAAAAGAATCACAGGTAACCAATTGGTTCAATCTAAACCATAGCAATTCAAAATCACAATTAGCAAAATTCCAATTAGCAAAATTCCAATTCAAAGTGAATAGTAAATGTAAGCATTTATAGAAAGTATATACTACACAGTACACAACATGGACAAAGTCACCAAAACTATGAAAACAATGTATTAAGAGATTCAACCATTGAGTATATCAATGTATCCATACTCATTTTCATTCTTAGCATGCATGAATGTAGTCTTAAAACAAGAAGTCAGTAACACAGTGGAACTAGAAGTTTGCAATTTGCACAAACTCACTTTGTAACAGTTTTTACTATAAGAGTTAATGATATCATCAAAAGACAAAAAAACAACCATTGCCCAAATCTGTTTGTAATGGAATTAAAATCCAATTTATTGCCATTCCATTCTTTGAGTCCTTTGACCCCAATATATTTTAGATTACAATTCTAGCTTACATTGCATCATGTAGTAATTTATTTGCTAAGGTGTTGTTTCCCATTCCCTTACTATGCAGTAAGAAACAAGATGCGAAAAACCAAAACAGAAAGTAGAATAATGCAGAAGCAGAAAACAAGTTTCTTTTACTCCATAGACTAAGACATGAGCTTTGCTTAATATTAAAACAAGAGAATCACAAGAAAACTAAAACCAAAACACTAATGGTGTTCCCTTCAAACTGCTACATGAGATGCAATCAAGATAAAAGACTACAGTCTAAGAAAGAGCTTAGATTGGATCAACAAAGCTTTACTATGTTCCTGTTGGTGCTTGACTCAGTGAGAAATATTCCCATCCTCATCGAAGCTGTTTTTCCTTTTCTGTTTCCTTGCTCTTATCATCTTCCATGGCATAACAAATATAATTAATTCCAGTAAGGAGACCATCCACATTAAGCATATACAGCCTAAATCGGAGACAGTTGGACACCTTAAGCACCGACTCAAATTATCCAACCTGCTAGTACAAAAAGAAAAAATCACAGGCAACCAATTGATTCAATCTAAACCATAGCAATTCAAAATCACAATTAGCAAAAAATCAATTCAAAGTGCTATGTTCCTCTTTAATGATTTGATTTGATGATATTTTGTATTCTAGTCGAGTAATTTTCTGGAAAGATTATTGCAACAGAGAGTGAATAACATACCTTATGGAAGGAGAATGACGACCGGAGATTGGAGAACGGCACTGAAGGGGACGATGGCGTTAGGGTTCGCGAGTACTGGAGATGGAGAAGGAAGTGCGCTTGTTTTCTCTGAAGAGAAGCAAATTAAAAAAATAATAAAAGAGATGGTTAGCAGTTTTTTTTTTATTTATTTATCAACTAAACCGCTGGTAAACCAAATTAAACCGCCGGTTCATTTAAAAATTATCAGCGGTTCCCCAAAACCGTTGCTATTTTAATTTTGTTTTAAAATTACCTGCAGTTTTACAAAACTGTTGCTATCCATTTGTTGCAATTTCCAATTTTACCAGCGGTTCCCCAAAACCGTTGCTATTTTAATTTTGTTTTAAAATTACCGGCAGTTCTACAAAGCTGTTGCTATCCATTTGTTGCAATTTCCAATTTTTTTTGTAGTGAGTGGAATCTGACGGAAGGGACCAACTAATGCAAACGTTGATAACGTAAGGGACCAAATTGAAACTTTTTAAACGTAAGGGACCAAATTGAAACCTAAAATAAACATAAGGGACCAAATATGTAGTTTAACCTTTATATTATATAAGATTAAGTTTAATATGATGACTAAAAAGATTTAAGGTCTATGTTTGATATGTTACATGTCATTTGTTTTTGTCCAATAAAAAAAGGAAAAAAATCAAGTTGTTCAAAAGTTGTAAAAAATAGTTGTTCAAATAACATTCTTGTTTTGTTAAGGAGAAATATTATTTGAACAATAATTTTTTGACAATTTTCTCTCTCGTATTCACATTATATTCTTATTCTCTTTTTCCTTTTTTTCTCTATTGTTTTTGTCCAATAAGAAAAAGCGAAAAACCAAAGCCTCTCTTGGATTTTTTTTTGAAAATCTGGTAAGACTTGTTAGCCTCCTAATTAAGTTATTTTGGCATAAATTAGTATTATTTGTGTACAATTAAAGAGATTAATCCATTGAATTTTATAAGATTTAAATAGGCGGCATACTCTTCTTAAAATGACATGCAGCATCTCATTTAAATGTTCTTTGAGTAATTAAAAACATATTTCTTATCAATACCTTTAAACAAACAATATTGTGAGGTTCAAAAGAGGGATAATAATAAATCCTTGTTTTTGGGCACGAATATCATTTAAAACCTCAATTTATCTACCGATAAAAAAAAATACCATTTGATAAAAAAAATTCCCATTTTGTCCAAACAATGCCCTTTTTGTATCATTTGATTTAAATCCAACAAATACAATTGATAAAAAAAAATCTCATTTATTCAAGTTATTTTACCTTAATTTTGAAATGCTTTACATTCAAGTCACTTACTTTTCTATATTAAAATAACTTTTTGTTTATTGTTTGACAAGATTAAATACACACAAACACTTCAAAATTCATATATGAATTATATGAGCTTTGAATAAATGGACGTCACTAATGATAGATACATATTTCAATAATAAAAACCAATGATAATAATTTTGAGTTTGGATCCTCTTCATTTAAAAATTTCAATGGATAAAATTAAAAAAAATTAAAAATTTCAAAGGTTAAGATTAAAAAAATCAATGATAATAATTTGAGTTAGGATTCTCTCTCCTTGTAGTGTAGTAATTGATTGGACATGTGACTAAAACAATTCAACAATTATGAGGATATATTGTTTCGATAATCAAAAGACTGAATTATAAAAGAGTACGAGAAGTAATCAAATCCTTACAATTCAAAACAAGTTATTATATGTTTTGTAACTATATACAATACAATCATACACCAATAAAAAAAACATTTATATTTCATTCGACCTCTAAACCAAAACTAAGAAAAAGCTTTAATGTCATCCACTAGTAATGAGGAATTTACGACCACCCCTTTAAATAATTTATTATCTTAAGCTTCCAAACACATCAAGTATACGTCAACCAAATCAAGTGATTATGCCTTTTCTAGTTTTGACAATATTGCCAAACATAAGAAAACAATTCCATCTTTCTACTCCTAGAGGTGTATCCGTCGTTCCATCCAAACATAATGATTTTGCTTAACCATTCATAGAGGGTGTAGTGAACTAGAGCTCCAATTGAATTATGTCATTAATGTAGTTAGTTGTTTATGGTGGAGTTATTTGGAAAGTAATGATTAAAAAATTACACAATCCCATATAATATTAATATTTAATAGTACATCACGTAATATATTGATATCAATAATTTTTAAACTACACAAAATTAGCTCCATCAATCATAAAAAACAAATATATTAGCAAGTATAATAACAATAATACTCAGGAAAACAAAACTGTTTGCCTAATCCATTTGTATTATTGCCTTCCATTCATCTCCTTCGCTAGTTATTGTCTAAATTTTTCTAATTGTTAGATTGTCAAAATTTAAACTAAGGATTTAAAACTAACTAAACCCACCTTCTTTCTATTTTTAGTTTTCCTTTTAAATGAGTGAGTCCCTTAACTAGAGCTCGACACAACAACTTGAACAAATTAAACTTCCAAACACCAAACAATCACTAACAACTTTAACCGCTATATAATCACTTGCTCGCACCATTATTCTCCCATATAAAAACAACACAACCCTCTTCCTTCTTACCATCCATCTCTTCTCAATAACTCGATTAGTATTGTAATTAATCCATAAACAAATATATTGAAGCATGGCTTTTAATAAATTAATCAACTCCCACTTTTGGTGCTTTATTTTACTTCTTGTTATGGTCACATTTTTCACTACAAATGTTAGTTCTACAAAGCAAACTAAGATAGAAGGCATGCAAATGAATGTGATTGATCAATGTTGGAGACTCAATCCTGAATGGAGGAAACATCGACAACAACTTGTCGTTTGCTCGGTAGGATTTGTAGGAAAAATGACAAACAACATTGGTAATGACCTAATTCATTATAAAGTTACCGATCCTAGTGACGACCCTTTAAACCCAACACCTGGAACCTTGAGATATGGAGCTTCTAAAATTCAAGGTAAAGTTTGGATCACATTTCAAAAGGATATGAACATTAAGCTTGTGAAACCCTTTCTCATTAGTAGTTTCACCACCATTGATGGTCGAGGTGTCAATGTCCACATTGCTGATAATGCGTGCTTGATGATATATAAGGTAATAATTAATAATCAACTTGATCTCACTAAAAAGAATTGAATTTAAGATGAAATCATAAATGACAAAAATGGACAATTGAATTATCTACCATAACACAGGTGTAGTAAAAAAAATTCACGTAAATTTTTTTGGGGTTAATAGGTCTTTATTCCCTGCAAAGTATGTGAGTTTTGTTTTACCCCCTATAATTATTTTTTTTGACTTCACCCCCTGCAAATTTTATTTTTTTGATTTACCATTTGGATGCACTTTTTAAATCGGTTATGTTGTTCAACCGATTTAAAAAATGTTGTTTTTTAAATCGGTTATTCTGTTTTTTTTTTGCCTGCCACATCAGTAAAAGTGGGGTAAATCAAAAAAATAAGTTTTGCAAGGGGTAATCTCAAAAAAAGTTTACAGGGGGTAACACAAAACTCTCCTACTTTGTAGGGGAGTAAAAACCTATTAACCCGAAAATTTGACCTGGGTTGCCCTAATTAAAAAAATTGTTACACCATTATAGATAATCCAAAAAAATTCATTATTTTATCGTCTCTATAGCCTATATAACATTAAAATTTTAGACATATTTTTATCTTTTTTTCTCTAACTTTTGTCCATAATTTATTCAAATTTTTTTTATTATTTTAAAATTTCTTCTTTTTATATTTCAAGCACATATCTACCAAACTCCTAACTTAGAATACATTTTTATTATTTGTTATTAGGCAACAAACATAATCATCCACGGGATTAGGGTTCATCATTGTCGACCTCAAGTTCCTGGAATGGTGATGGGTCCCAATGGAAATATAATGCCTTTGGGTCAAGTGGATGGAGATGCAATTAGATTGGTTTCGGCTTCAAAGATTTGGATTGATCATAACACACTTTATGATTGCCAAGATGGTCTTCTAGATGTTACACGTGGTTCCACCAATATTACAATCTCCAACAATTGGTTTAGAGAGCAAAATAAGGTTATGCTTTGGACACGATGATGGATTTTTAAGAGACAAAAACATGAAAGTCACTGTTGTATACAATTATTTTGGACCTAATTGCCAGCAACGCATGCCTAGGTAATTAATAATTGCAAGATTAATAATATTTACAATAAACAAAATTAGTAGTTACAGAATAAATTTATCAATAGTTATTAATTACTTGTATTATTAATTGAAACTATACAGAATTCGTCATGGTTATGCACATGTTGCAAATAATTTGTACATGGGATGGGTGCAATATGCAATAGGAGGAAGCATGGAACCAAGCCTTAAAAGCCAATCAAACCTCTTTATAGCGCCAAGCACGCGGAATAAGGAGGTAATTATTTCAAGCAATACACAAAACTGTCATTTATGAAATGAGTATACAATATTATGTTATGTTAATTGATTAATTAATTAATCAATTGCATGTGTATAGGTGACATGGAGAAAAAGTAGTAACGGAATTAGAGACATGTGGGAATTTTATTCAGTTGGGGATGCTTTTGAAAATGGAGCATCCTTCATGGAAACAAAAGGTGGACAAGTAAAAAAACCGAATTACAGTCCTGAACAAAATTTTGAAGTTGCTGATGCTAAATCTGTGAGATCATTGACAAGATCATCTGGTGTGTTGCAATGCAGTAAAACCTCAATATGTTGAGTTGAAATTTGTGTGGAAGAGTTGTTTACCCTCATGATCTTATCAATTTGAGAGATTATATTTTGCTATCTACTTATAGATATACATTTCTCTTCAAAAAATCTTATGTACTTTAAAAGAAATACAACAGATAGACCTCGTCAATTGGAGAATGTAATTCAAATTAATAAAATAAATGAAGGAAAATTGTTTCCCCAATCTAGTGAAACTCCACTACCGAATATTGGATAGCTGTCGTTAAACCCGACAAAAACCGTATGTATAGAGAATAGTATAACTAGTATGCATATTTAAAGTTAGGCTTGTAGCATATACTTTGGGAGGTTTAATCAGAAATGGGCCTTAATTGTATTGGTTGAGGATTCAAGCCCAATTGTTATACTAAAAAAGCTAATCTTAATCTTAATCTTAATCTTAATCTTAATCTTAATATAATAAAACGAGAGTAACTAGAGGCACCCTAAACCCTAACCCTAATATGAACGGTCTAGATTTTGACACATGAAAAAAATAAATTATATCAACGGCTACGATGAAAACTTGAATATTAGGTTGCCACATCAATTAATGAATGTGACACGTCATACGCTTAAAAACACAATATATATGATGTGTCAATATATGATTGAATGTATGTATAAAATAATTTTACACCTAATATTATCTTGCCACATCAATTAATGAATGTGACATGTCATGTGTTTAAAATGATGACGTGTCAATATATGATTTGATGTAAAACACAATGCATGATGTGTCAATATATGATTGGATGTGTGTATAACATAATTTTACACCAATCCCTAATTTTGTTACATATTAATCCCTAACTATATACTTTCATTTGTTCTGATCTATTATATGTTTCTGTTTATCGCTATCTATATTCTTACTAATCGCTAATTATATGCTTCCATATATTCCGGTCTATTATTTTTTCTATTTATCACTACTTGAAAGAAACTTTCATCGGTGTCAAATTTCGCCCACTCACACCATGAGTCATCTCCTCAAAATGCTTGCAATCACTACAGCCATGACGACTCCATCGACTTTCGCGGTTAACTTTCTTTTTAATAAATTCGTTATGTTTTTTTTTTCCTTTCATTGATCGACTTTAAAGTGATGTATGTACTGCAGTCTAATTTATTATTTTGTAACTTACATATACTTTAGTGGTTGATCATCAACATGACACTTTTATTACAGAGAAGCTTTTGGATATTACTATTTATCACATGAAATTCGGCATCTTTTTTTTTTTATCAATTTAATGTGTATAATATTTTTTTCTTTGTATAATATGTTCTAATAATGTGTATAATATTTTTTTATAATATATTCTATTATTTATTTAATCGGTTTTACTCTTTGTATAGACCCAGTTAAATGTGCAGCGTTATTTCCTTTTCATGGTATTTTGATTTTTTTTTTGTTTTTTTGTTTTTGTTTTTGCTAAGATTTCCTAATATGGCTGAACATGATTTTCACGGATTATCCGTATCTTTTGAGTAACAGCATTTTAAAATTGTTTAAATTATAAGATATATTTGGACCTTTGGTATTGTATCGTTTACATATATTAATAAAACAATAGATAATTATAAAAAAGAAAGAATAATAATTTTGAGAAAAATATAAGTTAGATACGTTGCCTAACAAAATTAAAAGAACATGATGACTTAAAAATAGGTATAATTTGTTTTGATTTCTACGGATAATCATGGATTTGTTTAAGTTAAAAAAATGTGTGAACTCCCTTAATTTTAAACAATATGTCATACAATACTATCTTAAAAAAAATTATGTCGCACAACACAAAAGAATCATGTATGTTCCCTTAAAAAAATATGTACAATTTGTTTTGAGTTATAAAGATAATCATAGGTTTTTTTTAATCATTATTTTACCAAACAACAAATTACAAATACCTATAATTTATCTTAATAAGAGATGGATTATTTTTTCTTCTTAATTTTGTGTGAAATAAAAATTTCATATATTTTATTTATTTATGTAAAAAATTGCGTAAACATCATTTATATATTTATTTACGGATGGACGTTTTTTTATATCAATTTTGTTTCTATTTTTTTATAACATCGACTCAATTTTGATAAATGATAACATATTTTGTTTCTAATCTTTTTTTTATCAAGTATATTTGGCTTCGTTTTGTTTTTAATACCTTAGTATTGATTTAATGATTTTAAATATCTTTTGTAGTTCTATTTGTATTGGCTACTTTCAATTTTAATATAATTATATTTTGAATTCTTGTTTTAATTGAAATTTTAATTATAACAAAATTTAAATTGCATATCTGACACTCCAAATAAACCGTGCATCGCACGGGGTGAAGTCTAGTTATTACTAAATTCTATTATATCACTGTGTCTTTGTTTTGGTTGTAATTAATGTTAGCAATAGCAACTTTATTTTATTCCAGTATATCAATTTTGATGCATTCGTTTTGAATTATGCATAGAAGATATTTTAAAAAAAATTGTTAAAAAAAAGAAAATATTTAAAAATTTATAAAATCTAGTATTTACGAAAGGAAGGAAAAAGTTACAATTCCCTCATTTTTTTTTAATTGGAAAAGGGGGAAATTATTATTAATAATTAAAGTGATACTAATTTTCATTTTACATTCGTCTCCGATGAAATTTGAACTCTATTCCTTGAGTTATTACAAGATCGAACTCTTATCACTAGCGCATAGCTCTTGAACCAAAGTTACATATGTAAACTTATCTTTTACTATTGATATGATAATTTTGCTTTGTTTAACATGCACAAGTGAGACAAAAAATTTCACTATATACCAATTTGTTTTTATCAATAGATCAATATGTCACATCATATTTCATTTAATAGTTAAAAAAAAAAGTGTATTCATAGTGAAAGACTTATGTGACTTACATACCATAGAATTGTTATTATGACATATATATTAAGTTCACTTGAATGATAATCACAAAATGACTTAAAAGAATTATTGTATGCTAATTCATATAGTTGTAAAAACATATAATATGATGCACCTTTTGAATATGTATATGTACATCAATTCTCTTAAAAGATCCCAATATTTTAAAGGCAGATAATAAGAAACAAGAGATTATAAGCAAAATAGTTCTAATATGAACAAAACTTATATGTATATAGTATACTATACATAGCAATCTAATCTAACTATTCAAAGAAAAGTTGTTCCTACCAATTATTTTCTACATATTCTTATAATTTTGCACAAGTTTTATACTAATTTAAGGCATAAGTACATAATTTGCATTCCCTCAATCAACGAGCTGTGATGGAATTAACCATTCCTGTAATAACCTCAACATCTAATCCATAATTACAAGACCTTTCTAACAAAGTAGGAGAGTGTTGAGTGAGAAGAGAAAGGCTAAGAACAATTTCTCCCATAGTTGGTCTTAACAAAAGTTGTTCTTTTATGCAATTCATAGCCAAAGAGAACAAACTCATAGCTTCAACAACATTATAAAAACTCCCCAACTTAGGATCAATCCATTTTCTAACCTTTTCCTCTCTCTTTTCTTCTATATCAAAAACTCCCTTAATATCTTTCAACAATATATTCACCTCAGCATTTTCGCTACACGACAAAAACTTCTTACCTGTTATTAACTCCAAAAGAATCACCCCATAAGCAAAAACATCAACTTTTGTTATCATAGGACCCTTTGTAGTTCTTGCAACAGAAAAATTTGATATCTTGGCCTTAAAGTTTGAGTCAAGAAGAATGTTACTTGATTTGATGTTCCTATGGACTATACTTGGTTGTGTGTGTTCATGCATATATTGCAGACCAATTGCAACATCAATTGCTATACTTAACCTCTGATTCCAACTAAGAGTGAAAAACTCAGAGAACAACCAGTTATAAAGAGATCCATTTTCGGCGTATTCGTAGACAAGGAAGTGATTAACACCATCATATCCTGAAGAAACACCAATTAGTTTCACAAGATTTGCATGGTTTACTTTCTGTAGAATCATTAACTCTTCTGTGACTGTGATATCTTCCTTTACATTTTTCACAGCTAAAACATGACCATCTATTTTAGCTTTGTACATCGATTTCCCTATCCTACACCGTTCATTGAGGTTCATCGTAGCTTGCATAATCATATTAACTTCATACACTGCTGGCTTACTTACATAGTTAGAAACTTCAGAAATTAACTTAGAAGGCACACACTTATTCTCACAAGCCTTTCTTTTCCTCAAACAATACACATAAACAAGTAATAATGATAGTGAAATCAGAAGAGTGCATCCTAGACTCATACCAATGGACATGATAATATGAAAATGATTGCTTCTCTTTCTTTCAAGTGAAGAATATAATTGTGGAAGAGCTGGTAAATTTTTCACTGGGATGAAAACTGGAAGGTTTGCTGCAGCAGTGAAGTTTTGACCAAATTTGTTTGCATTTGCAGTGATTATGTCATGTGGTGATGCACCAAACATGGAAGCTACAAGGGTAAGATTGTCATTAGGCTTCCATATATAAGTAATCAAGTACTCTATCCCTTTTGAAGGGCAGCTACAGAATATAGGAATGACTACTTTGGTGCCTACTGTCAACATATATGGATTCAGATTTGGATTTGAATCTTCCACTGTCATCCAATTGGTGAGATTCTGATATGAAATGGTTGAAAGGTAATAGAAACTTTCACCTTGTTTGATCCAGTGTGAGATATTGGCAAAAGAGTTGTTTCCATTTCCACTGCAACCACAAGTTATAGGTACCAGTAAAAGCTGTCCTGGAATGAGATTCATATTTTCATCTTTTATGTTGCTTGCTCTTGCAATGGATAGAGGACTGGTGTCAAATATATCAGATATGCTTGTGAGGGTTAAAAAATTTGGAGACTGAGCAGAGTATGCAACATATGAGAAGTTTGTTCCATTGGTTTGTGGCAATTGAAGTAGCATATGGATGGCAGAAAAGAACATGAGTGCAAGAAATAGTGTGTGAGATGGAATGGAGGAAGAAACCATTTTTGTCAAAGGTGGTGAACAAATGAAAGGCACAAGGGATGAGAAAAGAAAATGTGTAATAATTAGAGATAATAATCAGATTCAGTATTGTTAATAACATAGTTTGTTGGATTAATAAAATCAGCTGGAGATTTTGTCTATAGCTTTAACCTTCATTATCTTCTGTTGCTTTCCTATTTCTTGACAAATTGTACATAAATTTGTCATTTGTGTAGACAGTATGCGATTCATGCACACGAATGGAATTGCAGTGAAAATTCTATACTGGATTTTACTTCTAACGTTTCAGCTAAGAAGGTATAATTTAGTGGAGTATTATAGTGCCAAATCCAACTTAGGACGGCTGGTTGTCTTTGCTACCACTTTTATTTAGGGATTACGACAGCTAGTTAGGCCACATAACAAATCTAAACACCAAATAATTTGAAACCTCCGCACGACATTTATCGGGATTAAACATAAACTTAATTCTGAAATATAAAGTTATAGGTCCTTTTAAACAATTCATTCATGATTTAATCTAATGATAGTCATCTCTCACGCAAAGAATGCTCTCTCGTGGATAGTGATGGGAGGCATTCTTACATAGGCACAAATGATATAGAAAAACTTTCAGAAAATACAAACATGATGTTGCAAAGACACTAGCATATTTCGGTAAATAGTAAAGTAAAAGATCTATGTTATGGCAAGAAACATGTCAACAATTTCTTACCACTCAAATCATTATTCTTTAGAAAAGAGCATATTTAAGTAGCTAATTTTTCAAGAAATTATATATCCATGCTAACAATAAATTTTGATTTCTAAAATCTGTATTCAACATGTCCAGAAAGCACAACCGAGTATAAAGTTACAAAACTTGATTTATTCAATAGCAGAATATCAAGGATACTTATTTCTCATAGGCTCCAAACCGAAATCTTAATGACCATAGACAATAAATTATTAAATCAATGAATAAGCCTTGTACATAGGAGAGTCGATCCTATTTGTGAGATAGCAAGAGAGTTCAAGGAATTAAGTGCATACAATAATCGGCCACCCGACCAAAATAGAACTAGACCTGCAAGAAGCTCGCATACTTTGCACCCAAGAAAAGTCGTTGGATGCAGAGCAGTGCATTTTTAGTTACCTCAGCACTCTCATGATTCATTAGTTTCATCACTCGTTCCTTGGCTTTAAGGTCTGTCACAATGATCCGCCCAGCCGGATGGCACTGGATGAACTGTGAAATGTCAAAGCAAGCAACAGCTAGAGTCCTTGGATCATTGGATGTGTCCAAAATTGTTAATAGGACCCTTAGAATCTACAACAGATGAAGAGAGTATGAATAGATTGTAGATGAATGTTTGTGAGAAGATAAAGAGCACACAATAAGATTACAATATAACAAACAATCTTTAGTTTTAGGGATTTGTTTTTTTATTGCCAAATGGCTCTTCGCATACATAATCATCTGTTCTTGCTATAGAAATGTTAACATTGCTGTTGAGGAGCAAAGAAACATCAATGTTAAACATCTGATAGATTCCATAAGCAAGAAGGAACAACACATATGCAGGTTTTCTACACTCATATGTACATAATCTTATTAATATGTTCCTGATAACCATTTATATCAAGGTAAACACGTTGAGTCCCAGAGTTGCAAAGTTTTATACTCATGAAAGTAAAGAGAATAAAATGGAATCACAACTATGCAAGAGATAGTGCACATATACCTGGAAATCATGCTCTTCAAAATTGGTTATATTTTCCCGCCAAAATATGCGATCTTTGTGCATGGGAGACCAATCCAGATTGCCGAGAAGAACTTCTTGCTTGTACTTATCAAAAGAGCTTAGTTTCTTGATATTATCCTTAAGCCCTTCTTCCAAAGAGTTCAGTGCATCCAACAAGTCCTAATAAAACTTTTCTAATCAATTGAAAATTCGGGAAAGCTACATGAAATAGATACTTTTCAAAAAGAAATGCAGCAAGATCCTAGAATAGAGATAGGCTTCAGAAAATATCCGATCTTCATAATGGGAGAATAACAAAGTAGAGTTATATAATGTTCAAAATAGCACCAACTCAAGCAAAAAAGTAAGAGTAAACAGAAAAATTCCGTGTAAATGACTAAAAAGATCACCGGTAGACTTCTATAAATGTGTATTCATGTTATTAACACAATGTGGTCCGAATGTTTATGTATGCTTGAGCAGAAAATGCATACTAAAACAAAAGAAAGAAACAAGTTGTAATTATGGAAAACAAGTAAGATAATACATGGTGCTAAGGTAGCAAGCATCAATATTATGTAATCCAATTTCATCAACCACATTTTCAAGGCATCATATATATGATGTGGCTATTAAATATGCATTTGAGATGGGGATCCAATCATTCCGATGACTTCTGAGAAGACAGTCACTGATTTTCCATTTTCTATTAAACTGCTAACATAATGATCACAATTCTATCACAAACATGATCACAGTCAAATTATTTCAGTTCTGACTGCAAATAAATCAACAATGGCAAAATGTACATAAAAAAATCGCTTCAAGTTATTGAACTCTGCATGACATCTATTATAGTTTTATATTCAACAAGTAGATTTTCAGCAGGAAAATTTGTGCAGGACATAATTATTCACCTCATCACTCCATGCTTGTGCTTTCAAACTTTGAACAACTTGTGGCAGCTGAAGATCAACCATCTGAGCACCCAATGTCCCTTTTGACATCAAGTTTTTAAGTGTCAAGACAACGACTCTAACAACCTAACAAAATTGACAAAAGATTGTGTAACATTAGACTTCTATGACTGGACAGCCATCATAAAATTATAACTGTTGCCAGGAAAAAATATACTTGAGCAACCTGTGTTAGTAAAAAAATGAGCCGAACATAAATAGAACATGTCAGCTATACCTTTTCTTTTGTAGAACTCTTAACAACATCAATCAGTCTGGGAAGGGTCCTTGAAGTAGCCAAATATTCAATTGCGGGCTCATAATATGATAAGAGCCATATGCAGAGACATGTTTCATAAAGAAGCTGCGACAGAGGAAATTCTCAATTAAGTTCAGGTTCCGTTCCATCAGTGTTCTTCAAATAGAAATTAGTATTAGGCTAGATGCATGAAGCATATTTAATTTAGCCATCTATAACCGCATGCAATACAAGCATAGCTAGATATACCATGCTTACGCAGGCACCTATAGGTAGAATTCATATGGTTCAACTATGGTTAGATCTACTTATTCAGAATTTTCATACTTTCAAGGTAGAGTCCAGCAAACTTACCTGAATAGATTGTTGAGTGGATGCTGGACAAATCAGTGGCACAAGCAACTTGACCCCATCAGCTTGAACAAAGGAAGACCTAACTACAGGTTCCTTAAGTAGAGTTGATAGGCAATTGATAGCAGTTGGAACTCCACGAGTAGGATGAGAAGGTTTCTTCAGCTACAGATAATTAGATGAGCATGTATTACTTTTTCTATGTAAAAAGTTATAGAACCGACTCAGTTCACATCTTTGGATTTAACAATCATTTATGTTTACTCATGTCAAACATCTTATGAACTAATTGCGGATACTTCCCCAATGAGGATTCATATCGTGGATCACCACAAGTGAGGGACTAGCCTCTTTTACAAGACCTAACCACCGTTGGCAGATCAAATGTGACTTTTATGCTATAATTGATCTTCATATAACAAGCTAGCTTATATTTAACATAACAAACTCAAAATATTTCTTTCAGAGGTAAACATCTTTATCTTGCAAAGACCGTTACATATTTCAAATTCATTTACAACACCAAAATTATCAGCTGCTGAACTGAATTTGGGTTAGTGAAAAGAAGAGTTTCAGTATTACACACCTGCTCACAAAGCCATTTTACCAATCCAATCAAAACATCATCAATGCTGGTAAATGGTTTCTTTTCATTTGAAGCTTCTCCATTTGATGCAACGCCGCTCTGATTTTTTGGCCTGACACTACAATCAGAAAAAGGTGAAATTTTGCAATAACTGAAAAAGTAACTTATACAAACCCGTTAGTTGGTATAATTCCAAAAACTTTTTAAATTAAAATGTCAGAAACCCTCATGTTTGTATTACCTAACTATTAAAGCAAGGATCTTACAACTTTTCTCTTGTACGAACCAATTTCCTTTCCGGAGCAATCTGAAAGATGGACAGTATTGTTATTTTTTATTGTTTATATTTCATAACTTTGCAGTGCAAAGAAAATAGACAAAATACACAACAATCATATTGTTGAAGTTAATATAAATAAGAAGAAAATGAATAAAAACTAAGAATTGTGAATAGGAATTGATATGATTGATGATTATGATTTGATACAAAAAGACTAGACACTAATCCTTATTTACACCAATACAATACTCTAAGTCCTATCATACAAAAAAATAAATGAGGAGAAATCTTCAGAGAGATTCTAAGATACTTTATGATAAGAAACTAATCTAATATACTCTAACATAATACCAAGATACTAGTATAAGATATTTTAATATCTCCAAACACTCTCCCTCAATCCAAAGCTTAAGCTTGTTATTAAAAATTAAATCTTTGAAAGAGAACAACAACCAAATAATATAATTTGATAAGAAAATCAGTAGGCCAGATCACATCTGGAACAATAGTTGAGACCAAACATCCATGGGAACAAAAACGCGTTAGACCGTAAGTGGGACAAAAAACATTAGCCAAACCATAACTGAGACAGGATCAATAGCAAAGTGCAACCGAGTCAGAACCAATACCAAAGCACAACTGAGACAACTAGTACCAAACTGCAACTGAAACAAAACATGTGCAGAATTGCAACTAAACCAAAACTGGTACCAAACCGCAACTGAGACAAAACAAGTTTTTCAAAGAAACACGTCCAATTACAAATCCAGTGATATAAGAAAAACAAAGATAGATTTGGAAAGATTGCATTGAGTTGTTGTTGGCGATGCAAATGGTGACAAAACCAAACTCAAACAATAGGCCCACGAGTTCGAACTGGTCTGAACAAAACTAGGAAGGGTCAACAAATCAAACATGACCAGTGGCATGACGAATAAGCACCGGGAAGGTGGCGTGTGGATTGATGGAAGAAAGTGACAACAATGGGCGGAAAAGGAATCTAAATATAATCATTGTATTGAAGTACAGAACATTAGGGAACTTGGATTGGAACCATAATAGTGGCATGATAAGTCTCAGAGGACGGTATGGATTTGATACCATATTAAACAGTTTTATATAAAGAGGGGAGCGAATGAACTAAACACACAGCAATAGAAAATTCTTGAATACGATCTGCTAAATCGCCATGGTCGCAACCACATTACATTAAAATAAATCACCGAAATTTAGTCTATCTGAGCTTCTATCATCTCCAAAGCATATTAAATAATTAATATTGAAAACAAAAACATATTCAGAGTAAATACTTAACTTAGGAAAGGCTCATAAGTATCATCATCTGCAAGGGCATTGTCATGAAACAGTCTAGCTCTTTTCGGGTTCGCTGCCAAAGATAATAAATATAAATACTTATCTAGTTATGTCACTAATAACAGCAAAAGTCTGAAACAAAACACCTTTATATTTAACAAATTACCTGTCAGCATTTCATCTATCAAAGCCAAAACATACTCAACAGTATCTTCCTTGAAAATATCGCGCAAAACACGAACAAACACGCGAACATAAGCCGGACCATCCTGCCACACAAGGAAGTTAAATTTTCAATTTTCAACACGACGTAAGAGTATCAAACTCGAAATCGTAAATCAAATCCACTTCAAATCAAAACTCAAAGCAAATTAAAAAAATTAAACAATTACATCATCAAGCAACTGTGCTCTCTGACTTTCTGATCGATGATCGTAACGCCTTAAGAGCTGAAGGCTTGTTCCAGAAATCAGCTTGGTGGACATGTAGGTTTCCCATGGGATATCCCTATTCAGAACCTTCCAGAAAACAATAACACAATGTCAATTGAAGATCGAAGAAATTGAAATTCACAAAAACAGAGAAAAAACGAAAACAGTTGGTAATTGAACGGAATCGGGATTTTGAAATCAGATCGGAGACGTGAGTAACAATCGGAGAAGGATCTGATCGAAACGAACCTGATCGGTGGTTAATTCGGCTTGGTCCATGATAGTAGAGAACGAACCCTAGAACTCGGAGAGTTCGGTTGAGAAACTGTTACTGTGACAAGAAGAAGGAATGGAATGAAATGCGAGTGAAATTGAAATTGAAATTGAAATGAAGGGAAGAAGTAAGAGAAGAGAGGTTTATTTATTTATTTACCTGTTTGTTTTAAGTAGCGTCGGTGAATTGGTGGTTTTTGGATTTGAAGAAGAGAAAAAGAATAACAGAGAAGTGATGAGAGAAAATGGGAATAGATTAGTTTTGGAAGAAAATTATGAAGGAGATGAGTAGTACTAATAGTATCTATCGTTCTCCCTCCACGAACAATTTTACAATCATGTTCATCCTTATTACACGTGGTTGTCCATCACATTATTAAAAAAATAAATTAAAACACACATTATCGCATAATTTAAAATTTAAGAAAGTCTAGCAAGAAAAATATTACAAATATTTATCAAAAAAAAAAAAAAAAAAATATTACAAATACATATATACAAATATTTTATGATATTATTTTCTGAAATATATATATATACAAATATATGAAAGATGTGATAAAATGTATTTGTAAAACAAATTTACATTGTGAATGCATATAAATTAAATCATTAAAATTATATTATAAAACTATTACAATTAATAAAAATTAATTAAATCTTATGTATAGATTAATAATTTCAAAAGAAAATATTAATGAGCATACCCGAAAACACTATTTAAAGAATATAAATGGTAAGTTTTTATGAAAAATATGTGGAGTCAATATATTAAAAATCGAAATATTTAACTTTTTAAATAAATAATTTTTTGCATGAAATCCTTAAATAATATTTGAAGACACTTGCTAACCCGACCCCTTTAGAAAAGAAAAAACATCTTTATTGAAACTCATCCTATAAGTTTATGAGTAATATGATAAACCCCAAATACAAAATCTTCTATAGAGCCCATAAGTTTACTAGTGCGATCATATCTTTCTTTGCTTTCCCTTCTTCTCTCTTTCCTTCCTAATTCGCAAATTCAAGATTTTATGTTATGTTGATTTTAATTGATAAGCAATGGCTAATTGGCACATTTAACTATTTAAGCAACTTACATCCACATTCATTCAAATCAAAGGAAGTTTATATTGTCTTACTAACACTTAATTATTTCAAAACAATATTGATTTTTTCCTGGTTATATTTATTTAAAATGTTTTATAATTTTTCATGTTTCATAAATCTTGAGACTTCATTGCTTATTTACCTTTAAAATAGTCAGCATTTCATAAAAGCAAAATATTAGTAAGTGATAAGTGACGAGGGTCTCAGTACCCTTAAGTATGTAGTTAGAGGTATGATTCCTGCTTATGCATATAGAGAAAATTCAATTAAGAGTAGAATCCACCTTGTGTATCCCACAAATTCTCCAGCGGAGATTAGTCATCGCTAACGACAGTAGAAACTTCGTACCAATATCATGGTAATAAAAAAAATTATGTAATTCGTTTCGTACTTATACAATGATGTGCTGGGATAAAAAATCATGCAAATTCAATATATACAAAATTGATACTGTATCGTATATCTGTAATTGCATAAGCTGTTTTGTAATTTCAACTACTATAAGGTATTTTGTGATACATATGAAGCATGAGGTTCCAAACTGCAAATATTTAAGTATATAGATTACAGTAACTGCACACTTGACCCTCAATATAATTGCAGAAACTTTACACTAACACTCACATTTTCAATCCTTATTTTGTGTAGAGAGTCTGGTGAAATTATACAATTTTGAAATATTTGGTTCCTATAAGATTTCTGGATTTAATTTATATGACAAAGCTCAAATATATTGGTTGATGTAAAGGTAAGAAAATTGTATTTATATCACCATTTCTTTATGGATAACTTCCGGTGATTCGGATATGGTCAAGGGTCCGTCTAAGCCCATACTTGAGCACTGCCTGGTTACCCTCTCTGAATCCATCTCCATATGCTGGTGAGCTATCTGACTCAATCTGGTGTTTAAAAAATTTACCGAGTTCCTTTTCAAAATCGGACCGTTTACCCTTCTTTGATGATGTGGAGGAAGGTGATGATGAAGACGAAGATGAAGTTGAAGATGATGATGCTTCTTCACTTCCAGAGCCGGAATAGATCTCCGAATCTAACCACATATGAGCCAAGACTTGGCATATTCCTTCTTCAACTTCTGGCCTCAGATTTCCATAGCCTGTCAAAAAAAATCACGGGATTTTAACACTGAAATATAAAATTTTCAACGTTGTTTTGATCACCGGAAAGATGAAACAGTACCTTTAAGTCTAAGCCAGGCATGCATCATTTCATGAGCTAGGATTGATCCTGTCAGTAACCTACAAATATAAAATCGTTGAATTATACGAAAATAGACAGTAAGTAAACCAAGCGATTGAGCACAATTGGTTATCGAGCTCCAGTTAAGACAAATAGTCCAGCAGAATCTGAGATCGAATCATGGCTGAAACAATTATTGCTCAGACTTCACTTACATCCCGACCAAACTCCTATGGAAACCGGAGGTAACGACAAAAAATGAAAATAGATGGTAGCAGAAAGATACCTAGGAAGGCCGTACAAAACAAGTATGGCTGTCACTTCACATCGACGTATCAGCCTAAAAGGCTCGGTTATCATATCTATGACACGGTAGCCTGCTCCTATACTTGGTCTCCTCAAAATCTGAAATTACAAAAAATTAAAGTTTAATGAATACTACTGCATGATAAACAGATATTTGTATGAGAATTAAAATCATCAACGAAGATACGAATTCATGAGTAAAACATTCTTACAGTGGGGACAGTTTGCTCTTCTGACAAACAAAGTCCTCTAGTTTCAGGTAAGTGGTGATGACCCTAAATTCAATAATCGAAAAGCGAAAGAACAATATATAATCAGAACAGTAGAAAAAGTATGATACCGAGAAAGGAAATAAAAGGCACATTTCATGCATGAAAGTTCAAAACACAAACTATTACATTCTTTTCCCCCTCCATGGCTTCATTCAGTGCTTGTCTCTCAACCAAAAGCATAGGAATTTGCTGCTCGATTTTCATATGCAAACCTTCATAAAATTCTTGTATTTCAAGATAGAGAGGCTGGCATTCATGAGTATCCATAATAGCCGAATCGAGACATTCCAGGCACAACTTTCGACCATCATCAAGCAAAAGATATTTTGTGTCTGTTGACTGCACTGATTGGAAAATTTCATATCAATTGATGAAAGGGAGAAATCGAAAAAACAACGATAGAAAATGTTTCATTGTCGGTAACAACACGAGATAAAATATTGTGAGATGATGTAACTGACCTCCATTCTCTGACAGCTACAACAACGAGGAGTGCCATCGCGCTCGTGTGATGGACAATATTTTTGTAGCCAGAAAGGATGTGCTCTATACTCAATGAGGCCAGCTGAATTTTGTGGGATCTGTAAAGAACGAATCAAATTTGTTCCGGAAAGTTAAACTTTCATAGTATTGAAATATCATGGTTCAAGAACAGTATTGAACAATATGCGTTGTTGATCCACATTGCAAATCATAACCCAAATAATAAAATGAGTAATCAAACATCCATACTCAATTTGAAAGGAACAAAACATTATTATGCATAAAGTTCTCATTACATTCTGATTTCTAGCCTTCTAAAAATATTTTTGAGAACAGCTCAAAATCAATGGTCTTCCTCACACATATAGTGTAGTGAAATTTCTAATGCACGTCGAAACTTAGCAAAACGTTTTATCGAGACCAAGCATAAGAATTGAGAAAAAAGAAAGAATTTAAGCGAAAATCAAGCCAACTGCTACTTACAAAGATCTTGCAAACATCACACCTTGGGTGATGCAGCTCCTTATAGCATGGTTTATGGTAAGGGCGATTTCCAGACATGGAGTACTGTAATGTATAAAGATCCAAGCATTATTTACAATCATATTGATCACTAAAAATCAAGGAAAATAAGTTAAAGAACATTATTAATGAATTCCTCTAGAAAGTTTAAATAAGTAGAAATCGATATAGTCATGTTAGCGAGTAACAATGGGAACAAGACTCAAACCTCGTAATCAGTGATTGGCAGTTTGCAAGCATGGCAGCAAAAACATTCTGGATGCCATACAGCTCCCATGCAACTCAAAAACCTTCCATGGCCAATCTCGGCATTGCAGCCAGCACAGATTCTGCAAGCAAGTTTTCCAGTGACCGGTTTTAGTCTATGGCTATTTCAATTTTCATATGATTTTGCCTATTATGCCAATCATTTTCCCCTTTTTATCGTATTTAGTAGTGAACCTTGGCATATTCGATATATGGTATTTAGACTTAAAGACTATAGATAGAGAAGTCATCTGCATAGTTACCTGTATACAGGCGGAAAGAGATTTGTAAAAGGTTGAAATATAGAATCAGTTTGAGATCGAGGAGGTGAACCAATGCTCAAACTTTCTTGAATTGCCCTGGCAAGTTGTTCATCTTCCTCAAGTTGAACTTCATCGAGGTTTTGTTCTTCATCCTGTTGAATTTTAGCAACATGGTCATCTTCATCTTGTTGAACTTCACTGACATGGTCATCTTCCTCGTCATCAAGTGGACACAGTTCTTCATCTTCAGATTCAGAGTCCTCCTCTGAAGTACAGTGAGGCAAAAAAGAATGAGGCCTTTTAAAATACTTTTCCAGCCGGAAAAAGGGAGTATATTTATGTCAAGTACTTAGCCTATGTTTGGTATCACAGTGAATATGTCAAAATAACGCTGATTTACCGTGATTTTGCAGAAGCTACAGAGTGTAGCTTTTGGAAAATCACAGTAGTTCACCCTGATACCAAACACACAGAGTTCCAATTTATGCGAACCACCAGGATCAACAAATCCTGATAATTTGCATTCAAATTGAAGCTACATTTTAAACAAGAGACTTTGATTAGTGAAGCATAATCAAGAACCTGAACTTCTAAAAAATCAATATACATTTCCTTAGAACATAAACTTTGGGTGAAAATACTAATTGCATTAAAATGAAGTTACACAAAGCAGCATTATAATTTTTAACCACTGATTCACAAAAACATAAATCTTACCTATAACTTTTTTCCCTTTATGATCTTCCTCGGCAAGAGAGAGCGCAATTGCACGATCAATTTCTTCTCTCTCAATATCATTCAAATCATCCTGCATTCAGTTTGCCACTATTGCAACTTCAATCTCTTATATATAAGTCAGAAAAGAGCTAATTTTTGTACTAAATATATAAGCATAAACTATTATTACCACTGAATTATCATTATTATTCGAATCTCTTTCGTGTCCATATTTCCCGTTGTATCCTCGTCCTGAATATTTATTGCTGGAACCCTTTAGCAACTTGGTAAGCCAACCCATACAATCTTGTTATCTGTAGGTTGGCAAACCTTATCTCGAAATTTACCTACAAAATCGCGAAGATTAATCAAGCATGCCAAGAAACTACAATCCTCAAAATTCATATGCAGCACAATAATCATTAATCTCTCTAGGATTCATAAAAGAAAATTACTAGAAAATACACAAACAAATTCTACCAGAAAAAAGCTGAATTTTGAATCCAAATCCAAATCCAATCAAGCACACTAGATAGTATATACTATATACTAACCAACAAACAAATATAGCTTCATAAATCATAATTAATAAAAACTATTTATTTTTCCAATTCTGAAAGCAACAACTAAATATAGCTGGATAATTAATAAACTTTAATTGAATTGCTTCAAAGGAATTCAAATTGCACATGCCAAGAAAAAAGAAAGGAAAAAAAATACAATCTTTCACCTACCCCACCATCAATATTGATTGAAAACACAGCAAGCATAAACAAAACAATCCATGATTGAAAATTTGTTAGAGCACAGATAAAAAAAAAAAGGAAGAAAAAGAAAGGAACTTTATGTGACAGAAAATAACTTACCAGGAAAAGATTATGAATCAGATGAATCCCAACTTTATTTTTATAAAAAAAAATGAATGAAATGAATATTTGATTCACATTAATGCATAGTCAAAGCCAACCACACAGTCACAGAGAGAGTAATATGGTTTGTTTAGAAGTTTCTCTTTCTCTCTCTATATATGTGTCATGTCACAGTGTGTGTGTGTATGTGTGTGATTTCAGATATTAGCTTTTTATGAGTGCAAAGAGTGAAAAGTTGAGGGAAGTACTTGGATCCTACGCAAATATAGCCAAATCCAAAAGTGATACTAGAATAAAATAAAAATGCCAACAGTGTAATCTATTTTTCTTTTTTTTTTCTTTTTTTTTTCGTATTCTTAACTCACACGCAATAAGTATGAAGGAGAGAAATATTATCGGTGGCGAAGTTGAGAATTAAAATTTAGAGGACCGCAAAAAAAATTCCAATGTTTATACAATAGTATATTTTGTATGCTACAAAATGCTTTAGTAAATTGCGGAATTTTAGGTCAACAGCTATATTTAATATACAAAAATAGTTGAATTTCTCATTTTATTGCTCTTTTATGCTTAAATCCCAAATTTCATTTCTCATTAGTCTAGCTAGTAGTCAACATGAATCCACTCCTTTGACCACACATAACAATTGTGCATCAAACATTTTCTAGTTACTCCCTTTATACTCAATTATAAACAAAAATTGATATATGTTCACACTTACTAAGAATGATAGTTAATGTATTTAAAAAATACATTTATGTGCTAAGAAAAATATGTTTATTTATCTATCCTAATACTTTTTCTAATAATAATGGTCATCTTCTTGCAACATTAACTAATTAATGTTAAAGTGTTTTTGAAAATATTATGTTTATGTTAAATTTGCTTAATATTTAACCAATCATAGAGCTATGAAAGTAATTGCCTATATAAATTTTAAATGAATTCCTAAAACTCGAAGACACCAATTTGACTTTTTAAAAAATGGGTTAATAGACTTTTACTCCCAGCAAAGTAGGTGAGTTTTGCATTACTCTCCTGTAATTTTTTTTTATGAGATTACCCATTTGTAATGTTGCAGAATTTTTTTTCTAGTTTATTTTACCCCTTTGTAATGTTGTTTTGTTTTGCCCTGGGGGTAAAATGAACTAGAAAAAAAATTCTGCAACATTACAATGGGTAATCTAAAAAAAATAAATTACATGATGATAATGCAAAATTCGCCTATTTGCAGAAAGTAAAAACCTATTAAAAATGGTTTCATTTCTTTCTTATTTTATATTACAATTCTATTTTTTGTTCCTATTTTTCTACTACTTAATGTGAGTTTTAAATTTTATTTAATTCAGTGCCACTGTGTTCTACTGCTGTCATGTGGGTCCAATTCTCTTTGTCATTTTTCCTACCACATTCCACCAAACGTAATTGACACCATAAAGTATATAGAAAAAAACATTTGCGGTTGAAATAGCTTGGAGAGTGGGAGGGTGAATGATACAGGTTTTGTTTGATTTTGTGTTCTTGCTCTAGTGGTGACTAAGCCTATAATAAACTACTAGTATGAATGTATGATAGTGTGCTGGGCACGAGATTAATTTTTTTTAATATTATTTATTTGTTTATTTGAATATATTATTTGAGCAATTTAGTTAAAAATAGTAAAATAAAATTGAGAAATATTTTGCAATAAAATAATTATAAACTTTATTTTCAAATGAAAATTTAATTAGTCTAGTTGCATTTTTAATAGTGAGATCGAAAATATTCCGTGTTTCTCATTTTACAACCGTGAGGGATCTCTCACTCTCTTTCTCACTATTTCTACATCTCTCCCACATGATAATTTTTATTTTTTAATAATATTTATTTGCTTATGTTCTTGTTTTTTCATTTTATATTATTTTAAATGTTGCATATATTTTTCTTTCAATTATTTATGAGATTGATTTTATTTAATTTATTTGAGTATAAAAATACGATATATGTTTAAGAATGTTACAGTGGCATAGTGGGGTGTGAAATACTCTCTCATTCCCCGTTCAACAACACCATGAGATTCTCTCTTCCTCCATCTTTCTCACATCTCTACAGGGACTCTGTCAACAAAAATAATTATAAATTTTATATTATTTTTCAAATGAATATTAAGATACTTTGACCACCATGTTCCCATTCTCAAACTTTTTTTTGTCATTGTCCACAAAGAAGCAATTTTCACTTGTGAGCGTCAAATGAAAAAATCTATGTATGAATCTACACTCACATTGATAAATTAGCATTTTAAAAAAGAATTGAACGAATGTTTATGGAAAGCTTAAAATTGAAATTAAAAAAAAAAACCCATGGATTATAACAAATTAAAATTATATTAATTTATTTTAGATTTCAATTCCCATTGATTTTTTCAGTTGGATGTAATATAGTGAAAGTCCGATAAACACAAAATATAAAAAACTCATGTAGTCGGAATTCAAATTCTAATTAGTCAATGTATATTTTTAATAGTAGAGTGGGAAGTGTTTCGTGTTTTCCATTATTTATTTCTATCTCTCTCCCGTCTCCGTTACACAACTCTATAGGGGCTCCATCAACAACAAATAATTGCTAATTCTATATTATTTTTATAATAAATATCAACAAAATTCTCGTGTTCATTTATCACTATTTTCTACATAGACTTTTTTTCATGGCGAACCAATTTTCATCGTGCTAAATAAAATTTTGAATAAGGGATCCACGTGATAAAATATGAAAATATGGATATTTCCCGTAGTCAGAATTTTAATTTTAATTAGTCAATGTGTATTTTTAATAGTCGGGTGGGAAGTGTTCCCCGTTCTCCACTCTACACAAATGAGAACTCTATCTCTCTCTATCTCTTTCTCTCTCTCTATTTCGATTTTATCTCTCTATCACTTTCATTACAGAACTCTATAGGGGTCCTATCAACAAAAAAGTTGTTAATTCTATATTTTTTTAATGAATATCAATAAAATTCTCGTGCTTTGTTCTCACTATCATCTATACATTCACTTTTTTCATCATGAGGATCATGTTTCATCGTGCTAGATAAAGTTTTTAATAAGTAATCTCCATGATAAAATATGGATAACTCATGCAGTCAAAATTCAAATTTTAATTCGTCAATGTGTATTTTTAATATAGTGGGGATTAGAAGTTCTTTCGTTTTCTTATTTCTCAACACTAATAGATCTCTCTCTCTCTCTCTCTCTCTCTCTCTATTTTAATAGATTTCTCCAACACTAATATATATTATTTTTTAATGAATATTAATAAAATTTTCATGCTCAGTTTTCACTATCATATACATAAACTTTTCATCATGAGAATCACTTTCATCGTGCTAGATAAAATTTAGAATAAGTAATCCCCATGATAGAATATGAAAATATGGATCCACACAATTCAAATTTTCACTAATAGATCTCTCTCTCTCTCTCTCATTCTACCCGTCTTTTGTGTTCATTATAGGACTCTATAGCTGCTTCATGAACAAAAAATAGTTGTTAATTCTTTATTATTTTCTAATGAATATCAATAAAATTCTCGTATTTAGTTCTCACTATTATCTACAAACGATTTTTATTATAAGGAGCACTTTTCGTCGTGCTAGACAAAAGTTAGAGATAATTAGTCAAGGTATAATTTTAATAGTGTGCTGTGAAATGCTCTATATTTCATATTCTACATTATTTAGAGATTCTCACTCTCTCTCTCTCTAGTTGTATTAGCCTTATAATTTAGCCAATTATCATAGGAACAACAATCTCCCCCTTTGGAAAATTATGGCTAAAACCACTTACACATGTGTACTCGTTAGTCTACAATCTTCAAATTATTCAATCTTCAAATTGAGTTTGATGATGCAACTTTATTCTGAGATCTTCACTTCTTCATGTCTTTTGATCTTTTGAATTGGTGTCTCTTCTCCAGTGATGGATTGTCTTTAGTTCTTGATTTTGATTCTTTAGTGCATGAGACAGTCTTAGTCTTTTTTTCATTGCAATCCATGATATAAATATTTCTAAGTACTAGTAACCAAGTATCCTAGTGAACCACAACCTTGTAACAGTAGAAGGCTCAGTGATCAAGGCTCAGTGGTTGTATTCTAGACACACACTCTAAGCATTTAGATATGCTCTAATTCATCCAAAGCAAGAAAAAATTATTTTACTTGCACATCTGTTGCTATCTTATTATGTGTAGATTAAACCGTTTAAAGTGTGAGTTATGCGGATTAAATCTACGAGTTTGCAGGTTGCTCTCTTTAACTTGTTTGTTTTTAGTAATATTATAATTTAGTCATACTTTTTATCACTTATAATTTGTCTCTATGATGTACCAAATTTTTTTTTGTCTCTTTGATTGTTGACTCGTTGTAGGATTTATTAATCAATTATTTTTTTATTAATATTTAGTTATATTTAGGTCTATCACTATTATATATGCATTAGCTTTTCAACGTTGCCGGTTATATAACTGATTTTATTTGCCTTTTACAGGAATAATTGATTTTATTGTAAACAGTTTAAATTTGTTTTAAATACAGAGAATTAAGTTATGGAATGATGAGCAGGTCATGGGAAGAAGCTTAGGGGTAAAAGCGAATTATTTATGGGCTGAGTGGAACTCAATGCAACAGGTACAGCATGGTGGCAATCAAGTGCAGCAACAGCAGATAAATACATGGAGGAAACCACCTCAATGTTGGTACAAATGCAATGTGGATGCTGGCTTTCATAAAGATTTGAACAAGACTAGTACAAGTTGGTGTTTGCGCGACCATATGGGTCAGTTTGTTATGGCGGAGACGACTTGGGTCGATGGAAATTATTCCGTAATTAAAGGGGAAGCGTTAGCTTTAGCCGAAGCTTTGCGGGCAATGGAACAACAACATATTTCACATGTGATTTTTGAGTCGGACTCGAAAAGTGTGGTGGATGCAACGCGCTATCTCCGTGGTGGATTTTCCGAGTTTAGTCTAATTGTTTCACAAATTAATAATTTATTATGTTGTAATCCAAACTTTAAGGTTGAGTTTGTTAAGCGGCAAGCGAACATGGTTGCTCATACCCTTGCTAGGGCGGCCATTTCTTGGTCTCGTCGCTGTGTTTTTGAGACATTACCTACTTGTATCGCTACTTTATTAATTAATGAAATGGCCTAAGTTTATGATTGTCAAAAAAAATACAGAGAATTAAAGACATTATTAATGTTATTGTTTTGCTCTTGTCTGTTGTGAAATAAACTCTCTTTAAACAGTTGTTAATACTATGGTAACAATTCTTTATTGTTGACTTGAATTCTATAGTATATATATATATCACATGGACATTGGTCATGTATGACACACAAAAATATAACATAAAGGTGAATTCTTATATAATGGTTTTTTCCATTTATCAATCCTTTTTTTCCTGTTTTTGTGCATTAGTTTGATTCTCCCTTCAGGTAAAACAAAAATTGCTATTGAATTTCATTTTTATTGTAAAATTTATAGTCTTAAAACCAATAAGAAATTTCATTTTTGTATTTATGCAATTTTACTTTCTTGTTTTTTTTTTAATTTACAATGGAGTTGAGGATGGAACCGACCAAGAAACTCTAGCATACCATCTAAACCCTTCACCAAACTTAGTGGCTTATTGTACTTTCTTGTATGAATCTATATTTAACTAAGGTTACAGGATTGGCAATTAATTCAAATGGTTGCTCATACAACATATGCGCAGCATCCTCAAATTGCCCTGGAGAGTGTCGTAGTAAGGGCTATAAGGCTATGCTTGGTTGTGGAGAGAAAATGAGAAGAGAGAAATAGGTGAGAGAGAGTAAGAGAAGAGAGAAAGATGTGAGAATTAGAGTAGATTTGATGTGTTGATTGGTATAAGAGAAAGATGAGAGAAATTGTGAAGAGAGAAGTGTTGGTTATTTTTAAAAGTACCAAAATGCCCTTGAATTAAAAGCACCTACACTAATATTCACTTTTTTTTATCTCAATTCATCATCTAATTAATTAATTAATTAGTGTTATAATTAGAGTATTTAAATTATTAATCTATTGAACCATATTTACTGAGTTATATCAATTTAGTTTGGCTTAATCCATCTCCCCCCACCTGTATGTATACATAATCGCATCACAGTTATTCCCTTTCTCCACCCACGCAGCCACGCTCTCAAATGTGTTTTTTTTCAAAAAGTAAATTGGGAAAAATAATTCGTTGAACTTAGCAAAGTTGTTAGCTATTTGTTACCTAATATTAATATTAAACTTTGTCTTCTGAGATAAGCCAACAAGAAACCGTTTTGGAGAGTTTCATTTTCAATTTGTATGCAATTTTGAGGGATAACCCACAAGGAAAATATGGGCAAAAATGTAAAATTGGAATAAATAACCATTTCTCTGCTCTTTCTTCGCTCTTGTGCGGAGAAATGGAAAACGTGTGGGTCCCACGTTTTAACTTTCTCTCTATCCTTTCTCTTTTCAAACCAAACGGAAGAAGTTGAGCCTTTCTTTGCAACTTCTCTCTTCCCAATTTCTCTCTCTCTTATTTCACTCAAACCAAACATAGTATAAAAGTGGCAGGAGTACTGGCGACTGTCTGGATCCAGAAACGCCACATGGTTGTGTGTGTTGTAAATAGTATTTTAGTTTGTGAGAATAATGTGGAAATCACAAAATCATTTACTTTTGTTGATGATTTTATTATAATAGAAGTTTTAGAATAAAATCAATATGTTGGATGTATTGTTTCTTTTGTGTTAAAATAAATGAAATTGGTAATATTTTATCAACGTACTCTTGTATTTTCAAACCATTTTTCCCCATATCATTTTACTAAATATTGAGAATTTGTATCTCTACATACATAATTGAAAATATTCCCAAAATACAAATTAGAATTTATATATGCTCTCGTAAGTACTGGTCTGTAATTAACTTTATATGTCTAACTTGTGCACACAACCAAGATAATTTTATTGATTCCCTAATATCGCTCATAACTACAAAGTTAAAAACAATTAGCGGTGAATTGATTCCAACGATAATTAACTTGAGGTACAATTAGATTATTTTTTTCACAAATAATTCTTAATTATTATTGCTAGTAAAAAGAACTTATTCCAACAATAACTAAATTAAGTTGTTGCAAACGGGTCCGGTTATGGTGCATAAGCAATTGCTTATGCACCGTGCATAAGGTTTACCGGAACACTTTTACTCAACTGTTCCGGTATGTATAAGGTTACCGGAACACTTTTTATCAAATGTTCCGGTATGCATATTCATACCGGAACACTTTTTCTCAACTGTTCCGGTATGCATAAGGTTACCGGAACACTTTTCTCTCAACTGTTTCGGTATGTATGTTAAATCGCGCTACGATTATGACACGTGGAGGGTTAATCTAATGGTTGTTATTCACTTATGCACCGTGCATAAGGATTATCCTTATGTATAATAACTTCAGCCTTTGCAAACTATATATTTATGCCAACAAAAATTTGTTGTCGAGAGTAATTAAACTTTTTAGCAATAATATTGTATCAGCGGCGTCGCTAAAAGTTGATGTAAACAACATATTTTTTCAATAACAATAAAAAGATTAATATTTTGTCAAAAAAAATAAAAAGATTAATAAAAAATATATTGGGCTACAAATTCTAGCTCAAAAAAATAAGTTAATTGATATGCATTAACGGAATAAATATATTTTACACGTGCAATAAATGAAATCATATTATAACGTCACATTTATAAATTTGTTGAATATAACTTCAAATCTTTACATTCATAATATAATTGAATTGAATGCATAGGTATAATAATTTTACACATCTATCTAAATTAAATACTACTCCCTCCGTTCCTTTTTATAAGAAACAGTTTGAAAAAATTACACATACCAAGGAAACACATTGTAAATAGTTCTTTTCATTTAATACTCTTATAAATTTAAACTTATTCCATCTATACCCCTATTTAATTACTCTAAATTCAATTAACTTACTTATTTTTAATATTCTCTTTCATAATAAATAAGGGCATAAGTGAAATTCAACATTTAAAAGATTTGAAAATTAGTCAAAGTTTCTTATAAAAAGGAACAAAAAAAATTTCACTTTTGTTTCTTATAAAAAGGAACGGAGGGAGTACTATTTAGCCATCAACAACAAAAAAAAAGTTTTAATAGTGTTTTTTCCCTGTAAAGTGAGCGAAATTTGTTTTATCCCATCAACAATATTTTTTATGATATACCCTCTTGTAACCTCTGAATTCCTTGGTTTTGGAACCTTGTTGACAAAACAAGATTGCTGACTGGGCAAGTATGTTTACGTGGCAGTGACACATTGAATATAATTATTTTTTATTCATTTTTTATTGCCCTGTCATTAAACATGTGGAAATTTATTTATTTTTTCAAAAAAGAGTTCAGTTTTTTTATTTCCAAAAAAAAATAAATTAAATTATTTAAAAAATCGGAGTAAATTTTTTTAAAACTACACTATTTTTATTGGGAAAAAAAAATCTTTTTTTAAAAACCATATGTTGTCGTAGCTAGTCCCAAGTGATCGGCTGCGGATCATTTGATTGGAATGAAATTTGGAATCTTTACTTTGTCGTTTACAAACAGTATGTTGAATTTCTCATTCAACAAAAACTACCTAGCAATTAAATACCTAGAATCTAAACTTCAATCACCGGTATATCCTTGCACAGTGGGCAGAAAGTCTTCGACTCACAATCTTCAGTTATTGCTCGTGCTTTAAACTTTAGTCTTGAGTCTCTATTTAAAGATGTGCAGCTCCTCTGGATTGTAGAGATCGTGAGATGCAAATCTATAAGAATTTAGTTATTAAAACAAATCATGTTTTAAAAACAAACTCCACAAGATAAAGATTCAATTTGAACATTATCCAAGTTAGTCATGATACAATCATATCTAACACATAAGTTTAATAACAAACTTTGTTATCCAACCTTTGATTAGCTGGCAATTGTAGATTTGCACTCTGTAACGATCTTGAAGAATACAGAAATGTCTACAGGGCAATCTTTCATTCCAGCTGGTCTAGGGCAAGATGTCCTACAGAAATGTCTAGGACATCTTGTTATAACATGTTGCTTGAACATGTTCTTTATCCAGTGACAATATGTCTGACACATCTTGTTCAACATGTTGCATCTGCACATCTTGATTATCCACAAGTTGTTTTAGCCTTATAATTTAGCCAATATCATAGGAACAACATTTGGAAAATTATGGCTAAAACAACCACTTACATTTGTGCACTCTTTAATCTTCAATCTTCAAATTATTCAATCTTCAAATTAAGCTTGATGATGCAACTTTATTCTGAAATCTTCACTTCTTCAAGTCTTCTTTGATCTTCTGAATTGGTGTCTCTTCTCCTGTGATGGATTGTCTTTAGTTCTTGATTTTGATTCTTTAGTGCATGAGTCAGTCTTGTCTTCATTGCAATCCATGACATAAATATTTCTAAGTACAAGTAACTAAGTACCCTAGTGAACCACAACCTTGTAGCAGCAGAAGTACTTAAATCTAAGTGATCAAGGCTCAATGGTTGTATTCTAGACACACACACTCTAAGTATTTAGGGCTCGTTTGGTGCGCAGGATATGATAGAGACATGATATGATTAAGAGCTGGATAAGAGTTGTAACACCCGTATTTATTTTATTTTAATTAGAGTTAATTAGCTTTTTTATGGTATTTTATGATGAGTTAGTGATTAATTAGGAATTATGGTTATTTTGGGAAATAGTAGAGTTATTTGTTAGACTACTTGGCTATCACTTAGAAGGGGGGGTTGAATAAGTGATCCTTGAAACAATGTAGGTTTTTTAAAAAAAAATTTGTCTCAATCGTGCGCGCGGAAGTCCCACCGGATCGGTAGTCTATGCACCGATTGATTAAAGGAAATGTAGTATAGCCTTGGAACGAATTATGAAAAGGTTTGGAAATGATCGAGTTCAAAATTAATTGAATATTAACGTTTGAATTAAATCAGCCCCAAGCAAGTTACAAATATCAAATTTAATCCAATCACAATCAAGCAATAGCAATTGAATTTTTGGTGTACAAATACGAACACGAAAAATTCAATTGATTCAAAATTAACAAAATTATGAAAAGTAAAAGATTGAGAGAGAGAGACACAAACGGTTTGATTAGGGAGTTCCCCGGCTTTCGTGTCGTCCTCGCGGTCGGCCGGGTACGTCTCCCCCCAAATAACCAAACGGGTTATTTGAGAGTATATTAATAAAAAATGATGAACACAAGTGCACAATTTACAATTTGAATCTTATAACCCTATAACAAATCAAAAGTAAACTATGCGAATAAACCTCAACACACAACGAAGCTTCGCCCTCTGATTCCAACGATCCGACCCGTGCCAATCCGCACTCGATCGTCCAGCTGAGTCTTTCGCTTCTTGTTGTTGAACCTTCAAGATTCGCACGATCTTGAACCCTTGAGAGAAACCAAAACCTTCGTCACAATTAAACCCGATCACGATTCTGATTCACCGCGAACTGTACCGAACGTTATCAAACAAATATGCAGTCTCTATTGAATTGATCCCATACTCAAACTTCAATTTGATTGCACACTTGATGAAGATGATGAACTTGTGATGAATAAAACCTTTGATCCAAATTTTCACTCAATTTGAATCCCAAAGCGTTTTCTGAACTTTCTCACTGGTTTCCCCTCCTTACAATGACACACCACATTGCTATTTAAAGAGAGAATAAAATTGAGCAAATTTGGGCAAAATTTAACATACGTGTATCGATACAAATGATGGTTTGTATCGATACAAACCCTTTTGACCAGCGTTCAAATTGAAAGATTTGACCTATGTATCGATACAAACACGGGTGTGTATCGATACATATATCAGTTTCTTGAAATCTTGACTGATATGTATCAAATCATGCAAGCATGATTCGATACATCATGCACTCTCTGGTTTTCTGAGAGATACAGGTGTGTATCGATACATGCAAGCATGATTCGATACACAAGTGACTCTCTGCCTCTGAGAGACCACTTTTGTATCGATACAAGTGATATATGTATCGATACAAAATGCACAAAATCAGTCTGAAGTAATTTCAGGACATTTGTATCGATACACATGTTTATGTATCGATACATAATACCTAAAAACAATTTTTCAAAGTTTTAAAAATAGTTTTTCGCTGTCAAGTCATTTGTAATGTTGCCAAAATATGTTCTACTCTATTTTCATGTGTTTTGACAATTATTAAAACATGAGGATGAACTGGTGCACTTACATTCTCCCCCTTTTTGATAATTGTCAAAACTATGCATAAGCTAACTAAGCTTATACCTAATATGCAATAAAATAACAATATGTATACAGACGCAATTAACACCAAGGCTAACAATAAGCAACGCTCCCCCTGAGTTGATGCCATAATGTGTTTGACATTGTTGATAATATTCAAGACTTCTTTAGCTATTTATCCTTAGCTTGTGCATCCAAATCTCTCCCCCTTTGACAATATCAAAAAGAAGAAGAGAGCTCATTAGAGGTATCAAGTTCAAACAATTTTAACCAAAGTCATATCGTGCACTTACATTTGTCGAAATGCACTATATGATGAGATTTCCTAATCAAAATAATTACATACAAAGATATGCCAGAATATATCAATGACGAATACCAAATATCATGACAAATATGGAATGTAAAATAACAAACCAAAACCAACGCATGAATACCATAACATATCGACATTTTAATCAAGTAACATATCCAAATATGGGACGAAATAAACAAAGCAATGCAACAAATGCATAAACATAACATGATGTATGAAACACATACAATCAACAGGTACATTCTTATGTATGTGAGCAAAAAGCAATACCAAAGCACATTATAACATGAGAACACATGTTAAACCATATATGCATGATAAGATATCCACATAAATGAATCAAAGTACCAAAATTAATTATATGACAATATATGTCTATGTATGCACACAAAGTCACATATAAGAACAAAACAAACATATACAAACCAAATATGAGCTTAATATGGAAATTGTAATGATTTTTGTCAAAACCCCATTTAAGACGTATGAGTCTAAAAAACTTATAAATATTTTTGAACAAGATTCTTGGAAATGAATGATTAGACAACTATCAAAGCACATATCATATTAAGGTGAAAGTTGTATGTATATGAACCAAAGTACAAATGCTAAGTAAAGTAAAAGTATAAAGATAAAGGTAGAGAATAGAATCTTCCCTTGAGTGTTAGGTGGATGAAGTGATCAATTTCCACACCATTGTAAGTGTTGAGTTGAACTCCATTCCTTTCCTTGTTCGTAAGTCTTGAACTCCATTGTTGCCGGTGTCTTTCGTCAATGGTTCAAGACATTCTCCTACATACTTAGACATTTGAAGTAGGTCCCCAACTCATGTTGGGTCCTAGTTGGTTAGTAGCAACATTATTGCTTAACTTAGGTAACCATTGCAATTTGCCTTTTGGTACCAAGATTTTTCGAGCATGACATTTTGCAATAGTATGACCCTTGTCACAACAATAATGACAAACAATATGTGAGTCACTCTTCTTTTGATCCATTTTGAAATGTTTAGAATATTTGTTTTTGACTTTCAAAGTGTTTTGACAATGTTTTTGATCAACTTGATGAGAGACTCTAGGTTTTGATAAATCTTTCACTTTGTCCTTTAGATTCTTAATATTTCTTGACAAAGTGATACAATTATCACAACCAACTCTATTATTATTATTATCATGACTTGCACTTGACCTTTCTAATAATGATACCTTGAAAGCTTTCAACTCTTCTTCCGTTTTGGAAACTTTCTTTTCAAGAGCTTTGTTAACTTTTATAATTTCTCTTAATCGTTTGAAAGCTTTCCTAGTTTCACTACATAGGTCCTCAAATGCACTTTGCAAATCATGATACTCTAATGAAGTATATGAGCTAGAGGGATTTTGGTTTACCTTTTTGGGAGCTTTATCCTTCATTTTGTGATGATGAGTTGTGAAGCATACATTAGCCACTTCGCCTTCATCACTTGAACTAGAGCTTGATGATGAATGAGATGAAGATCTACTACTCTCCCATGCAACATAAGCTTTCTTTCCTTTGCTCCTCCTTTTGTTTGAAGATGACTCCTCTTTTCTCTTGAGATTAGGACAATCCGGCTTGTAGTGACCAACTTGGCCGCACTCATAGCATATCCCTTTCTTGGAGTCCCTAGCATCTTCATCCTTCCGGCGGTAACCACTATCTTTCCGAAACTTCTTAAGATTGTCATCGGAATGTCTTATCCCATTCTTTCTCACATATCTATTATAGCGTCGAACGAAGAGCTCCATTTCCTCATCATCGGAATCATCTTCGCTTGAGCTACTTTTCACTTGCTCAACCTTTTTGGACTTGGATGTGGAGGCCTTTAGAGCAATGGACCTCTTATCCTTTTCTTTTTCCTTTTCGTTGTGTTTCTCATTTTTCTCACCTTTTTCATGTTTTTCCAACAAATTAAGCACTTGTTCATGTTCCGTTAGCTTACCAAATAAGGTTGTGAGACTCAAAATTGTAAGATCATTCGCTTCTTTGATTGCGGTGACCTTTGGTTGCCATGACCTATTAAGACATCTCAAAATCTTATTAGTAGCATCTTGATTTGTGATTGGTTTACCTAGACCATGTAACTTGTTGGTGATTTTTACAAATCTTTGTTGCATATCCGCAATGGTTTCACCATCTTGCATATGAAACAATTCGAACTCTTGAGTTAATGTGTTTATTTTCGAAATTTTGACCTCATTAGTTCCCTCAAAATGAGTAACTAATGTATCCCACATTTCTTTAGCCGTAGAACAATGCGACACATGATAAAATTGTTCAATCCCAAGGGATGAAATAAGTATGTTTTGTGCCTTTGCATCGTAATTGACCTTTTTCTTTTCATCATCCGTCCATTGTGCCATAGGCTTATTTGTGACAACGCCATTGAGGTCGGTGATTGTTGGAACAAACGGACCGTTCTCAATAGCATTCCACACTTCACCATCAAAAGAATTGATGTGTATGCGCATACTACTTTTCCAATAATCAAAATGATCTCCATTGAATATAGGAGCCCTATTATACGCCCCTTTCGGTGCAAAAGCCATATTTTCTAATAATTGGCACAATCCTCCGAATTTTGTAAACAAAATTGAACCGGGATCGTGATACCACTTGTTAGACTACTTGGCTATCACTTAGAAGGGGGGTTGAATAAGTGATCCTTGAAACAATGTAGGTTTTTAAAAAAAATATTTGTCTCAATCGTGCGCGCGGAAGTCCCACCGAATCGGTAGTCTATGCACCGATTGATTAAAGGAAATGTAGTATAGCCTTGGAACGAATTATGAAAAGGTTTGGAAATGATCGAGTTCAAAATTAATTGAATATAAACGTTTGAATTAAATCAGCCCCAAGCAAGTTACAAATATCAAATTTAATCCAATCACAATCAAGCAATAGCAATTGAATTTTTGGTGTACAAATACGAACACGAAAAATTCAATTGATTCAAAATTAACGAAATTATGAAAAGTAAAAGATTGAGAGAGAGAGAGGCACAAACGGTTTGATTAGGGAGTTCCCTGACTTTCGTGTCGTCCTCGCGGTCGGCCGGGTACGTCTCCCCCCAAATAACCAAACGGGTTATTTGAGAGTATATTAATCAAAAATGATGAACACAAGTGCACAATTTACAATTTGAATCTTATAACCCTATAACAAATCAAAAGTAAACTATGCGAATAAACCTCAACACACAACGAAGCTTCGCCCTCTGATTCCAACGATCCGACCCGTGCCAATCCGCACTCGATCGTCCAGCTGAGTCCTTCGCTTCTTGTTGTTGAACTTTCAAGATTCGCACGATCTTGAACCCTTGAGAGAAACCAAAACCTTCGTCACAATTCAACCCGATCACGATTCTGATTCACCGCGAACCGTACCGAACGTTATCAAATAAATATGCAGTCTCTATTGAATTGATCCCATACTCAAACTTCAATTTGATTGCACACTTGATGAAGATGATGAACTTGTGATGAATAAAACCTTTGATCCAAATTTTCACTCAATTTGAATCCCAAAGCGTTTTCTGAACTTTCTCACTGGTTTCCCCTCCTTACAATGACACACCACATTGCTATTTAAAGAGAGAATAGAATTGAGCAAATTTGGGCAAAATTTAACATACGTGTATCGATACAAATGATGGTTTGTATCGATACAAACCCTTTGACCAGCGTTCAAATTGAAAGATTTGACCTATGTATCGATACATATATCAGTTTCTTGAAATCTTGACTGATATGTATCAAATCATGCAAGCATGATTCGATACATCTTGCACTCTCTGGTTTTCTGAGAGATACAGGTGTGTATCGATACATGCAAGCATGATTCGATACACAAGTGACTCTCTGCCTCTGAGAGACCACTTTTGTATCGATACAAGTGATATATGTATCGATATAAAATGCACAAAATCAGTCTGAAGTAATTTCAGGACATTTGTATCGATACACATGTTTATGTATCGATACATAATACCTAAAAACAATTTTTCAAAGTTTTAAAAATAGTTTTTCGCTGTCAAGTCATTTGTAATGTTGCCAAAATATGTTCTACTCTATTTTCATGTGTTTTGACAATTATTAAAACATGAGGATGAACTGGTGCACTTACATTATTGAGTAGAATATGTTTTATTAGAGTTGTGATAATAAGAGTTGGGCTTGAGTGTTAATGGACCTAAGTTAATGAGGAGGACATTATGGTCTTTGGTTAGGCTAGGTTTAGGATAGAGTTATGAGAATAGAGAGAGTGCTCATAACTTTGAAGAATAGAAAGAGGTAGAGAGAAGACTTGAAGAGAAGGAAATAGAGGGGAAGAATAGAGGAAGCTCAAGAGAAGAAGAAGAAACAGAAATTCATCATTTCTAAGGTTAGAGAGTAGTTTACAATTCATGTGAGATGATCAAAGAGGGGGGAGATGCCTATTCTCCATACCCAAACCCTCTCATCTCTTTTGGTGGGGAAATGGGAATTAAGGGAATGTGTTAGTGTATTAATGTGTTGTTATATGATGTTAATATGTTGCTATATGATTTTATTTCCTATTTCCATGATCAATTTCGTGTGTTATGAGTGATTTGTTGTTGTTGATATTTGAAAATGAGTTTTGAACAAAATGAGGACAAATCATCACTTTTTACTGGAAATGATGTTTGATGATGTTAAAGTTTGTTTTTCTAGGCTTATACATGATATATATGCTAAAAGGTGATAGCTTTAGAAGTTCATAACTTGAGAAATGTGATTTTTGTGCAATTCCATGCAAAACCCGAGAGCAGAGCACAAATTATGGGCGTGCTCGCTGGAGCGAGCTAGTCCTCGCTAAGCGAAGATTCATGTTCTTGCTCAGCAAACCCAGAATTTGAATGCTCGCTCAGCGAGCGATAGCGAGCAGTCCGTCGCCAGGTTCCGCTGGGAGCGATGACTACTCTGTCGCCCATCGCTGACTCATCGCTAGGGTTCACTCAACGACCAGGACCTGATTTTGAGAATTTTCCTTGAGTTATATGATGAGTATGAGGTTATAACATGATTAGATTCCATCTTATAACATGCCATAGACTTGAATTGATTGAACCTTGAGATTGTATGAGGATAATGTGCTTATATGTGTAAAGTTGATTGAATTGAGAATGATGACTTATGCTTAGTTGAGATACTATGTGTTGTTATATCTTGCTTGAATGTATACCTTAATGATGATATGATGATGTGATTTGATGCGAATTGAGAAGGATTAATATGGATGAGTAGCCTATTAATCATGAGTGGATGTATAATATTATCATCATAATTTGGTATGTGTACATTCATGCATTCATAATTGAGTCGGATATTAGAATTGAGTAATTCTAATAAAGAAGGATATCAAATTATATTATTTGATAAAGAAGGATATTAGAGATGAGATACTCTAGTAAAGACGATGGTGCCACATGCATTAGATATGTCTAGGGTGACATACATTATGTGTTTGCATTAGTTTGCATTAGGGGTTGTGCACTCTAATTGATATTTGATAATTGTGATTGCATTCCATTATAAACTTTGAAAATGGTTGAGTTATGTGAATTTGATTAAATGTCTTGACCACTTGTTAATGTGTATGATATTACTATGATGGTGTAGGTTGCTAGTACATTGTGATATGCGTATGATTTAGTTATGATATAATTGTTTACATAATATAAGTGTATGCTATGCTTATTATTATGAACTTGAATTTTAACTAACTCTCTATTTTTGTGTATGTGTATGGTTTGGGTCCAGATTCTTCACTTGAGGAGTGATTCTATGGCTTTGGAGATTAGCTTGTGATAACTAGCATAGCTTGGTAAGGTGAAGAGTAGGAGAATTCTAGAAGTTAGAGGTCTAGGATTTGCTCTGATACTTGTAACCTTGTTAAGACTAATACCTTAGTTTTCGCTTGTTTTGAGACTTATGTATGACCTTGTTATTTATTCTATCTTGTCTTTAATTATGTTTTGGATTATCTTGGATTATGTAAATGGGTCTTCATTGTGGAAGTACCTAGTTGAAGTTGTATCTTGATTTATGACTTGCATGCTTGGATTTAAATGTTATGAGTTATGATTATGATAGTTTAATGCTTCCGTTGTCTTTAAGCAAATCAAATGCATGCTATTAATTGAATTCATGTCATGTAATGCCTTGATTGTTTGTATGTTGAATGATTTAAATTAATTATTACATGCGAAACGATTAGGAGCGTTACAAAAATAAGATATGATAGTGATAGGATAAGCACATATCCTGTCATGTGTTTGGTACACACATGATAGGAAAAATGATATCATTATTTTATCCTATCATGTGTTTGGTGCACATTTGACATTTTTTTTAAATACATGTTTATTTAAATTAAAACATTATTCTTGTAAACAAATGGAAAAAAACAATTTTATATTTTAAATTAACATAAAATAAAAGTAATTTTATAAAAAATAAAATAAGTAATGACAAAATTATCATTGAAAATTAATTTTATATAATTGTAAGAAAATACATTGATAAAATTAAAATTGTTATATATATAGGAGTACATAAGTAACACTAAAATAAAATAATAAAAAAATATAGAAATACATTGTCAAAATTTAAATTGTATTACATTAAAACTGTTATGCACATAGGTAGCAAGAAATCAACGAAGCAACAAAACAACGATAAAGCAACAATATATTGTCAAATATTTTATCAAACCGTACTTAATTTACACTATGAAAAATTTAACAAATGCATGACGAGTAGTATTACAACAATCCATAAATATGTGCAAATGATGTGGCACAGATAAATTTTTTCGGCAGCAATAAAAAGTACTTAAATTCACTTAACTTGTTGTAACTATAATATCTATTTTTTTGTACAAATAATTAAAAAAAATAAACAATAATAATGAATATTCATTATAAAATAGTAAAAACTATCAATTAAATTAAAAAAAATTAGAAAAAGATTAGTATGTGGTGGTGAGCAATAGAGCAACGTACAGATCAATATTATATATTAATTAATAAGTATATAACTATATAAGCTGCAAAATATGACCCCAATAAAGAATAAAAAAATATCATGAAAATGCATTCGGTGGGAATCGAAGTCAGTGACCGCGTGAGATATGCATAGCATATCCTATCAGGTTCCAATCCTAGCTTAAAATGAGGATAAAAATAACAAAGGCTAAATAGGATAGGATAAGTAATAGGTTTATTTATCATTTCCAATTGGTGCACCAAACAAGGGATTTGAATAGGATAAGATTGTTTTATCATATCATGTCTCTCTATCCTATGCACCAAACGGACCGTTAAAGTGAAGAGAGATTTGGTTATTCTGGACGATGAAGAGTGATTTGGTGATTGTTGATTCTCGGCGATGAAGAGCAATTCAATGATTCACCACAATGAAGAGCAACTCAATGATTCGCAACGATGAAGAGCGGTTCAGTGATTCTCGAAGATGAAAATTGATTCTGCGATTCTCTTCTCGAAGATGAAGATCGATTCTCTTCTGCGATTGAGGGAAAAAGAAAAATAGGGAATGGGAAGTGAAAACCTAAGGGGGTGTTTGTTTCATGGTTAAAATAATTATTCCTCGGAATGTGGAAGTTACAAATATAGATTCCTATGTTTGTTACAAGGTTAGAAAATTAAGTCCGAGGAATACAATATTCCAAGTAAAAAAACTTCCACTTTCTCATGATTTTAATCCCATGAAAATGGGTGAGAATAAAAGATTCCAATGAATATAGTAATAGAATTGAAATAACTACCCACATACTCACTCTTACAAATAACTCCATGGAACATAATTATGATTAACCAAACACATTTTTTTATAAATACCTAGAAATAAATTGCTCATTATTATTTCCTGGGAAAATTATTCCCGAGACTGAAATCATCAACCGTGAACAAACGCCCCCTAAGGGATGACGAATAGAAAAAAGCGTGCGTGTCTTACAACACAGAAATAAAATAATTGGATTATTTTAGCCACGGCTAAACTGTGGCAAATACATTATGTTACCCACAGTAGAAATAACCGTGGCTAATAGACCGTGGCTAAAGGGCGGATTTTTTTTAGTGATGTGCCAATGTTAAATTCAACATATTTCACGTTGCATTTAAGGTAATTCTAAAGGTCTGGGTGGCAAAACAAAAAAGTTTGATTTATTATTTATGTCTTATAGCTTATAAGTTAAACAATATATTTAGTAATAATTTTTTTATAATAAATTTATAGCTTATTTCATTAATTTATAATTTATTTTTCACATATTATTTCAAGTAACTAATGAGATTATTTCAAATATTGGTCTTACCTTATTAGTGCGAGGACACTCCATAAGTAGTTAGTGACTATCCAAAATAAAAGAATAATAATACCATCGATTATGTTATCCATCAATCTTACTACCATGCTTAATATTATCGACAAGCTCAAAGTCATTGTGAAGAGGACTCTCCAATTATAATTAGCATGCCCATATTCTGCTTTCAGTTTGGATTAAACGAATATGACACTTTGATTGGTCACTTCTGCTTGTGTTATTGGAAGGTGAAAAATCCTTTTTCCAAATTTTTGGTGGTACACCAAGCTGTTGCTTTCTATAACATGTGCAAGATCAAAAAGGAAAGGAACCCCTCCTTTATTCAAAGGAAAGATAATAATTATTGACCCTTTTGTAACTTATAACACCATATACTGTTAAGATTTTTCTCATAAATCAACGGATTTGATAGGGAAATTAAAATTGTTAGGGCACGAAGTCAAAGAATCATACACATTTGGTTTAAGAAAAATAGTATAAGTAAATTAGACATCATATTTTTATCTAAAACTTAAAGACATTAAGTTAATGTGTCATTATTACTTATAAATTGTTCAACCTCTATTTTTCTAAGCAATGTGGGACTCAACTTACCTCACACTTGCCACAACAATTTCACCCTCAATTAGTGTGGGTCATTCAATTCTTTATGTTCTCCGTAAAATAGAAGCTTTTTTCATTCATACACTTGTTAGACTTGCACCGCCGTTGCCTCTGCTCGACGACGCTCGCCGCCTGACCATCTTTATAAGAAAACTTTCGATACAAGGAGTCGGTCGAACCCTTTGTCGAACCATCAACTCTGATTCCACTGTTGGGCCACGATGGGGCGGCCAAGAGGATCATCCACATTGGGTTTAAGAACAATGATACAAGTGAGTTGGACACCACACTTTTACCAAAAACTTTAAGGCGTAACTTTAAGGCATTAGGTTTATTATGGGTCATCTCATATATAAGGTAGGGGTGATCGCGGTACGGTTTGGTTCGGTTTTGAGCATAAAAGTCATCCTAACCGCGAAATAAAAATGTATGCGGTTCGGTTTGGTTCGGTTGGTTTTTAAAAGGTCATCCAAACCAAACCAAACCAAACCAATGCGGTTAGGATCGGTTCGGTTGTTGCGGTTTATAGCATAACATTTTAGTACCAAACAATTTTAAACATAAAAAAAAAACTTGAATTTCCTAAATAACATTAAAGTACCAATACAAGTTGTTTATCCAAAATAACATCACAATACCTTACAATTTTAAATATCCAAAAAATAATAATTAAAGTTTCAAAATAACATCATAGTACCGATAAAAGTTGTTGATCTAAAATAATATTACAACACCAAAGTAACATTACGATACAAAAAATAAAAATAACTTAAAGTTCTATTAATTTGGTGGATTGACTTAGTAATTGGGCTATGTATATTGGAATATAATAAAAACTTAATGTGGTTTTATTGGTATTGAAATATAATAGAAGCTTAATGTGGTTTTAGCGGTTAACCGCGGTTTTTACGATTTTTGCGGTTCGCGGTTTTGCGGTTTGCGGTTCAATAGAAAAGTCATCCAAATACATCCAAACCAAATGCGGTTTTTGCGATTTTCGGTTTGGATTGGTTCGGTTTGCGGTTTTACTTTTGGATTGGTTCGGATATGATCACCTCTAATATAAGGTGTTCAATCTCCACTTTTCTAAACAATGCGAGACTCAACTCACCTCACACTCACCACAACAAAAATATGTATGTGGCTTTCGATTATTGACCTCGACGTTAATCAATTTGTAGGTCGAATACCGAAATTTCAAAAATAAAATTAATAATTGCGACATCAACATTATAGATTCGAACATCAACAATATTACGATCAACAATATACTATTACTCTTCGTTCTTTATTATATGAACGTATCTAACAAAAATCACAAATATTAAAAAAATATTCAAATAATATTTTTTTAAATGTGTTTTAATTTTACATATGTAACCTTATAATTATTATTAATATCACAAGAAAAAATATTTAAATTATTCGATGGTAAATTAAATAGAAATATTTTTTTTGAAGAAACTATTATTGCACATGAAATTTTATACTAGTCTTTTATATAGAAACAAATAATTAAGAGTGAAGAAAATAACTTGGATAATGTGCGTTTGTTGGCAGATCAATCATTTTCAATTTTGATGATGTTGAATTTATGAAATATTCAATGTAATCTATCAATTTTAATTAATATAGGTTTAACAAAAAAAAATTTGTCTTTCTTATTGTTTTAATAAATTAAAATAATAATGTACACGGTCATACAATAGAGTCATAACAAATTAAAATCCATCACACCACCCATACATTATTTGAAGTCACGATATGTTCTAGAGCTGTCCACATGCTTGATTTTTTACTTATTTATTTTTATTTTGATACTAACTGAACCATATATTTGTGTTTTGATGACGCTGTCACCAATGACCCATCTTTTTCTAATAGTAGCAATATGCTGTGTTCATAAGCATTTGATTAACCAAAGAAAAATAAAAGGTTTTTGGAATTTGGATTTGGATACCTTTTGATGTCATCTCATCAGCAAAAGAGATCCTTAGACTTTTGTAAATCGCCTATACCTTTCGGTTAGTGGATAATGAGGAATCACATGCATTTTATCTAGGTTAGTACTACTATTACATTTTAGGAGGATTGAATCTCGGCGCTGGCTAGCATGGGAAAGGGAGATAGGTCTCCCACTATGGGAGACCACTTTCTACCCTTAGATCATGAAGGCTTACAATAAGCCATAATAAAGTTTTTACATTGTATACTATTTTCATGAGTTTGACATTTTTTTTTTTGAAAAAAAGTAAATTACAAAAATTCTTATTTTTAAATTGGTAGTTGAAACTCAGATCTATTTTCTTAAGCGTTAAATATGTTTTTGGTCTAGACAAAATTTTTAAGTTTAGTCCTTACTTAATTTTTATAAAATTTTTAGTCCCCAAAAAATTATCATGCATTTATTTTTAATCTTTATTGTTAAGTCAACATGTATTTTTAAATGATTTTTTCACATGTATGTTTAGAACATCATAAAAGTTTCTCCAGAAAATATGAATTCAAAATTTGATATTCTAAGTTATGATTTTTGTTATTTTTATCGTAAAATTGTTCCGTTTAAAAAATTCATATTAAGCTAATGCTCCGAGCTAACGCGTGAATAGTTCGAAGTTCGATTTGATAATTAACTCGTGAACTTGATTCATGAACCAAATGAGCTGAACTTGAGTCCAAAATTAAGACTTTTCCAATCTTTTTAACTAGACACATCAATAAATTTTTCAATTCCCATATACAGATATTACTTACGTTATCTTTACAAAAAAAAATATTACTCCTTTAAACTCTCTTTCTCAAAAGACTTTTCATTTTTCATTACCTTTTCTCTCATTTATTTTAAATTTAATATTTGTTTTTTTCTTTTTAAAAACTACAAGAAAATACATTTTTCGCTACGACAAAAGTCGTTGGGAAATGTCAAAAGTCGCTGCAAAAGAGCTTTACCCCAACAACCAAAAAGTCGTTGCTGGTTGTTGCGATAAGTTCCGTTGCAAAAAGTTTTACAGCGAAATTTAATATTGTTGCTATTTGTAGTTTTTTCCAACAACAATATTTGTTGCCATTTTTAAAATTTTTGTTGGGATAAGTCAAATTTTACAACTAAAATTGTTGTTATATCTAATTTATCTTAACGACTAAAGTCGCTGCGAATTTTTTTTTCAACAATTTGTAATTTTTTAATTACATATATTTTTCACCTTTCTCAATAATAAAAGTTGTAGCCATATAGTTTTTTTTATAAGCTGCACCCATTTAGTTTATTATTTAAATATAAATTATTTTTATAATATATTAAATTTTATATTAATATATATTTTTAATATAATCATATCATTATATTTATAACGGAAAAAAATAACACAATTTATTACTTAACATAAATGAATAAAATATCATAAATTACATAAGAGTTATATTTGTTTACATTCAAAGAAACACAAGAATCTCTACCAAACTTAAAAAGAAAAAAGAAACCAAGATAATATGAAAAATAGAAAATAAGTTTACAATATATATTAATTAAGTCTTCTAACTTTATCTTGAACCTCTCCTCGTGAAGTAGTTGAAATATCCATTGTTTTCCTGCAATTTTTAGCCAATCAAACTTTACCAAATTTAGTATGTCAATAAATAATAAATAAAAAAAAGTTGGCTACTAAAAAATTAAAATATTAAATGACATAGTTATACAACTCAACTTATACACTTAATAATACAAATTAAGAGTAAAATAAAAAAGTAAAAATACCTTTGTGCAAATATGTTACCTGTAATTTCAACTCTATAATCACGTAAGCTGCAATGTTCATAGCACTATAAAGTTGTCATCCAACCTGTTCAAATCAAAGCACAAAGATCAATCAATGAAAGATTAAAAATAGTAAACTAACAAACCAGAAAAAAGTTGTTGATTTATTATATTTTTAGTACTATTTAATCCATCCTTACCGTAAAAGGATTCAATATAAAAAAATATGTGCCAATTTTTCTTCAAGTTGTTGCTTCTCCATTTGTTCTTCAAGTTGCCTTTGGATCTCTTCAAATTGTACATTCTTTTAAATTTATATCAGTAACAAAAAAAAAACCGGTTAAGAAAGACATAAAGAAGAATTGTTGAAAACAAAAAGAAAATTTAACATAACAAAAAATCAAATTATTCTACCTTCTTGAAGTAAATCCATATCAGTACTTGAAGAGTTTGGATATATTGAATTTGATTCATAACTTGGATGCTTGAGATTTTTATAATATAAGGAAGTGGAATTTGCAGAGCATATTTAGATTCATGACGTGTTTGTAAATCGGTACAAATGTTCGAAACGGTTTCCTGTATATATGGGCAGTTTCCAAAGGAAAAAGTGCCGCGCATATAATTAGCAGGAATATTTGATTTTCTATCTTAAAATGAAAACAAATATAGCGGCTTAAAAAATTACATCTTGTGATAAATTTAAGTAGTTCCAGTATTTTCGCACCGAAACGGCAATCGTGATTATCTCCACTAAGTCACTCACTACTACCTTTTTTTTATTATCTATATGTTGGGTTGTAATAATTTTATTTTTTTAAATCCAAACATATGTTTATGTGTAAACGTGATGAGGCCCCACTGTATGAAAATTCTTGTATCATGGCACAAAACAATTACTGATTTAATTTTTTTCTCCTAAAAGGAAGTTCATTTCTTTTATTATTTTTTAATGCATTATTATTATTTTTTGGGTTAAATATTTTTTTAATAGGTTTTTTTGGGACTAATTTTTGATAGGTATTAAATATATTTTTAGTGCATTAATAAGTCTACAATAACAATAAATTTTCATAACCTGAAAAAAAATTGTGAATGAAAATATAACGATAAAATATAGAAAATATTTTTTTATTAATAATTTTTTTTTTTTTGAACAAGCCAAAATGAGATATATATATAAATAACACAAAAGGAACAGTCTCCCTAGCACAAGGTGTGCAGAGGAGGCTACCAGAGTTTACATAGAGTCACAAGAAAAGATAAACACAAATATCATACAAAGCCCAAACACGCCCTAGGACTAGACCACCAGCTATAACAGTTAGATGCCAAGGTAATATTCGTCGCCTTCAGCCACCTAAAAGAGAAAAGCTTGATCTTGTCCAAAAGCTGAGGAAGGGTGCTCTCAGTACCACGGAACAACATGTGATTCATCTCCGTCCACACCACCCAGACGCACGCTAGCCAAATGAGCTGCAGAAAAGAGCGTCGCGCCCGGGATCCGCCTGCTGATAGAGTGAAATGAACAAAGTGATCACGGAGGCAAGTATACTCCACCATCGGAATGTCGATCCACGCCTGGACTAATGCCCAGATAGGGCCAAACGTACTGCACGTGAGGAATAAGTGGTGAGCCGACTCCACCTCCCCGCACCCGGAGACGCACTGGTGAGCTGCCGCAGATAAGATGCCTCGGGAAACCAGGTTTGCCTTGGTGGGCAATCTGTCACGCTGGAGACGCCACGCGAAGATGGAGACCTTCAACGGAACATGAGGGTGCCAGACGAGTCTCTCCGCATCATCCATAGTAACCGGATCCTGAGAAGTCAGAAGCTCATAAGCACCTCGAACAGTATAGCCCATGTCAGGGTCGGGCTGCCACAACCACCGATCTGAAACCTGATCCTGCAAAACACTGGTAAGTAGTAAGGACTGACACTCCCTCAACTCCTCCTCCTCCCACCCCCTCAACTGCCTCCGCCACACCCAACCATGACCCTCTGCTCCCCACCCTAACTGAAACAGCTCTGCCACAGTGTGCTGTTTGGTCTCCGCCAGGTCATACAGGCGGCCAAACTGCTCACACAAAGGAACTCCATCCACCCAGGGATCGGTCCAGAAGTAGGTATCTGTCCCGTCCCCCACCCTCCTCGTAACATGCTCCTCAAACCCTCTGCCCCCTTACTCACCACCCTCCCGAATGCGGACTATCTCCTTCCACCACGCCGACCCCCCCCCGACCCCCTGCCCTCACCTTGCCTCCCTCCACCCCATACCTAGCTGCCAACACTCGGAACCACAACCCCTCTCTGTCCACTAGAGTCCTCCAACACCACTTACCTAGAAGAGCCAAATTAAACTCCCTCAACTGCCTAACCCCCAGACCACCATGCTCCTTGCGTAAACAAATAGATTTCCAAGAGACCCAAGCAATTTTCCTAGATTCCTCACAACCCCCCCAAAAAAATTTAATCAAAAGAGATTCAATAGAGGAAATGATACCTGAGGGAGCTTTGAAGAAGGAAAGAGCGTAGACAGGGAGAGAAGTCAAGACAGATTTAAGCAGAACCAGGCGACCACCGTAAGATAGGAAACGACTCTTCCACCCAGATAATCTAGTCTTCAACCGAGCCACCACCGGATCCCAAAAAGCCAAACGCCTCGGATCACCCCCAATCGGGAGCCCCAAATAAAGGAAAGGAATCTTCCCCACTCTACAGCGGAGAACTGAAGCCGCTTCAGACAACCAGGAATCAGATATGTTAACCCCGACCAACATACTCTTGTGGAAGTTAACCTTCAAGCCCGACATAGCCTCAAAAAGCATAAGAACAGCCCGTAAGGCACACACATTCCCCCAACTCTTTGCTCCAAGGAGGAGCGTATCGTCAGCGAACTGGAGGTGAGACACCTCCACCGGATCCTGACTACCTACCCGATACCCCGCAAACAGGTTTTGCGCAACCACCGCCTCCATCAAAACGTTCAGACCCTCAGCAGCCAAAAGAAAGAGAAAGGGAGATAACGGGTCCCCCTGGCGAAGACCCCGCTCCAAGGGGAATTCCTCCGTAGGGCTGCCATTAACAAGAACAGAAGCGGTAGCCGTGCGCACACACTCTCTGATCCATTTTCTCCAAAGGACCGGGAAAGCCATCTTACCCATGACATCATCTAGGAAGTCCCAATCCACCGAGTCATACGCTTTCTCAAAATCCACCTTGAAGAGAAGAAGTTCCTTTTTGGATCTACGTGCCTCATCCACTACCTCGTTAGCAATGAGGACGCCGTCAAGAATCTGCCTGCTCTTGACGAAAGCCGTCTGAGCCTCAGAGACCACGCTGCCAATCACAAGGCGCAACCTATTCCACATATTAATAAAAATAATTTATTTTCCACATATTATTAGTAATTTAAAAATATAAACCATTATATTATTATTTTAATTTTTTGGTACAGAAAAACTAGTCTATTATAAATTTATACTCCCTCGAATAAAAAATTTCTTTGCCACATTATTATTAATAATTTTATAAAAATAGATTGCTAAAAAATGTATGTGAACAAAGTCAACAAACCAAACTATTTCACGTCAAATTCTCATTGAAAAAAAAAATAGCAAATGAGCATAAACTGAAGTAATCCTCTCTCCACAATGTCCACGTAGGAAGTTTGTTTCACTATTTATTTATTTTAATTTTACTAGACTTTTTACCCGTGCTTGCACGGGTTCAATCATTCAATTCAATTATACAATGGAAATATTGATAATGTGTGATTATTTTAGTAGTAAACATTTAGGGCCCGTTTGAATAAATAACTTATACAGGTGCTTATAGCATTAGAGGAGCGTATAGTATGAGAGCTTACATCATAAGCTCTTATATTCAATAAACCTTTTATGTTTAGATATGTACACTAAAAAATACATATATAATCAGAATTAGAATTAATATGAAACATTACAAACGACAAAAAAAAATATGGAATCCATATTTATTTATTAAAATAAAAATCAAATTAAAAAAGAATGGAGAATTATTATGGAACAATACAAATTATAATCAGAATTTAAATACCTAAAATATCTATAGCAATCCATACTTTGATAGAACCTCAAAGTCAAATCTGCATCAAATAAAAAAAATATAAATACGTGAGAAAAGTGAAAATAGATGCTTAATTTAAGGCTATAATTAATGTGAAAAATACACTATTGGGAATGCGAAAGATACACTCTTGGGAGAAAGAAATAAAAGGGTTTCTATTTATCGTAAAAGATGCATAACTTATGGCTATAAATAAAATAGATTCCATAGAGTATATCCAATCATCAAATGAAGCATATAATTAGGGATTAGTAAATAACAAAATTAGGGATTGATGTAAAATTATTTTATACACACATCCAATCATATATTGCCACATCATGTATTATGTTTGACGTGTCACATTCATTAATTGATGTGGCAACATAGTATTCAAGTTTTTATCATAGCCGTTGGTATAATTTATTTTTCCACGTGTCAAAATCTAGACCATTCATATTAGGGTTAGGGTTTAGAGTGTCTCTAGTTACTCTCGTTTTATTATATTAAGATTAAGATTTACTAGACTTTCACCTGTGCGTTGCCCGGTTTAATTGGAGTGTTAGAAATACGATTTAAGTTGTTATAATTAAAATTACAATTTTTAAAATAAAATAAAATCAAAATATAAAATTATTGAAAGAGTATACACATTAAAACTAGAGCTGTCAAAACGGGCGGCCCGACCCGTTTCGGGCCGGCCCATTCGGGCTTCGGGCTTTGTCGGGCCGGGCTTAAAAAGCCCGGATAAAAAACGGGCTACAAAATAAGGCCCGAGCCCGGCCCGGTACGGGCTCTCGGGCTTTCGGGCCGGCCCGGTTTTTAAAAAAAATAAAAAATTTTAAAGCAATAGATGAACGGTAATGAAAAAATAATAAATTTAAGTGCCCAATAAATTTGACAAAGAGTTCATAACATTAATTAATTACAAATAGGTTGAAATTTGTTAGTATTAATGTAAAGTTATTTAAGCTATTTACAGTTTACGAGTAATTACGTAGAGAAATATTTCACGATCGTGGTTTTATATTTTTAGCTTATTTACTTATTTTAATGACACGATAAGTTATTTTTACTTTTAGCTTCTTTTCATTTGCTTATGTATATAATTTGCGTTACTAGTGCATGTATATAATTTGCGTTACTAGTGCATATTTATTCTCTTAAATGTGCGTTTGATGGAATTGGAAGGTGTGTGTGACATGTGTGTTGTGTTGCTGCCGTGTTGTTAACTTATTATGTTTGTGTCGACTTTTAGATTGATGACCCAAGTAAAAATATTATAAACATCCTTCCTTGTTTACTCATATTTTTTATTTTTATTTTTTTTATTATAATTTAATCGGGCTTGCGGGCGGCCCGCGGCCCATCCGGGCCGGCCCATATTTTTTGCGGGCTTTATCGGGCCGGGCTAAAAAGCCCGGATGCTAATTCGGGCTAGATTTTTAAGGCCCAAGCCCGGAAAAAAATCGGGCTATTCGGGCCGCCCATTCGGGCCGGCCCATTTTGACAGCTCTAATTAAAACCCACTAACCTCTCTATTGATAAAATCTTACTTCTGTAAAAATTGCGTAGTACCAAGGGTCGAATTTTACAAATAAAAGCAGCAATTTGATAATCAACATTAACATGCTAAAATTACAGGGGAACCACATTATTTGGGGAAGATCACACATATTAAAACTCACGCCTATAAATATGCAATGACCATATCTCTTCGGGGAATCAGGGTAATGCCTCAACCCTCCTAGCCTTTATTATATAATATAATAGAAAGCACATTCAACCCTCATTTGCTGCCCACAACTACATTCCATATTTGATGTTTTTTTGCACCTGCAAGATGCCACAATTTATGCGACTCACAACAATTAAATCATCATAACCAAATCTGATAAAAAAATGAAATACCTATACCATATATAAAAAGCAATTTTTTTTTTAATGAAAAAAGCAAAGTAAACAAAAATACCGGACAATCAAAGTAAACTAAAAGATATATTTTTAATCATAAATATTTAACAACAATAAGAAAGAAAAGCAGACATAACCACATGCAGAATAAAAATTAATGCAATAGAGTGGATAGAACAAAATTTATCTAGACTGTAAAAAAGTTCAGATACAATCATTATACAATGAACCTAAACAAAATTTACTTATAAAATGTCACAAATCGCAAGGGAGTTACGTTTTAATATTACTACTATACAATTTCCAATTTACAAATGCAATAAAATTAATTGAAACTCGATACGAAGATCATAGATTGGCGGACAATCAATGGTGTGCATCTGTGTTTCTGGGTCATGGTTCTTATTTTGTGTTGGTGCTTCCATCTGCTGCCTGTTTTGTGATGCTGCATTTTTTATTTTTCCTTTTGCTTTCTTGCTGCTATTTAGGATTTGCAGTTCTTTTATCTAGGGAGTTGTTGTTTTGGGGACGTGTTGGTCTTGTATCTTTATTGGTTATTTGTGGCCTCCATGTAATTGTTTTTTATCTCTCCCTGTACTGTTAGGCTTTGTTTGTGAGTTTGGAGGGGAGGGGAGGGAAGGGCTTTGGAGGGAGGGAAATAAAGAGAAAATTAAAGAAATCTTTTACATTTTTTGAGAAAGTATTTTTTATAGAGAATGACAAATAAATACTTATGATTAATATATTATGAATTTAAGAATATTATAACAACATTAATTAAATTTGAAGAATTCCTATAAACCCTCCAAACCCCCATCCAATACAATTTTTGGGTTCCACCAAATTAGGGGGGTTTTGTGTTATGAAGAAAAAATAACCCTCCAAACTCCTTCCCTCCCAAACTTCTCTATTCCTTCCACTTGTTTCTTCCTTTTTTTCAAAACCATTCCCTCCCCTCCCCTCCAAACTCGCAAACAAAGTCTTACTTTCATCTCACCAAGTACTCTTTGTGCTTGTGAGATCTTTAATAATATAATTTGGCTTCAAAATGAAACATGTAAACTTTTATATAATATCCAAAAAATTTATAAATCTTAAATTTGACCATAAAATTAAATTAAAAATATGAAAGCAACAATAGAAAAAACATGAAATAATAACCAAATTGATACATAACACAATAAAGAAACAAAAAAATCAGAATTCAAACACCTATAAATATTCATAGGAGTACATACCTTTATATAACCTCAAAGCAAAAGCTGCATCCAGTAGAAAATATACAAAACTTAAGAAAAATAAAATCCAATTTTTTTTCTTAAATGGAATAATCACAATTAATATGAAACACTACAAAAAAATAATCGAATCCATACCTATTGAAATAAAAATCAAATTAAAAAAGAATAGAGATTTAATATGGAACACTACAAACTATAATTAGAATTTAAACACCTAAAATATCAATAACAATCCATACCTTTGTCGAACCTCAAAGTCAAATCTGCATCAAATAAAATAATGCAAATAGGTGAGAAAAAGTGAAAATAAGATGCATAATTTAAGGCTGTAGTTATTGTGAAAGATACACTCTTGGAATGTGAAAGATAGACTTTTGGGAGAAAGAAATAAAATGGTTTCTATTTATAGTAAAAGATGCATAATTAAGGCTATAAATAAAATAGATTCCATAGAGTATATCCAATCATTCAATGAAAGCATATAATTAGGGATTAGTAGATAACAAAATTAGGGATTGATGTAAAATTATTTTATACACACATCCAATCATATATTGACACATCATATATTGTGTTTTTAAACACATAACGTGTCACATTCATTAATTGATGTGGCAACATAGTATTCAAGTTTTTATCGTAGCCGTTGATATAATTTTTTTTTTTCACGTGTCAAAATCTAGACCATTCATATTAGGGTTAGGGTTAAGGCTGCCTCTAGTTACTCTCGTTTTATTATATTAAGATATCAAAATTACCACCCACCACCGAAAATTGAGGATGTGATGGTTGTTTTTAGCAACAATCTCATAACAATATTGCTACTAAAGGATTATAACTCAGTGATAGTTTTAAAAGGATAAAGATCAAATTTTGAAAAAAAAAATGATTGTAAAATCATGTGATTTGACTTAACGAGTTGAACGTAACGAGCCGAACCGAACTGTTCGTGAACTTTAAATGAGCCGAATTCAAGTTGAAAAAAAAATTGTGTCGAACTCGAGCCGAATTTCGAGCTGAACAAATTCTTATCGAGTCGAATCGAGCTCAGACGAGTTCGATTCAGCTCGACTCATTTCCGACCCTAAGTGCTCATAAAACATGTATTCAAGTCTCATTAGTCTAATAATTCAATCTTAATGCAAAGATAATTTCAAACAAAAGTGGAAAATTAAAAAAACATGAGTGAATTGTGTTCAATATGGTTATGAACATTTTTTTATTAACACGTAAGTTGTTTTATATAATTGATTAATTACTTTCAATATTGTTAGTTTTTTTCCATTAATATACGTGATTGTTTTTATATAATTATGATAAATATATTTTATTATGCTTAATTTTAAATATTTTTAAATATTAATTTGATATAAGTTTTATTATTAATTAAGATTATTTTTTTTATGTCAATTTACATTTATCATATAGTTAAACTGCTAATTTTACCAAACACTTCAACTAGTTTATCAGCCACTAATTATTAGCTATCAGTCATAAGATATAGGTGATAAACTAATTTATCAATCATCCACTAATTTTATCAAATAGAGTCTTACATAAAAAAGAAAAAAAAAAAAGCATAATTGATATAGTGTGGGCAAGAGTACCATACACTTGCAAAAAAAATGGTCTCCCATGGTGGGAGACCTATGTTCCTTTCCCATGCTAGCCAGCGCCTTGAATCTCGGGTATAAATTGTTGGAGTTTAATAGTCCTGCTTGTTTTGAGAGAGTTACAAGAGAGAGAAAGAGGGACGAGGGAGTTTGAGAAGAAATGAACTTTTTTTTATTCTTGGAACACAGTAGAAATTGTTGAGAGAGAGACTAAATTGACATGGGTCCCACACCTTTTTACTTTCTTCGCTAACTGCGAAGAAAAAGAAAACTCAATTATTTCATTCTTTCCATTTATGCCCTTGTTTCTCTGTAAATAATGGAACCGTTATTTTTTTAAAATTATTTTTCTCATCATCTAACATGAAATGTTTTTGTTGGGTAACACATGAAGAAAGCTTATTCTTCTTTTCCAATTACCCATAAAATCTTGCCTAGTATCGTCTCTATGGAAGTGAAAGCGATAATGGTTGAAACTTGAAAGAGGGAAAAAATCTTGTGATATATATTGCCGATTAGATTCTTTTGTTCTTTAAGTTTATTTTATGATATATGATGTGCGGTGGGGAGGTGGCAATCGAGAGATGGATAAACAAGTATGAGCTTGTTAATTTGACATGAATGAAATTTGTGGGTTGAGGTTTTTTGGTTCCTTTATTTTTTTAATCAAAGAGTTCAGAGTTCTTTTTGTTACAATTTTGTGAATTTTTTTTTATTAAAATTTGTGAGGTTATTTAATTCATTAATTAATTAAATTATAATACTAAATTTCTTCATTAATTTGTGAGTTGATCTAACAAATTAATCAAATGAATGAATTTAAATTAGTTAATTAATTTTGATTGAAGGTTTTAATTGGGGGTATTTTGGTACTCTTAAAAATAATCACACTTCTCTCTCTTATATTTCTCTCATCTTTCTCTTATACTAAACAACCTTTTAAATCTGTTCAAGATTAACTAGACACCTTGCTCGTGCATTCACACGGGTCATATATGTGATATAAATTAATTGTGAATTTATTAAAACAAATAGCTCTTGATAGTGTGGATAATAAATATATAATTAGACAGACAAAGCCATAAAATCCACTTTGTTTTCTTGAATCTGAATATTTTTTATTTATTTTTGGTTTTTCACCACCAGTTTAATCTGGTTCGGGGGTCAGTTATGGCATCAAGTGGTTCCAGCCCCCTTCCGATCGCAGTTGCGGGGGATCGAACTGTGGTCCTCCCTACCAAGTTCAGCGCCAATCACCACTGAACCAACTAACGTCAATCTGAATATTTTTTTTAAACGGTCATTGGAAAAAGGAGTCAGCCACCAACAATTTTTTAGATAACTGCATAACATGCTTATCTGATTTTAATGCTCCCCTAATCTATGAGCTCTACAACCAATTTTTCTATTTATGTGGAGATGTTAATTTGTGTAATTTACCATGATTCATCATTACCAGCGCCTAATAAAGCATAAGCAAATCGTGGGTTTAATATCTATTACTATATATATAAAAAGGATACAAATTTTTGGGGTGGCTTTTTCATTATTCTTATTTTATCCTTAAAAAATAACTTCCATATAAAAATATATTTTCAGTTTTTTTAGTAAATAATATTTTTTTCTTCTTAATAACTAAGCACAACTTCCACGTAAAAGTAGGTTTTCAGTTTTTTTATAGTAAAAAAAAAATATTTTTTCTTCTTAATAACTAGCCACAACAAAAAAAGATGTTACGTAGTTATCAATTAACTAAGTCCAATAAAAAAGGAGATTAAGTAGTTATTTATATTTGCACAATAGAGAATATCGATCACAAAAAAAAAAGATTATCGATCACACGGAACGTGCCCATTTGGCGGCTAGTGCAATAATAAATAGGAAGGAAAACATCTCCTATTTCCAAGCAGTCCAACCAAGTTTATGATGCACTCCAATTATTATTTTTTTTATAGTTTTGATGTGAGAGGGAAAATTACTTAAAATAATTCTATGGTTTATGCTTTTTTTTTGTTAGCTTATGGTTTATGTAACAGCCGTAATTAAATAAATAGGATTTTTTTGTGATTATTTATTTATTTAGTTAATTAATTATTTGAATATGTGTGTTTTCTCGATTTTATGAATAGTTACGTGTTAGCTAAATAAAGGGTATTTTAGTAATCCACTAGAATTATTATTTAACTGAGAGCCTCTGAATAAGATTAGAGTGATTAATTGGTTAAGTATGAGAGTAGTATTTGAATTATAGGGTGATTAAGGAAAGAGGAGAAAATCTATTTCACTCCATCCCAATCTTTCCTCACTCTTTTCTCTTTGGGTTGGGTTTGATTCTTGAAAATGAATGATTTCTCATGTTATATATAGATTGCTTATATGATTAGATGAAAGAAATTGCAAACTTTGGGGGTTTAATTGTGGGAATTTGTTAGATGTTGGTAGTTTATGAGTTTTCATGAAAAATTGATAAAAATGGTAACTTTGATAGATCAAATGATGTTTGATGATGTTATGAGTTGTACTTCTATGCTTAGTATGATTATACATGATTAAAGATGCTTTCTTTATGTATTTATAAGCCTTAGATGATGATTTTTGCATGAAAATGGACCAAACTCGAGCCAAGCCCTGGTGAGGGCGCTGTGGCGAGCTGCCCTGATGCTCCCTGCGTGTGCAGAGCGAGTCAAGCCCTGGTGAGGTCGCTGTGGCGAGCAGGGGGCGAGCTGCCCTGACGCTCCCTGCCTTAGCGCGCCCTGGCGAGGGCTCAGCGCGCTAAGCGAGCTTGACAGCCTCAAACTTAACTTTTCTTGGAAAAAATGATGTTTATGCTTATACTATAATTGTATTATGACCCTATGATAATTATATGATATATATGACTTTAAGTTGAATCGTGGATGATGAATTGAGTTGCGATATTGTACAGGCTAATTAACTATGATTATGTATGTATGTTAAAATGAGGTGATGGTTCATGATATCATAAATGTGTATGAATTATGATAATGAATTATGATAATGATATTCTTGTATATGTGTAATAACTCGAGAAGATTAATTAATGTGATTTAATTAATAGATGTCATGTATTTCTAACAATGTTGTTGAAATATGTATATATGGATTGTGTTATCCTTTTATGATTAGTAGATACTTTAGTAAGGTGACTAAAGTATGTGATAGATTAATTAATGTTATTTAATCTAAATGGAGTAGATGTACTTGTAAATGGTGATTGAAGTACATAGTTTTAATTAATAGAGATGTGCTTGTAAAAGGTAATTGAAGTACATCGATTGTGATATCCTTTATGGGATGAAATGATTAAACCATATGTTTGGTAATTTGATATTCATGCATCCATATATGTATGTTGAGCAGATACTTTGGTAAGATGACTAAAGTATGGTAATATTTTAACGAGGTGGTTAAAATATAGTTAGAATAAGTTTTCCAATGAATTGATAAGGTACCTCATGCATTAGTAAAATGCTAGGGAGCATTTCATGAATAATTGGCATTAGTTTGCATTAGGAGATGAAGGTGGAATCGTTATGTGAACTACTTGGTAATTGATACTATTGTTGTGCATAAATTGCTATTTGTGTATCAATTGTAATTAAGTTAATGTTGATGATACGTGATTACTATTTATATGTCAATTATGAATAACTTGATGATACGTGGATTATATGATTTACTTGATAATTGATTTATAAATTATAAATGTATCTTAATTGTATAATCTTGCATCTTTACGGTGCGAACGTTAGTAGGATTTATTATGTTATTATTAAGTGTATAGTATTCGATATACTTACATTTATTTTGGGATTCCTTACTAACTCTCTGTTTTGTGTATTTGCTGGACCTTTGGGGGTCCAGGTTCTCAGGTGTTGGTTATGACCAAGTTGTCGGTGATGCTCTGCTCTGATTAGGACACGGGAAGAGTTTACCTTTATAAAGTCATTGATGTTGTCTTTATTATTTAAAAGTGTATCATTATAGTATTTGTAATTTTGCAATAGATGTTATTTTGCTAATTAAAGTATTAGTAGTCTTTTAAAGTAAAAGTGATACTCGAACTACTGTTTTTAAAATTCAAACTTTATCTTCTGTTGTGCAATTTGGAAAAGAAATTTTATAAAACTAGAAATAGTTAAATAATTAGTTTGGGTGTTACAGTTTATGCATTTTCAGAGCACTCAAATAACAAATTAACATTTTACATATGTTTATCTTTATAAGTAAACTAAATAAATTGCAAATTATTATATTATTTAAACCTTTAGATACCTTACCAAAATAAAACCTTTAGATAATAATAATAAAGAAGAACAAAAGATCACAACTCTCCATTGCAAATTACTCCACTTTTTTGTACAAAATCATCCACTCTTTCTTTTTTATATGCACGCTTTTTTTATGGAGCACCTCTAAGGAGAGAAAGCATGTGATTTTATAAATTTTATTAAGGTTTCTCACTATTCGGAATACAATTAGAACGTGAAAACATAAAGAAGGTTGATGCTTGCTGCAAAACATGATGCTAATTTTTATGATAAGAAAAGAAAGTTGATGCTTGCTGGCAATCGCCGATGATGAACCGATATTAAACAAAAAGGAACGAAAATACATTGATAGAAAAAACCAACACAATTAATACTATAAATGAAAATGAAAATTGAAACTGGTTTTTGACATTCAAATTGATGTGAGCAATGTTGTTGGGTTTGTCAAACTCGTGCTAATTATTAGGTTGTTGACAATGGCAGGAGATGGTGGCAAAGAAGATAAAATATTATTAACTTAAATGTCGAAAACTGAACTAAAGTTTACAAACTCAGTTGTTGTATTTACAGATTAAACAAAGAAGATAAATGATTAAAATCGAATAGAACTTCAATGTCCAAAACCAATAAACTCCTTCACAATTACAAATAATAACAAAATCAAACATTTTCATTTTACTCTTCTTCTCAACACATTCATCATCATCATCATAATCATAATCAAACTTCATCTTCAAATGAGTTTCTCATTGAATACATTGATCCATCCCACAGAAACACTCATTGAACTATATGAAAATTATAAAATTAAAATATATTAAAAACCATATATAATTATTAATTAGTATAATTAAAATCTTAAATAAAATTCTTTTTATGAAACAAAACAAAAATGACCTATTCAGTCAAACGATCTTTTGCAGTGAAGAACTGCACTTTAGATTCATCATTTGTTGCACCAGCATATCATCACTCCTATTCGTCGAAGAACCAACTTCGGCAACCGTCCGACAACCTACTCTTTTCCAAATGCTTAGAAACCACTTTCACCCCGCCGGAAAACTCTCATGTTTCTCTTTTCTCAAACCAACAGAACCAGCCGTCATGACAGACGGCGGCGAAGCATTCACCTTGATACCATCGCCGTTGTTGATATAAAAGAATTTTTTTCATTCTTGATTATGGAATGGAGCTCGTGATTATAAAGAAAGAAAGCAGCTTGGTGAGCAAATATTGTTTGAACTTGAAGCAGGGCATGTAGAGAAACAATACTGAGTAAAAAAAGGTTGAAATTGGCAATTTATATAGAGATTATTATGTTGTGGTAACTGCATACTCACATGACCTGTATATAATTAATGCTACAACTGTATTGTAGAAAAGAAAAAAATCAATTACGTTGGAAACATGGAAAACGGGTGAGGTTTACAAAGCTTTTAATTAGGAGAGGTTTGTTAGCAGATAGGTAAGTAATTAATGACTAAATTTGTGCCTTAAGCACTTGTAATTAGGCTTAATTTAGTTGCATGTTATTAGGGTTAAGTAGTAGCTTCTTATTCCCATTAGATAATAAAGATAAAGATAAAGATAAAGATTACAAAACAAATAAAAATATTAAAATATTATTGTGATTTTTGTGACAATTATAAGCATCATATATATAAACAAATGTATACCCATATTGTGTGAAAATATAATTAAAAATAATTTATTAAATACTTAAATATAAATTTATAAATGTTATTTTAAATTTTTAATAGTTTTCGGGGACAAAGTCTCCGCGTGGCGAATGATGAAATACCGTCCTCATCCCCAAACCTCTTTCGGGGGAACTTTCTCCTCCATCTACATTCCCAGGGGAATAATTCTCCAACTTCGGATCTCTAAACAAGACAATCTCCGCGAGTATCTCCATTTACGGATGAAATTGACATCCCAGATATGTGTTGAACATTTTAAATAAGTGTCTCAATTTTTTTTCTTTATTATGACGCATCTTCGACATTCTTAAGCCACAAAATAAGCTCATCTATACTAATACGTTACTGGAAAATGCTATTATGTACGAGATAATTAGAGAGTGTGACTATCAAAGAGATTTGTAGTTGCAACCTAGGTTAATCAATACTTGTGAATTTACCGTTAATTGCAATTTAAATTTGAATCTTAAGAATTTTCCCCCAAAGTATGATTTTAATTGTTAAACATAGCATAGTTCTAGTAGTTTTGTTTTAGGTTTACGCAATCCTCGTGGTTCGATCTTTTTACTACTTGAGATAATTCATGCACTTGCGAAAATATCCGTCGGTTCATTCCGTCTGTAAATTTTCACATCAGCTAACAATATGATTATTAATGGACCCCCACTATTTAAAGTTTAGTCCTACATTTTACGAAACAAGCAAATGCTTAGATACATTATGCATCTAATCTTTCTATATGTACATTTGGCAATTACCTTCTTGAACTATTTCATTATCCGTATGCCTTTCACTCCTAAATACATTATTCTATGTGTCTTTTATTATTATTGTAGTCATTCCTACTTGAAGCTTTTCATTGGCCACGTGCCTTCAACATACTAACTCATAATGGCATTGCTGAGAGGAATAAGATAGACGTGAGAAAGGAGGTATGCTATCGGGTCATTTGACCAAGAATTGTTTACTTGCATTTAGTTGCGTGTATTCTGATAGAGAGAAAGAGAATAAATTAGAATTACGGGGAGATGAAAATTTTTTATTTATCATAAAATTTATAAAATTTCTATTATAAATTATTATTGATTAAAATTTATAATTCAAACCAAGTTGCTTGGGCCCCATTGGCAATGAGCTCCTTCCAAGGACGTACCTGGGAAATACCAGATTCGATTCTTAGGGGGAACAACGCTTGGCCAGTGCACATGGCTCTACGCACGAACCGGATTAGTCGCCCACCTTTGGTTGGTCGGAAATCGGTGCGAAAGCAAAAAAAAAATTATAATTCACGGGGAGATGACAATTTTTATTTGTCATAAAATTTATAAAATCACTATTATAAGTTTTTATTGATTATAATTTATAATTCAAGGAGAGATGACAATTTTTATTTGTTATAAAATTTATAAAATCACTATTATAAGTTTTTATTGATTAAAATTTATAATTCAAGGGGAGATGACAATTTTTATCTCTGTTAGAATTTATAAAATCACTATAATACGTTATTACTGATAAAAATTTATAATGCACGAGGAGATAACAATTTTTATCGCTGATAACAAATTTAAAATCACTATTACAAACTATTACTGATAAAAAATTTAAAATCACTATTATAAATTATTATTGATAAAAAATTATAATTGACAGGAAGATGACATAATTTATCGCTGATAAAAATTTTAAAATCACTATTACAAGTTATTCTTGATAAATATTTATAATTCACGTGGAGGTGACAATTTTATTGCAGATAAAAGTTTTAAAATCACTATTACAAGTTATGACTGATAAAAATTTATAATTTACGTAGAAATGACATTTTTAATTGCTAATAAAAGTTTTAAAATTACTATTATAAGTTATTACTGATAAAAATTTATAAATCACCGGGGAGATGATACTTTTTATCACTGATAAAAGTTTGTGCCAAATATGTATGGCGTTCCGCAAAACCTGTGCAACACACGGGCCAGCGACTATTTATAAATAGTTAGAGGATATTTCTTTAGTAGCAAATATACTTTGTAAGTTTACACAATCGTCTTTTATTTTTACCAATGTATGAAAAAAAGATGAAAGGAAAGAAATGAAAAAAATACAAAAAAAACTATGAAAAGGAAAGAAGAGATTAAAGAAATGATTATACATGTAGTGTTTCATGAAAAAACTAGGGAGAATGATTCCTAATACATTAATTGATCGTGTTATGCATGTAATAATTTTTTTTGAGAGCTTATGCATGTAATAATTGATTGTAGGTGATTTTGGTGATTGATATGTATGACTCAAAGAATCATATTTAATATATGAGAATGAGGAAATGGTATATGATGTATTAATATTAATATTAATATTAACATTTTAATTTTTTTAATTGAAACTTCATAATTGGTTGGTCGCGTCATGCATGCAATTGGTTGATGTTTTTGGTAATTGATATGTATGACTTCAAGAATCATATTTAACACATGAAAATAAGAAAAAATAAATTGTGTATTATTTATCTAGTGTTAAGAAAAATGAAAAAGTTATGGTGTAATATTTGTGGTTTCATCATTTCATTAATTAAAAATTGCAACATTTAAATTTTTAAATTAAAAGTAAAATTTTCATTTTAGATTAAGTTCAAATTAAATTATCAATCAAGAGTATTCAAGTTTGATCTCTATTTCAAACTGGGCCAAGGGCCCATCCACATACTGGATCGAGTCACCAAATTCACTCTTAGCAAAAGTGCAAAATAAGCCATATTATATGATAACTTTTTAAAAGTGAACCAACAAAAAGTGTACCGATTTTAGAAATAAGTGTATCTGTTTTAAAAGAAAAAATTATCAATAATATGTCAACACTAAACTTGTTCAAAGGCTATAGAAATCCTATAATTTACACTCGATTATATGATAACTTCATCAATATCACTTAACGAATCACAACAAAACAAACAATTGGTTACCTAACCAAACCAAATAAAAAAAGAAACATGTTGTTTGTATCGTTTAAGCAGACTCATATCAATCGGTCCTCCAGGCCATCCCACAGGCGTAGGCCGACGAATTGTACCATCTCGTCTTCTGGTACGCACCATTAAAAAAAGAAGTTAATTATTAATTAGCTAAAAAAAAATTAGGCACGAAAAAAATAAAAATAGCTAAGTAAAAAAAAAGCTACAAAAAAAAACTACGAAAAAACTCAGTACCGGTACAGTTGGGGCAAAAGTGGACTGATATGAATATTCTTACCGGTACACTCATACAAAAGTGGACTGGTATGCATATTCATGCCGGTACGTATTTTTCCAAACAGGTGTACTTTTAAAAAAGTGTACCGGTGCACTCGTACCAACTAGTATATTTTTTTTTTCAATTCGGTGTACTTATAACAAAGTGGCCCGGTAAACTTACTATTTCCGCTTCTCTATCTACACCGGTACACTTCTTTGACCAAATGAGTAAAAATGAATTTGTTTTTACTCTTTTAATTTATATACGAGGGCATATTAGTCATTTCAATTTCAAATGTTGGGATAAAGTGATAATTGTTTGGGTAGAATTTTTTTTTCTTATATCAGCATATAAGGGGTCCAAAGAACAATGTTGAAAAAAGAAGAATTTGGGCCGAGAATCAATAGCGTAATGGCCAGCCCAATTTATTTTATCTTTTTACGTAATATTTCTGTTATCAAAATTTTCAACACATAGAGATTAGAGACAAAGAGTTGTGACATTGTTTGTTTTTTTTTTCCTTTACATTATGTTGTCCTATTGTTTTTGTCATTAACTTTAAAAAATGCTGTGACCTTTTTTTGGGTTACAAAAATTATGTGGCTGTGGTCCAGCCCGATAAAGTAAAACATAACCAATACTTAAAAATTGGCATAAGTTTTTCTTTTTTGTTACAAAATATTGACATAAGTTAATGGCGCGGGTTAAGATGGGAATGGTTGTTTCTTTTCCCATGATGGGAAAGGATTATTTCAACCATTGATATATTATTATATAAAAATTTGTATGGCTTAGATAATAGAAATGTATCATTTTACCAATTTTCAGAACTGTATCGTTCGTACTGTTTCTACAAAGCCTCTTTTGTATTACAATTTTTTATTTTTATTTGCATTTATTGATACAACTAAATTTATTTGTACAATAGGTGTTTGTACCAAAGATACGTAGAATAATAATATTTTAATTTTGGCTAAACTACATATTTGGTCCCTTATGTTTATTTTAGGTTTTAATTTGGTCCTTTATATTTAAAAAGTTTCAATTTGGTCCCTTATGTTTATTTTAGATTTCAATTTGGTCTCTTCCGTCAGTTTTTGCACATGTGGTAGACGATTTGCTTACGTGGCAGACGGTTTGCACACGTGGACACCTGGACACGTTGACACGTGTCCAATTGAAACAGTGGAACAATGAAATCTGACGGAAGAGACCAACTAATGCAAACGTTGATATCGTAAGGTACCAAATTAAAACCTAAAATAAACGTGAGGGACCAAATATGTAGTTTAACCTTTAATTTTTATAGAGTGCATTTGATCTTTGATTTGTCTAAGATTAAGAGATTAATTGAACGAGACAACTCTAAATATTATGTGTTTAATTTTAAAATTGTTTTTTTATAACAATTTTAAAATTGTTTTTGAAACTAGACAAATTGAGGCAAGAGAGTGCACAAAAGCATAAATAATTGCCCTCATTAAATTTTTTATTTTAAATATAAGTTGTCTAAAATAATAAAATAATATTTTGTCTATGAAACATTGTACAAGATAACATATTGTTCAATATTTTTGCAAATTGTAGAAATAAAAGTTGATAAAAATTTATAAGGATTAAATTATAATAAAATTTGATGTCCTTATAGGTTGAGTTATATTTACGGGACTTATTAATATCTAACTTTTGTTTTGGTCAAGTAATTTATTTGTTATAAATTTCATTCTTAAGATGGATAAGTGAGATGACCGGGTTTGAACCCGACCCTCTGCATATATAATGCAACGTCTCTGCCAACTGAGTTAAGCTCATGTTGACAACATCTAACATTTTTAAATAGGATCAAATTCAATTTTTGACTTATTGTAATATTTCCTGCGGTTCTTTTTATAAGAAACACTTTGCAATTTTATTTTGGTTCTTTTAATAAGAAACACTCTTTAATTTTATTTTTTTATTAAATATACAATTCCATTTGTAACTTTATTAAATAAAACAAATACTAATTCATTCCAATGCTTAGTGCATTAATTAGAGAGACTTAATTCATGTGTTAGCCAAGTGTTAGTTTTGGAAGAAAACATAAAATTTTAGAATTATTAATGTGAAAAATTAGTTTCCTTGGTCTTTATGATATTTTTCAAAATATACATTATAAAAATAAAAAAGACCGAAAGAAATAAATGAACTCATTTATCCCGTAAAAAATGTTTTGGTATTATTGTTTGTCGTAAAGTAAATTAACTATAATTAGTCACAGCAGTTAGTACAAAGTAAACTCCCTCATGTTTTCTTTCTGTCGAGAAAAAGCAAACCTCTTAAATCAAGACCATTCAATATATGAATAATATATCAACGGTAGAAATAGGCACTTTCCCATCATGGGAAAATTAATTGAAGTTCCCATCATAATCTTCATAATCTTAGTTGCTACTTGCTTCCATCCATATACATGTAATAGAATAGAGATCACCATGTAATCCAATCAACGATACTATGCACAATTAGACAAAGACTCTCATATAGAATAAACGAAGTATTGTATTTCACTTTGGGTTTAATTTCTTTTATTAGCAATAAGTTACTACATTAACTTGTCTTCTTGTGTATTTTTATCAAAGTGTTATAACTTATAACTAAAAATTGTATATTTCATTCAGATGAATATTTAGACAAAGACTAAAAGCTTCACCTTCCTTAATTATCAAAGATTTAGAGAGGGATTGAAAATCACTTTACTCGTACAAATAAAACATCATTTGCCATCAACATTGCACCTTGTTTTACCGGTAGGTATATTTAATTGTGAACATAAATGTGCAAAAATGCTTAATAAAGAGGAGAATTTTCAGCCAGCAATATGGAGCATGTGTACGAGGATCAACAGACTTCTTCATCTTAATTGGGAGGTGCTAATATGTGTGCGGATGCGCTGGCAGCCTGGCACATATTGGTTGTGAGTTGGATAATACATTGATGTTTTATGAGTTTTGTCCGACTCAAATTAGACATTTAGTAGCAGATGATGCAATTGGGATGAGTCTCCCATACTAGTTTCTTTATAATCTTCTCGAACTTAGGCCCTCATTTTATCAACAGAAAAAAAGGTGCAAAAATGCATCAACATATTACATTTCATTTTATCGGCGAACATGTTTAATTGTAATGGAGAACTCAAATGGTTGAGTTGATTGAGTTAGGGTTAAAGAATTAGAGTATAAAACTTGCACAACCATATCATCACTAATCCAAAGTATAAACAGATTCAACATACGAGATTATGTAATTTTGTTTCACACATCATATCACATTTTAAAAGTGAATTACAAAGACAAAAACCAATTTTCAAAAATCATTTGTTTAAATTTTACTGAACACTACCCTAGAAATCGTCTCATTCTCTCATCCATGCTAAAAAAAATGTCTCATATTCTCTCATCCATGCTCTTGAACAACAGCCTGTCACCTCTTATCTCTTCCCACGTGGCAAACATATTGATCCAATTGGACCACAACTTCCCACGTGGCTGTGGGGAACCCTGCCAGTCTGCAGTGCCACCTGGACCCTTCATACGATCCAGTTTAGGACCACTTTAGAGGCATACCCTTTTATTTATGGTTAGTAACACAACCCATTTTGTTCTAACAAGTGCTATGGTTTCAATAATTTCATGTCATTTTCATTATGGGTCCATGTCTTAAAAGGCCTCTCTCAAGCCCAACACTCTCAACATCTCCATAATTTAAATGCTTTTATTTTCCTTTTATCTTTTACTTTTCCTTTACATCACATTATTTTTCTCTCTTTTCCTAACTAACTTAATTAATATCCCCACATCAACATATTAGATGTTATGGCACTATTAAAAAAAATCAAATGAAACTGTGTTATAAGTAGAACTCAAATGCTAAAAAATGCAGATATATTTTATGTGTTGAGCTGCAAATTTAAATCAGCAATTCAATATTTAAGTGTGTATGAATTTTTTTCATTAAACCAGCTCAAAATAAAATAATAAATCAAACTAAAGATATTGTTTAATTAATTATAGTCCGTAAATATAACAATTATTTGTTTTAGTCCATGCAAACTTTTTTTTTTCTGTTTCAATTTCGTCTTCTCAAGTTCTTTTGTTTGGGTTTCGTTATTGTAAATTAAAAATTATTGTTTTCAGTCTCTAATATCACTTTATTGGAACATGTGGTGCATGCAACACAATTATATCTGACTACATATGACGTCAATGACTAAAATCAACGATTTTAAAATTTGTAAGGATTGATCTAAACAAAAAAAAAACTTACAAAACTAAAATAAAAATCATTATAATTATAAAAACTAAAATCATATATTAACCTTATAAATTATAACCTCAAAGTCTCATTGGGTTGATGTTTGATTTGATTTTGAAAACATTAATTAGGTTACAATCAACAAGATAAGGAAAGAGATAAAATAAAAGGAGAAGAAATTAAAGTGTTTAATGGGAGTAAGGTGGAAGCTAAGAAGAAAGGATATGAAACAAAATTATATATCATGATCAAAAGAGTGGAGCCATAGTCCATACGACGAGAATATTGGACCCCTAGAGTGTTCATTCATCTAAAGGATAGTGACCCTCAAGATAAAGACATGCATATATTTGCTTCTCTTGTCCCAAGAACAACAACCCATCAAATTATGATACAGGAATGGTATCTATCTTATGGCCTTTAACTGTCTAATTAAATATATAGAGAATAATTCTTACATTTTGTCAAACCAATAATTCAAAATGAACTTTTGGCATTTTCTGTTGGACTTATATATCTTTGTCATTCAAGATAGCTACATTTTTGTAATTATTATTATTACCTAGCTAACTAGGGGGAAGGAATTTTAAGGTATTATCTTGTAAGACAAAGCTTGATGTACTGATCAGTTAGTAATGAATTGATTATTTAAAAAAAGCCCCTGGTTTTCTTTTAAAAAATAATTATTTGATTTGTCTCAACATGGAACATAATGAACTACATAATTTAGTTATGGGCCATAAGAAAGGGAAATACATAGGTAAAAATTTAATCAAACTCTTTTACTTTTTCCTTATAATTAAACTTTTTTTTATCCACTTATTGAGTAGTATGCTAGAAGTTGTAAGTTCGATCTCAGCTCTTTCGTAAATAAAAAAGATAAAATAATAAAATGTAATGTGGAATATGGTTTGAGTTTCTTTCACTACAAAACTCTCCAATAGTATACGTGTATTCTATTCTGACCCAAAACGTGTGCAAGTCTAGCTATAGAATCTAGATTCAAAATTTTAGGGGACTCAAAATTACCAGACATAAAATAATAGTTATATATTGAAAGGCATCAATGGCACCTCCAATCAAGCAGAATCTTCGATTCCCAGCTCCAAATTCCCAACAAACTCTAACTACTTTACTACGAAATAGAGTGCATCCCCCACTCATATTAGGAATGTTAGGGGTGCCAAGAATTTTACTCTGAAACCATTGTCAAGAAGAAAGTTTTACCCTATTTAAATACTTTACAGAAGAGGTTCCCTCAAAAAAATTACTCTCTCCGTCCCAAAATGTAAGCAAAAATTGGTCAACAAAAGTGAATGTGTTTGATCCAAATCTTTAACCAAATACATTCACTTTTGTTGACCAACTTTTGCTTACATTTTGAGACGGAGGGAGTACATTATTTTGAGAGTTTAAGATAGTTCGTTCAGCAAATAGCATGTCAGATTAACAAATATCCCAATCTATTTTTTCTACCCACACTCAAACCCAACAAACTCTCCAAAATCTCAAGAATATCATGATAGGAGGCACTAACTCAAAACTCAACCACGCAATACTAAATTCGTGAAGTTTGACCTTTGTATGCTATTGATGTTATTTATAATTTTTTTATATTATTGACTCTTTTTTATTTTTTATTAAAGACCTATTTTTAATATTTGAATAGATCTCCATTTTGTTTGGAACAAACTTTGCTGATGTCCACTTTAAAACATTATACTATTTGATTACTTGTTTAATTTAATTCTTTAAAATAAATACAATTAATCAAAATTGAGTCGTGGATTTTTTTTAAAACAACAAATGTTATTATTAAAACTCATTCCTAAGTACAAGTGGTACCTAGAAAGAGATAAGAACAATACAATACCTATACCTTACACAAGTCATATAGATTCAATTAGATTAGATACTTCATATATTTAGTTTTGAGAGTCTATCCATATGCCAATTTGTATGAGCAAACATATAGTGAAAGATATGAACCTCTTGTGCTCCCTTCTACTTTTATTTGGGTACAAACCTTCTACATTGGTTTGCTGGTTAATAAAATAAAAATAGCACCTATACTACTACATTAATTTATATTTGGACAACGTGTTGACATTATTTTATGATTTTTTTCATAGTATACGTCTGTACCTAAATAGGTTTCAACCTTTTGCACGAATAGGGAGTTAGAACCAAGTTTTTTAAGAAGAAATTAAACTAGGGTTTGGTAGTGCGATTGAGCCACAAAGATTATTTTTAAAGTAAAATGCCAAGTCTATTGGTTGCTTAACGTCACGTAGTATCTAGACATACCTCATTTAGAGAAGGTAGGTTAAGCCTTAACATCAGTAGGTAAGGATTTTCTCAATTATTTAAAGACATTAACTAATCATATAATGTAAGATTTAACATGCGAAAAGATTTCATGAAAATAATAAATCCAAGAGATCATCTCTTGATCAATTAAAAAACAACACACACATTGTATCAAAAATAAAATAAAAATCAACACACAATAGTACATGAATATTAATATTATATTTTATGGTACCCTGTCGATATATGTGAGCAAATTATGTTGGTAGGGATATTGCAATATGCAAATATTGAGGTATAAATTAGGTATTTTCAACACATTTAAAAGGTGAAAATATGATCACTAGATTAATTGACAATTTTTTTTTATAATAGCACTTGATATAAATCCAAACACCTTTGGGTCTCGGCCCTCTATTGTACAAAAAAAAAAAACCCAAAGCAGCTTCAAAATACATCCGGACAATGATATTAATATTTGTCGGTTAAACCATAACAACAATTTTAAAGTAATTCTATCTACTCTATTGAGTGCATTCTAAATGTAAAACTTCCTTTTTTTTTTAGTACTTCAGATAAACAAGAGTGACAAGGAAAAATAAAAAACCTATGTTTAGGTTGTTGGCATAACCTCTTTTACATCTGTTACAAATTTGCCTCTCTAAGTCTCATCATCATCTTACTAAACTATTATAATACAAATGAAGAATAGCTAAAAGTGATAGGGTGCACCGGCCTAACGAAAAATCTCCCTTTATGTTAAACAATCCTTTCATCTTATGTTTGGTTATATCTTTCCTACTTATTGAACTTTTGATTTTAATTTATTTCATAGACAAATGTAAGTAAAGTAAGTCCTTACATTAGTTTTTGGAATCGAATATGAGAATATCCTTCTTAAAAAACTCAGCTCAATCAATGTCTCATACTTGATTTTAATTGAATTGATTTTGTAAAATTGACTTTTCATTTTAAATGAATTTAAGATAAAATGACTTATGCTTAATTATGTATGCAAAAATCGTACATTTAGATTGAAAAACTACAATTCCTAAATTTAAATTATAATTAAGTTCAAGAGGAAAATCAATTATATATAATCGAGAACTCCAAGACATACCGAAAACAAATTATAAGTCATTAGCACCTCTTTTGATGCTTTAAAAACTTTGATATAGTTACATCTTTTGATTGTCTGGATTTTGAAAGGAAGTTTACGATTTTAGAATAATTACAAATGTTTGTTTAATATTGAGTAAAAATAATTTTTTCGAAAAGACCCGTATCAACGGCCCAATTTTCAAAGGTCCAAATCCATTACACCACCTACTCCTTGCAGCTAGCGGACTAAGAGATCTTTTTCAGCACACATGATGCAATATGTACTTCTGCCACAACGAATCCATCCCTCCGACATTCCTGAACCACTATATTGATCTCGAAGGGTCACAATATTCATTGATGTATTCCGTGGAGGCAATTACAACATATTCGCGTAACCAATGTACGAATCATTCATATCTACTTTTTCTCCATCTCAATCATATACTGAATTGAGTGTCAGAATGTTAACCTCTATTGCATCTACCTTCGTCATCGTATGGCACTAACTCCGCCGTACCTTGACCTTGCTTCTAAAGTAAAATGCATTCGAGATAAAATCACTTCAGTTCAAATTTAACTCAATTTTAAAACCAAACCAAGTTTCATTGCTACATGTAGCATTTAACAGAATTTAATAACCAAATCAAGTTTCATTGCTACTTGTAGCAAATTAATACTCAACCGAAAACAATTGCGGGACCACATTGTATTTTGTCTTGACTTTGACCAACGTAGCTCAAAGGTAACAATTGTACTCCTTACAAATAATTTGTTTACATAGAATATTCCATTTAATAACGGATACTAACTTGTTATATATTTTTGCTTCTTATAATATACTAAAGCTAGCTAATTAAGTGATTAGTTAGCATTATAGAATTACATACAAAAGACCAAAAATGAAAGAAAGGGCCATAGACAGAAAAAAGGATATGTTCATATATAGACATGCCAGGTGCAAAAGGTGGCATCAGTACTACAAATGATTAAGTCAAAACTTGAAAAAAACAAGTAAACAAAGCATTGAGTGATGTGAGGAAGTGGTCACGCCCCAAAACAAGCTCGTGTAAAAATGTAAGTGTGCTCAAAAGCAATGAGAAAAAGTGGAAGCATATAGAAAAGGAAAGGAGAGAGGGGGAGGGACCATACATCCATTATTTTCTCAAAGAGCATGGGTGTCATTTTATTTATCATTCGTTTTATATATAATTAATAATAAAGAGATATCATCATAATTTCTACAAAAAAAAAGTCATTATAATTAAGAGATCCTTAATTGGAGCCAAAAGAAAAGAAGAGAGATCGTTAGACATAGAAAGAAAGTGCTTGATATTTAATTTTTATATTAAAAAATTTAAATACATTTATCAATAATAAATTGGTCTATTTGCTAAAGGTCTTGAGTCTCTTAAACATATAGTTAAAGATTTGATTTATGGCTCCTATTAATATAAAAAATTCAGTCGAGAGAAAAAAAATCATCACTTTATATGCACCACAAATTTTTTGACAAAAATTAGTCATCATTCACAATTTTGAAAACTTTGTAGCAATATATCTTGGTAACCAAAAGAAAGTAAAAACTTAAATGCATTTTGGTCTCCATATTTTGTTTAAATTGTAATCTCTAATTCAAAAATCAGATTTCTTTTTTCCTTAATTTTCACATCTTCTAAGATTTTTCATCCTCCTTCCATTGTAGAGATTATTTTCTTGTGGATTTGGCATTATGATGAGTGGTGTGACAATGAAGTGCTTATACTAAGACACATTAACAAAAAAATATCTTAAATTGAAAATAAGAGTAAAAAAATTATAAAAGCCGCCGTAAAGCTTTAATTTAGATAAAATAGGTAAGTGGTTGATATGAGTATGTTAAAGATCTCGAGTTCAACTCCAGACAAAAGAAAAGATAATACTCTCTCCAATCTCTTTTACAAGAGATAATTAATTTTTTAGATTAATTTAACAAATGTAGTTAAACTATAATATATACCAAATACATCAATTATTAAATATATCTAAAAAATAAATTATCTATTATAAAAAGAACCAAAAGAGTATAATTAAAGCTACAAAATTGTTAGAGGTTTTGGATTCAGTCCCAAATAAAAGAAAAGATAAATAATATTAATCTAATAAGAGACAATGAAGAAAAGAAGTGCATGATTTGTAAGGATGTGAAGTTGAAAGTAATAGAGGGAGGCGGTGAGTAGTGATGAGTTTCCTTTTGTCGTGCTCTATCTACCTTTTGCTTTGCATAATTTCATTTTCCATCTCAATTGGGCAAAAGAGAGAGACAGTCACAATTTGGCGTTGACGCTACCTCGTACACTAGTTTGATTTTTGTACTTTTCTTATCGTTCTTTTCTTTCTCTAATCTATCTTTCTTTAATTATTGCTCTCTTAACTTTCCATTTTTCTTATCTTCTACTACTTTTTTAATTTCATTGTGTTTACTTTATTTTTTAAACAAAATTAAGTATGATTCGTGCATAATTGTGGTGACAATTATAAAATAATTGAGATTTATTTAAGAGATTAATCTTTTGATAACAAATATTTTTTCACATGTATCGATTATATATAGATTGAGTATCTATCATTTGTATTATATTATATTATATTATATCTATGTGCTTATTAAAAAAAAAGTTACATTTAAAATATTATAATGATACATGGACATGGCAAATCTACTTTATTCCAGGGAATATATGTGCAGTGGTACCCTCAAAATTTTATATTAAATTGTCAAAATCTTTTAGTAGTAAAGAATTTAACTAATTTTACATGAGATACCAGATTCAATCTTCATCATCAAAAAAGTTCAAATTGTCATAAAAACTTAAGAAAATCAAGTGTGGCTCGAAAATATATTCCGCATTCCTCAACACTATTTGAGTCTTTTTAATAGATAAATTACAAACTCAAAAATTGACATAGCATAGAATCCATTGTTCTTAAATAATAGAATTTTTTTATTATGACATCACATGTAATTTATTGTGGGACGAAGAAAATTCTATTTTTGTTTATCAAATATAATTGGTATGATATTTTTCACCAGATTACTTATTCAGTTCTTGTAACTAAATTGCACAAGTTCGGTATAATGATACTCTTTGGTAGGTGAGTGTAAAGTTGGTGTCTCCGATCCTCGTGGTATATTAAGATTTTTTGAGACTTTCTTGGGAATTGGCATTGGTAGAAATGATAGAATGTAGTGGTTGTTAATTTGACAAACTATTGTGTGGACTATCTAGAAATTTCGAAATGACGTTTTCATTTTGGAAGGGACATTTTCTTTCGAGTGTTTGGTCAATAGGGTGAAACTTTTATCTTGGAAGTAGTTTCAATGTAAAAATTCTAACTGCTTCTGTTCCTTTTACAAGTGGGGCAACAATCCTACTTAATGCTGGAACCGATTGAGTTTATTTAGGTGTTGTGTGGGTCTCAATGAGTGAGGGGGATTGGAGGCCCTTTAGTTACTTTGTCCTACTTGTGGTTAATCTCTGCCTCTCTCTTTCTGTCCAGTATTCTTCTTCTTGCGGTCATGTCTACGAGGGGTTCTAATTTATTAGTGAGGTGCCTCCTAGTTTCGTGCTCAGTGGCGAAACTAGGGGGTGGTTGAGGGTGGCCACGGCCACACCCCCTGAAAAATAAGAAATTGCTAATATACCCTTGATATTTTTATAAAATTACAAATGCACTACAAGAAATATGATTTTTGGCAACGACTTTTTTTGTTACAAGTCGCTGGCAAAACTATCCAATGTAGTTTTGCCAGCGACTTGTAACAACTTTTAACAAAAAAAATTGTTGGAAAAAATCATATTTCTTGTAGTGATGTATGTTATATATATTAGTTTCGGAGAAAATATATTAGTAATGAAGCCTGGCTGAGTGGATACATGTGGTGCCCTCATCCCAAGAGGTCTTGGGTTTGAACCTTGGTTCGTGCTTTTTCTATTTTTAAAAGAAAATCAATTCTTTGGTGATAAAACATTGTCTCAAAAGCCATTAGCATTTAGCAATGACATTTTCCTAAAAAATGTTAATTTTTATATGTATATATCAACACAAAAAATACACAATTTTTATTTTTTATATAAAAAATACAACTATTTTAATTTTTTTTTTTGAAGAACTATTTTCAGTTAAAAACATGAATTTTCTTTTTATATGTGTAATATAATAATAAAACATACATTATATATGATTTTCTAATGATCAACTATGTGTATAGTATTAATTCAAAGTCAATTATTGATTATTTCAAGTAATTTGGCAGACATAGAGTATTACTTTAAAGTATGTAATTTGATTTATTGAAAATGAAATTTTTCTATACAATATAATTTTTGTATTTAATTTTATATACTATAATGATACAAGAACATGGCAAATTTACTTTATGGCAGGGAATATATGTGCAATGGTACCCTCAAAATTTTATATTAAATTGTCAAAATCTTTTAGTAGTAAAGAATTTAACTAATTTTACATGAGATACCAGGTTCAATCTTCATTATCAAAAAAGTTCAAATTGTCATAAAAACTTAAGAAAATCAAGTGTGGCTCGAAAATATATTCCGCATTCCTCAACACTATTTGAGTCTTTTTAATAGACAAATTACAAACTCAAAAATTGACATCACATGTAGCATAGAATCCATTACCTCTTAAATAATAGAATTACTATCAACTAATGTACCCAAAAAAAAAAACAAATAATAACTATCCACTAAATCTTTTGACTAAACCAAAAAATATAGAACCTGCAACATGTATCAATATACTTCTAAACTTTAAGCCATTAAACAACTCAATCAAAATAAATACTATAAAACAATATAAATAATTAAATTCTTCGAACACAAATATGTAATTTATTGTGGGACGAAGAAAATTCTATTTTTGTTTATCAAATATAATTGGTATGATATTTTTCACCAAATTATTTATTCAGTTCTTGTAACTAAATCGCACAAGTTCGGTATAATGATACTCTTTGGTAGGTGAGTGTAAAGTTGGTGTCTCCGATCCTTGCGGTGTATTAAGATTTTTTGAGACTTTCTTGGGAATGAGCATTGGTAGAAATGATAGAATGTAGTGGTTGTTAATTTGACAAACTATTGTGTGGACTATTTAGAAATCTCGAAATGACGTCTTCATTTTGGAAGAGACATTTTCTTTCGAGTGTTTGGTCAATAGGGTGAAACTTTTATCTTGGAAGTAGTTTCTATGTAAAAATTATGACTGCCTCTGTTCCTTTTACGAGTGAGGTATCAATCCTACTTAATGCTCGAACCAATTGAGTTTGTTTGGGTGTCGTGTGGGTCTCACAATGAGTGAGGGGGATTGGAGGCCCTTTAGTTGTTTTGTCCTACTTGTGGTTAATCTCTTTCTTTCTCTTCCTGTCGGGTATTCTTCTTCTTGCGGTCATGTCTACGAGGGGTTCTAGTTTATTAGTGAGGTGCCTCCTTGTTTTGTGGATCGTGGTGGTTTATTTTGCTTTCTTTTCTTACTTTAAATATTGTTGGTTTCTGGTGGGATGTAATTCTCGTACCTCTTCCTGATTTACAGAATATTCTTATACTTTTTCACTTTTATAATTATATGTATAATATATTTACCATTAAAAAAATGTAATATTTGAGGAATTGAGATATTTTTTTCATGGAATCTTTTTCTGATGACTACAAGCAATATAAGGTTTCTCTCAAGTCAAAATAAGTTTGGTTTTCACACTATTTTTTTTGTCTCCTGAAGTCGTTATCTGTCCTTTGCAAATTGCTACGACAAAACAGTGACAACCAATTTTTTCCCCACAAATAGTGACGTTTCTAATTTATTAGCATGTATATATAAAGGACAATCGCATAATAAACTGACAGAGGGACTCAAAACACCATTAGTTATGAAATTTTGAGGAAAATGTAATAAGAGTTTATGAGAATATTTCATTTAAAAGGTTTAATGAACTTTTGTCTTCCGTAATATTTTAATTGTGCGATTTTAAACACCTTAATATTAACTGAGAAATTTTATTAGGTCCATTTAATCTTCTAAATTGTGTGATTTTGAACCTTTTTATTTTAATTGAGCGATTTTGACTCTTTAATTTTACAATTTTAAACCTCCTAATTAATATCAATTGAGCAATTTTAACACCTCTAATTTTTTTCAATTATGCGATATTCAGACCCTCTTATTTGAATTGCCAACTTTGGTTCCTTAGTTTTCCCTTTCTCATTTCATAGACCCTAATTTTTTTTTTTGACCAAAATTTCATAGACACTCATTAATTAATCAAGTCTTCTCCTGTTTGGTTAAAATAAAGGGAGGGGAGAGGAGGGATTTTAATGAAGGGAGTGGAAGGGAGGGACGGTAGTTTAATTAAATATATGTTTGGTTCAAAAGAGGGGAGGGAAGGAGAAATGATGTATTTTAATTAAATATATGTTTGGTTCACAAGGGGAGGAGAGATATTTTAAATTCAATTTACCTTTTTATCCTTATATACACATCAAAGAGTTTTATGATTTTATGACTATTCGATTCATATCAAACAATATATATACAACAATTTCTAAAATTTTATAATACAACTAACAAAAATAATATTTAAATTAAATTATTTATAAATACATGAAAATATTTTATTGGTAATTATTAACATAAAACGCAATATTTAAATAAAATTTAAAGTATAACAAGAATAATGATTATAAAATATAATGTTTCAAAAAAATGAGTAATAGATTTAAATAAAAAAAGTTGTAATGTGATACAAGTATACTACATAATAACACAGTATGTGTGGAAGAAAAAATCCATCATATAATATGTGGAAGAAATCTAACGCAAAAAAAAAATGTAAAAGAAACAATTATGCAGAAGAAACAAAAATATGTAGTTACGTTTTGAATATTAAGGTAGCATATAAAAGAGTGGAAAAGTTCTTATAAAAAAGAAAAACACAAGGTTTTTTTAAAATAAAATAGCAATGTAATGTATAGGCAGAACAATAACAAGAGAGTAATTTTATCAATATCAATTAATATAAAAAATTAGGATAGTTTGGTCAAAATAATAAATGAATTTATTGCACACCTCACCTCCTCTCTAAATCTCCCAATTTGGGGAAAGCAAAAATTGGCTTTTGGAGGTGTTTTGCTCCCCTCCCCTCTTAAAAAATGAACCAAACACAATTAATTAAAAATATCCCCTCACCTCTCCTCTCTTCCCCTCCAAAACCCCCAAACCAAACATACCTAGGATAAACTTTAAACGAAATGGATGATCAGAATTAAGATAAACTTTCCTGAGGAAAATCTATAAATTAGTATAAATATTTCCTTATCAATCAAGGATTATCACTTGAGTGGTAAGCATATCTCAATCACTACAAGAAATATGATTTTTGGCAACAACTTTTTTTGTTACAGTTCGCTGGCAAAACTATCTTGGGTAGTTTTGCCAGCGACTTGTAACAACTTTTAACAAAAAAAGTTGTTGCAAAAAATCATATTTCTTGTAGTGAATCCTATAAGACAAGAAAACAAGTAAAAATTTAGTGGTTTGTAAAAATTAAGGAATTATCATAGCTCTTTTATCTTGCAGTCAGTTTTGGTTTTTACAATTAAATCAATGTGTATTAATAAATTTTTTTTTTGGTAGATATGATGCTTTAAACATCAGAAAAAATTGTTATACAAAAAACGAGCTTAAAATTTGATTTTTGGTTCATAATTTTCGTTAATTTTATCTTGTACTTTTTCCTTTTAAAAGATTTATATTTAAAAATCTCATTAAAAATTCTAAATTTTAGTTAATGAACTTTATATGAAGAAAAATTATTTAATATTTTAAATATATTTGCAAATAAATTCTAAAATTTAAGAGCTTAATGATAATTGCAAAAATTTAGTTTTGGTCATGACTAAAACTACATGGAAGGAATTTTTTTGTAGGAAATAAATATATAATAAAAATTAAATAAGAACCTAATCAAGAACCTCTCCAAAAATATATTTAACTTTTTTAAGAATGGGATTAGAAGTAAACTTCTATTAGATTGTGTTTGTTTTGGTATTTTCATCGGTGTTTCGCTTATATACGACACCTTTGTATTGTAGCTCCTCTTTTATCAGTTTCTGTTTATATTGTACAAAAATTTGATTTTATTAATAATATATTTACCGTTAAAAAAAAAAATTAATGATACCAAAGTGCAAGTACTTCAATTTCATACAAAACATGATCAAAAGTAATCGAAAGAAAATAAAAAGTACAAAACAAAAGTAATTAGTTATCTGATAAAAAAAAGTGATTAGTTATCCAACCAACGGAAAAAATTATTTTTTTTTTTGTCAGTTTTGAAATTTTACCATTAAGATAAATAATGGAATGACTAGGGTTCGAACTCCGGCCCCATGCTTATTTAATGCAATTGTCCTATCTTGAGCTAAGCTCACGGGACAATAAAAAAAACTATCTATCTAGCAAGATAAAGGGAAAAAACTATCTAACAATTTGTTTTCAAATTTCCGGCCATAACTATTATAACAACACGCCCTAAGAAATTATGACCGTTTTATTTCAAATTAATGGTTGAGGTGATTATTATTAATTTTAATAATATATATTATGAATCATCCAATCTCAAATCAACCGCCGAAATAGCCTATTACATCAAATTGTGTAAACATGAAGTAAAAAAAAAATCAAATTGTGTGAACATGCTACTACGCACAATTCATGCAGTTCCGTAAGAGCAACTCCAATGGAGGTTGCTTAGTGCTTATGTGGATCTTTAGGTTCTTTCTTTCAAAAAATTTAGCATTGGAGCATAGTGATCAGAGCATCTCCAATGGGAGGAGCTTAGATAAGTGGCTTAAGTTATTTTTTGTGGACCCAAATTGTTATCTAGGATTTAAGCAATTGATAAGCAACTTTAACCAATTTTACTCCAATAGTATTAAAATAAGCAACTCATATTTCATCCCACCAATTTATATATATTTTTTATTTCCACTTAATTTTGATTCAAATAATAAGTATGGGCCCCACCTAATCCCTATTAAAATAATGAATTTTATTGCTAAGCCACCCAAGGTAAGAGTTGCAACATGAAGTTCCATCCCTTATTTCTAAGCAACTTTGAATGCCATGTCATCCAACTCCAATGGTAAAATAAAATAAGAAATGATTGCTAAGCTTTAAGAACTCAATAAGACACTTGCATTGGAGATGCCCTGATGTGGCATTCTCATTGCTTATTTTTGTGTGTGGATTGCTTAATGAAGCAATGCAAGTACAATGTTGCTTAGCATTAAAATATTAATAAAACTTGATGAGAGAGAAGAGAGAAAGATGGAAATGTTTGTGAAAATAAAAAATATGGTGGGGTCAAATATAGATTGCTTATTGAAATTGCCATTGGAGTAAAATTAGTTAAGATTGCTTATGAATTGCTTAGATCCAATGTGGCAACTTGGACCCCCAAAAAGTAAGCTAAGCAACCAAGTTAAATTCCCCCATTGTAGATGCTCTAAAATACAATATGTAGCTTCCATCAACATCACGTACATAAACACACCAACACATTGTAGAATGGTGGGAGGACAAGCACCACACTAACAAGTTCTAAAGTCTTTACCTAGTCACTTTCCCTACCATGAAATGCACGCACACTTTCAATTTATGTACTTGCCTATCAATATTGAAAATTCAGTAACGTATTACGGTGATTAATACACTTCGAAAATGTTATGCTAAACTGTAAATTAATTGATAACGGATGGAGAAAAGTACTTAGCATCAGTTGAGGTGAAATGTGTATGTATGAGAGACACCGCATCTACTATATGGCTAAATGCATTTAAGAAATACATTTCAAGTACCATATTCATTAACTAATTAGTTGTAACTAGAATATCATATGCACATGCATTATTGATTGTCGTTAAACAGTTGAGTCCTGTTGGGACTTGTTGGTGTTTCTATGCATAACTTTCGGACTGAGTCGAGGCTTAATGCAAACGGCCCAATCATTATATGTACGGTGCCATTTCATGCTACCTCATCGCTTAAGCCTAGGATCAGTTATACAATGGATCAGAAGTCTTGTGTTCTTGCCACAACGGGTACCTTCCCTTTTTCTTTCTAGGACCGTTAGATTAATCTCATCGATCGCTTGCAATCCTCGTTCGTTACCACACTTTCTGTATATAAGTGTAAAGACTTTCACGCCAAAATACGATTTAATCACTTTTCACTTTTAATTTACTGCACCTTGATCACTTGCTTATTGGCTTGAGCGTCAAAGTGTTAACCTGTTTAGCAGGTACATTCGCCACCGTGAACCACCGCTCTATAGGTCTATCTCCTCAAGCCACACTGTCAGAGATAATCAGTTCTGTTCCGAATAGAACAATATGAATTTGGATTAATTGCAGTTAGAAATCTATGTATAAAATCATAGATCAGTGATCGTCTGAACTTGATCAGGCTGTTCAAACTTTAAAAACAATATTCAAAATATCACAGACTCAAATTCATGCTTGCACTGAGTCTGAATCCACCGGATTATAGTCATGCTTTGTTGATAAATTAGTGGCATGGTTCTAACTATTCACATAACATTCTCTTACAGCAATAAATAACCTAAAACAATAATTAATAACATAAAATAAAGGAAAATGTTAACATGTGCGCCCTTAAGGCACATGATAAGAATACAAAAATAGTAATATTCTCTTGTAACTTGTGAATTGTACCTTTTAAACATTAAATTCTCTTATGCTATTAAATGCAAATTTCTATTTTAAGATAGCTTATCATGTGCCCTAAGGGCACAAGTTAACATGACCCATTAGTCACATGGCTCTAAAGAATCACCTCCAGTTGTACTGTCGGAGACTCTAATAGAACAACATGGATTTGGATTCATTGCAATCTTTTATATATATATATATATATATATATATATATATATGTGCGTGCTTATGCAATTATAGATCAGTCACCATCTAAACTTTATCAAATGGTTCAAAATTTAAAGATAATAATTTTTACTTTTTAAAAATTCAAAATATCAAACAGACTCGAATTCATGACTAGACTACACTGAGTCCGAATCCACCTGATTATAGTCATGTTTTGTTGGTAAATTGGTGACATGGTTGTAACGTATTCACAGAATATTCTCTTACAAAAATAAATAACCTAAAAGATTAACCGATAATAATAATAATAATAATAATAATAATAATAATAATAATAATAATAATAATAATAAGTATTTTTCTTCTAAGGCAAAACGAGATAATGAATAAAATAATCAGATTGGATATACTTCATCCATTTTAAAATATGTGTCATTTAAAGTTGTTTTACATAAATTTAAAAAATAAATGAATAAATGTAGCGTTTTACATTTTTTTTTTAAATGCGTTTTACAAAATTATTTCCACTTTTTTTATATACTAGTATGTTAGCCCGTGCCGTGCACGGGATAATTTTCTTTTTTAATATTATTTATATGTTTATTTTGTAATATAATTTGAGTAATTTGGTTTTAAATTCTATGATAAAAATTGAAATAATTTTTGAATTATATAGGTTTAAAGATGATATAAAATAGAGCGAGATGAAGAATATTATTACGCTTCCCGTTCTACACTGTTGATAGATAGATTATTTCTCTCATTTTCATCCACGGGACTATATAGTGACGCTTTAAATATAAAATAATTATAAACTTTGTTCTGAAAATTTAATTAGTCTAGGTACATTTTTAATAGTGGGGTCGAAAGTGTTCCAAATTTCTCATTCTACACCCGTGAAAGTTCTATCTCTCTCTCTCTCTCTCTCTCTCTCTCTCTCTTTCTCTCACACTATTTCGACATCTCTCCCATAGGATTATTTTCATTTTTTAATAATATTTATTTGCTTATGTTCGTTTTTCCTTTTGCATGTTGTCTATGTCATTTTTCATTTTATATTATTTTGAATGTTGTCTATATGTTTAATTTAAGGATTTAATTTGTATGCACTGACAGTGTAAAATAATTTTACACTATCAACCAATAACAACCATGTATTCCGCCACATCACCCCACTTCACTCCACTATCTTTATATGACATGGAAGTTTAAATCACTCTTATTGGTTGCATGTGTAAAATAATTTTACACTGACAGTGCATAACAATTAAACTCTTAATTTAAATATGTTACATGGGCATATATATAGTGGGGTGGGAAATACTCCTTCATTCCCCGTTCAACAACACTATGAGATTCTCTATTCCTCCCTCTCTCACATCTCTACAGGGACTCCGTCAACAAAAAATAATTATAAATTTTATATTATTTTTCAAATGAATATTAACATATTTTGATCATGTTCTCATTCTCAAACTTTTTTTTATCATTGTCCACAAAGAAGCAATTTTCACGTGTGAGCGTAAAATGGAAAAATTTATATATGAATCTCCACTCACATTGATAAATTAGCATTCCGAAAAAAATTTGAACGAAGGTTTATGGAAAGCTTAAAATTAGAATTATAAAAACATCCATTGATTATAAAAAAAATTAAAATTATATTAATTTATTTTTGGTTTCAATTCCCATAGATTTTTTCAGTTGGATGTAATATAGTGAAAGCCTGATAAACACAAAATATAAAAAAAAAAAACTCCCGTAGTCGGAATTTTAATTTTAATTAGTCAATGTATATTTTTAATAGTAGAATGATAAATGTTTCCCGTTTCCCATTGTTTATTTCTATCTCTCTCTCATCTCCGTTTCATCAACAACAAATAGTTGTTAATTCTATATTATTTTTATAATGAATATCAATAAAATTATTATGCTCATTAATTTATCACTATCTTCTACATACACTTTTCTTCATGGCGAACTAATTTTCATCGTGCTAAATAAAATTTTGAATAAGGGATCCTCGTGATAAAATATGAAATATGAAAATATGGATATGCTCCGCAGTCAGAATTCAAATTTTAATTAGTAAATGATATTTTTAATAGTCGGGTGGGAAGTGTTTCCCGTTTTCCATTCTACACAACTGAAAGATTCTCTCTCTCTCTCTCTTTCTCTCTCTCTCTCTCTCTCTCTCTCTCTCTCTCCCTCTCTCTCTCTCTCTATTTATATCTCTCTATCGCCTCTATTACAGATCTATAGAGCCTTATCAACAAAAAAAGTTGTTAATTCTATATATTTTTTAATAAATATAAATAAAATTCTCGTGCTCAGTTGTCACTATCATATACATTCACTTTTCATCATGAAGACCATGTTTCATCGTGCTAGATAAAATTTTGAATAAGTAATCACCATGATAAAATATAAAAATATGGATAACTCCTACCGTCGAAATTAAAATTTTAATTCGTCAATATGAATTTTTAAAAGTGGGAGTTAGAAGTTTTTCCCGTTTCTTATTTCTCCAACACTAATAAATTTCTCTCTCTCCCTCTCTCTCTCTCTCTCTCTATATATATATATATATATATATATATATATATCAATAAAGTCCACATACTCAGTTTTCATTATCATATACACAAATTTTTCATCATGGGAATCACTTTCATCGTGTTAGATAAAATTTTGAATAAGTAATCCCCTAGATAAAATATAAAAATATGGATCCACACTTGGAATTCAAATTTTCATTATTCAATGTGTCCGTTACAGGACTCTAGCCACTCCATGAACAAAAAATAGTTGTTAATTCTTTATTATTTTTTAATGAATATCAATAAAATTTTCGTATTTAGTTCTCACTATTATCTACGAACGTTTTTGATTATAAGGATCACTTTTTATCGTGTTAGATAAAATTTAGAGATATTTAGTCAAGGTATAATTTTAATAGTGTGGTGTGAAGTGCTCTCTATTTCCTATTCTACATTATTTTAGAGATTCTCTTTATCTCTCTCTCTCTCTCTCTCTCTCTCTCTATATATATATATATATATATATATATATAAATATAACATGTAATTGAATGATTGGATAATAAATACATCTCCAATCAAATTTTAGTCGAATTGTTAACATAGTTTTTACATAGAAAATATATAATATTTAATGGATTAAATAAACTTGTCGTCATTAAAAATATAATATATATTATTAATTAAAACATAATATTTGAATTTCTACAAAAAAAAAAATTATTGGAAAAAATTTAATTGAATTTCACCTATGTAATAATATTAGAATTTCTAAAATAAAAAATACCAGTCCCCGCAAAAAAATAAAGTTTTCTACATAAAAAAGATATAATATCGAAGATTCTACAAAGAAAAATAAAGTTTTTACAATAAATAAATATTAGAGAATCTCTAATTGAATGACAAAAAATAATAAAATCTCGGTAAAAAAAAAAGATAAAAAAAAAAGCTTGAGTCAAAAAACAAAAAAAGAGAGACGTTATAGTTTATTTGTATATATCCAACCATTTTTTTTCAAACAATATGGTTTTTTTTTTAAAAAAAAAGGATAGTAACTTTCCATAACAATAAAATATTATAAAACACAACCAAAAAAAAAATTAAAAAAATTAGATTATTGTTGTCAATGAGATTCGAACAACAGACCTTATACTAATAATAAAGTAGTTTTCTCTAAAAAAAAGGTAGAATTCCATATAATATTATAAAAATTGAATTATTGTTGTCAATGAGATTCGAACCACAGACCTCGTGCTAAAAGCTCCGCATAAGTAGAATCTCTATAATGATGCCACGTAGGATTTTTTTCTTGAGAATGCACGAGAGAGCTCCGTGGGAATCTCGTAATGTATATAATAGAGATTATATATATAATATATAAAAATATAGAGAAAGTACAATAATATAGTACAAAAAACTAAGAGGTACCCTAAGTAAGTACACTCGATCAGAACTCAAAACAAACACAAAATTATTTCCTATAACTAATTGTTATTATATCAATTGTCATAAATACATAGTGGAATTTAACAGCTAAAAAAATAGTATATGTACATGATATTAACAAAAAAAAATTAATGGAAAACTAGGGGGGTTGGTTACAAGAATACTGAAAATTCCAAACTGAAGATATCTGGAGTACAAAAATTTCAATAGAGGAAATACCTATGTGGAGACTCCAAAAAAATACTAAGTTAATGTTATATTAAAAAAATATAATATGCCAATTATTTTAAAATAAATTTCTTCCTCCTAAAATAACACTTATTTTATAAGGATGCTTTTTGAGTGTCATCGAGCAAACGCATATAAACAAAGCCCTCAAGCTAGATTTGTGAAATTGATAGATTGAGCCATTCGAATGTGCATGAATTTGAGCAAACACCTTATTTTTGGTCCCCAAATCTAAGTAGTATAGATAAATAAATATTTAAATGAGATGACAAGCACGCGCATACACATTCCATGATAGATAATTATATATGCATGTCAATTGCTTGATTGATGGGGGCTTTATCTTAAATTAAAACAAAATAAAGCAATTTAAGGTGTTTGATGTTATGCTTCACTTCTTATTTAGCCGTAGTATATATGCGTTTATGGGTGATCGATATATGCTCATAAATAGAAATATTTTCTGGACACCAATTCTATTAGTGCAAACAACACTTTTTTGTTAACGCGGATGAAAATGACTTTTCAAATTAATTCTGAGTCGAACTCAATAATAATCGATATATTAAGTTTTGAGTTGTTATGTCAAATTTTGAACCAACTTAAAAAATTACTTTTAACACAAACACATTTTCATAGGCTCCCTCCGGTCTATTTAATGATTTAATTGTTATCTACTATCAATATAAAATTATTTCACTTATGTATTTAATAATGTGTTGTCACATCATTTAATAAATGTGGCATGCAATATGTTTAAAACACATTATATATGACATGTCAATATATTATTGGACGCACGTGTAAAATAATTTTATACCGACAATGTATATAAATTAAAATCCTATTAAATTTATAAGAAACAATTTAGTTTTTAGGTTCGTTGATATTCTATGAAGCACAGACATCTCTAATAGGTGGCGTATCGCAGTGTCCGACACTTGTATGACACCTGTCAGAATAGTCAAACAAATTTCACAAATAAAAAATAAAATTATTTGCTTTGACACTCTAAAAATGTTAAATATGTATTGAAACATTGTTATCAATGAAGAATTAAAGATATTAATATTTTTTATTTTTTTAATAATAAAGTGATAAATAAAATCAAATTTTATCATATATATAGCAGTGTCTTATATTTTTTACATTATCGATGTCGGAGTGTCCGTGTCGTGTCGTGTCGCGGTGTCCGTGTCAGAGTTTGTGCTTCATAGTTGATATCTATAGAACAAATACATCAATAAATTAAATGAATCTAAAATGTCAATTGTTTTTTATAAAAAGAATCAAAGATACTTGCATTTAGGCTATATTTAATATTTTTTTTTTGAAATCACAAATCTAATTTCCACATTTAAGAATATACAGCATTAAAATAAGACAATTTATGTATGAGATACTTGCATTTAGGCTATATTTGATATTACGATGGATGTGTTCGAATATATTTTAATTCACCGTAATTTTGTAGAAACTACATTACTTAACTTTTAACAAATCATAGTAAATTAATATAAATCTGATATAATATAATCACCGTAATATCAAACATATCCTTAAAACGAAATATTTTTATGTATAGATGGCAAGTTTGGCTACTTGCTTAAAACAAAATCACGTAGTGCTTCCAAAAAGGTAAAGGGTGTTTATTGTGAGCTTTTAGACTTTAAAAAGTTTAACCACCAAAAAAACAAAGGGGTGGTTCCTGTTCCTTATAACTTTCCCAAAGCAGTGCGGCACTTGTAACTAGAACGTGAACTTTAAAAACAACAGTTACTCATAAAAGAAATACTAGTAATAATATATAATAATTAAAATATAAAGGTGGAAGGACAAAATTAATGTTCAAGTGATATCATCATGCAACATAAACTAGAAATACGTGCGAAGCCGACTTTGGCACGTGAGTAGATGACACTGGGGGTAATTAGGTTTAGACAATGATAAAGTGGGAACCATTGTGTACGTGTGAGGAAGGGAGAGGGTGAGATACACGTGACAATAAGAAGAAAGAAGATTGTTAGGAGAGATTGTATTGAAGAGAGGAAGATGGGAAAAGAAGGTTGGGTTGTCAATTTGTTTATTAGGTTTGCATTTTACAAAAGAAATGTAAATTGTTTCCTTTACCTCTCTCAATTTAGTGTTTGAGTAATGAGTAGTGAATTAAAGTGTTATGGAGCAAAGGTATATATAGCTAGCTATAGCTACATGCTTTTTTTTTAAGAGGCTATAGCTACATGGATTTGAAAGAAGACAATTCCTACTTTACTCTATTTCCCTATTAAATAATCATACTTGCGATGCAAGGAACAAGTTTAATAGTATAAATAGTATATTATTTTTGTTTCAAAAATAAAATAAAAATAGTACATCATTTTAATTATATAATTCAGCCTTCAAATGGAACCCTTCTAGCAATTATTTTTTCCCTAACTAAAAAAGTATGATTGATTTGAGTTAACCATAGATGACATAAAAGGCACGACCATTGAATGATTCTTATATATTTATCTTATGCATGGTATATGTAATGTGTTGTTAAAAAAATGTTGGAAAGTGGTTAATAAGTTTCACTATAGGTTATTCGCGAGAATCTTAGTTTGATTTTTAGGTGGAACATTTTCTTGATTAAATATTAATTCGCAGTCGAATTTTGGATTACCGGACCTCGGTCCCTTCCCTTGGAAATCAGATAGTTAATAAAAAATAAAATGGTATATGTAATGTGAACACACTCATAATGTAATTTTGTGAAATAATCCGACCGTAAGATTCTCTTTACTAATAATTCACACTCTGCTGAGTAGAATGAATTCGTATCCACATGGATTGTGCAAAAGCAACTAATTTACTTCAGGAACTATGAGTTGCCTCCGCTTTATATAGTTGGGATAGTTTTAGATTCAAGAAACAGATAATATAAACTAGAAAAGAGACAATTTTAGAGGAAAGGTTAAGTAGTTGGAATCCCTCCCTTATTTCTGCTGGGTAGTTGATGCTATATCGTTGACTATTCCTTTTTTATTATTCGACATGTTACCCTAACATGCTCTGAACCCAGTGACAAGATTTCTAGGACATCTTGTTCAACATGCTGCATCTGCACATCTTCAATATGCACAAGTGGTTTAGACTTAATTACTTTAGCATTGGTGCTTCAGTTAAGTCACTCTGACCAAGTTGTTTTAGTCTTATGATGCAGCCAATCTCAGAAGAACTACAATCTCCCCCTTTGGCAAATCATGGCTAAAACAACCACAAACCACTTTGTTGAGTGTGCACTCTTCAGTCTTCAATATTCAAATTCTTCAATCTTCAAATAGATCTCTGTTGATGCAATCTTCTGTTCTGAGATCTTTAGGTCTTCAATGTCTTTGATCTTCAGAATCTTGTGTGTCTTCAATTTTCAAGACTTCTTTAATCTTGAATGTGTGATGAACCTATTCTTAGTATGAGACAGTCTTAGTCTTGTCTTCATATGATTCATTACAATGAATTTTCTAAGTCTAGAGATGAGATACCTAGTGACTTAGTGAACCAAAGTCTTGAGTTGCAGCGGAAAGTACTTAATCAGAGTGATTAAGACTCACTAGACTTCTTAGAGGTTCAATTTAAGCATTTTAATTATGCTCTGGACACTCCTTATTAAGCATAGCTTTTAGTTTTTAATTTTTTCTAAAGCTTGCCATATACATCCGTAAAACAAGAGAATGATTCTACTTGCCAAAGAGCTGTTCTAAGCATCAATTATTTCTCCCCCTTTTTACCATAATTTGTCAAAGGTTAAAAGGAAAATATTCATTGATTTAAAGAGAACCAAACAGCTTACAAAAGTGCACTCTTAGTGCCGAATGTCAAAGCCTCCAATGTCTAGGACATTTGGTAGGCCACAAAACTTACAGAAGATGAACAGAAAAAGGAAAAATACACAAAGTACTTATTTTCCTATACTCAGAGTCTGTTCTTCAATCTTCTTCTTCTTCTTCTTGTTGCTCTGCTTCAGCTTGAGCAGCTCCAACTTATTCTTCACCTTCATCCTCCTCCATGATGGACCTGATCAGATTGTCCACATGAGTTTTCCTTGCTGTGCTGGTGTTGATGGTTTCTCCCAAGGTCTTGGATATTTGCATCAGTTCAGCAAGTACATCCTCCTTGTTTGCTCTAGGCATAGAGCCTGATGCTTCAACAGCTTCCTTCATCTTTGGGAACACAATGTCTGGGACATGTGTACCAGCAAAGAGCTTGTAGTCAAAACTCAGAACTTGAGTCTTCTTGGTTGGAGCTTCATCAGGGTACATGATAGATGAGTATTGCCTTAAGATCATTCCAGTTATTAGGCAGGGAAAGGCAATGGGCAGCTTTACTGCATATGTTTCAGCATGCTTCATGGTTTGATTGAAAACATGATCACCAAAGTTGATTTTCTTCTTGGTCCCTATGAGATAGATCATCTTTGCCAGCATAGGGGTAATCCCAGAACCATGTTTGGTAGGTGCCCAGTTTACAACTCCAATTCTATTGAGGATGGCATACTTCACACTAAGGGTGCCAGTAGATAGTAGTCTTTTCTTAGGCCACTAATTTACTTGTCCTCCCGTGATTTCTTTTGTCACCTCCTTGACTAACTCAGCTTCATCACCTTCAATGATTGGGTTTCTTCCAAGATACTCATTGATGGTGGTTGGAGAGAATTTCACATCTTTTCCTCTTACTCGAACCTTTCTGAATTCTTCACTGCCTTCACTGCAAGCGCTGGTGATGTTCACTATGAATTCTTTCACAAGCATCTCATAACAATCTCCCAGGTCCTTGACAGTCTTCATTAGCTCAGCCTTTTCTAGCAGCTCCATGATTTCTTTGCATTATAGAGCTTCTTGATTAAGTTCTCTTTCTTGAGCAATTCTTCTCTGGTAGACAAACCTCCACCTTTGAGCACTTTCTTTAGAATGGAAGGAAACCCTATCCATTGGTGCTGGTGGGATGTTTGCAGGAATTCTTCTTCCTCCAATTCTTTTTCTCCCAGCGGTCGTGATGTCTAGGACATCTGGTTCACCATCAGTGTCAGATTCACTTACAGCCACAACCTGTTTCTTCTTCTTTGAACTTTTCTCACCAACAGCTTTCTTCTCTGTCTTTCTCTTCCCTTTCTTTGCAGTAGCCTGAGTCTCCACTTGCTTAGATTTATACTTCTTAGCTCTTCTTTTTATTGGAATGCTAATGTGTATTCCTTCACTTTCCTCTGAGCTTTCTTCTTCTTCCATGCTTTGTTGTGGTTTACCACTTTTCTTCATTCCTTGAAGAATGTTGGCCAGAGGGACCTCATCTACATCTTCTTGTTCTTCTTGTTGATCTAAAACTTCTTGTTCGGGAATTGGTGCTGAACAAAATGTTGGGACATTGGGTTCAACATCTTGTGCTGGAACTTCTGTTGAAGGTGTAGTTTGATCCAAGTTGGGATCATCTTCCTGAGGTTTTGAGGAGATGTTGGTGAAGGTGCGAAAAACACAAGAAGGGGGGGTTGAATTGTGTTTTGGGTAATTTGAAAATTTCTTCTAAGTTATAAAAACTTATCAGAGTTTGCAGCGGTTTAGAAAACAAAACACAATCAAACAGCAACTTAAAGGTATGAGAGTAAGAGAGAAAGATAGAGACAGAGATTTGTACTGGTTCCTCTCACAAACCGAGAGTACGTCCAGTCCCCTTGCACTTCAAAGGGAGTTCACTATAATCAAACAAGATTAAAATTGCTCAAGCACGTAGGCAAGAGACTTCCAATGCTCAAGTAACACTTACAAGAGACTTCCTTTGCTCAAGCACACAAGCAAGAGACTTCAAACAACTTTACAAGAAAAACAGAGTATGTGAACACTGATATACAAATCAATGTTCAAAAGAATAAGTAAAATACAACTCAATTACAAGACTAATCTTAGAGTCCTAATAAAAGAAATCTAAGGTTCAACAACTGTATGAATCAGAAGCTGAAGCTTGAGTCTTGGATATTCAAATGAGTTCAAGTTGTATTCAAGTTGTTTTTGTGCTTAGGATGATTTTGGCAGAGTAACAGCTCGTTCAAAATTGTTCAATTATGTTATGCACAAAAATTTAAATTCCACTCCTATTTATATTGAGGGGTGGAGCGTCTTGAATTTGAATTCGTTGCAGGAGATTGCGCCAGCTGGTAATAGTACGATCTTGAACCATATCAGGTAACCTTTGTGTACGACCAAACTTGGGAATGAAGATTCGTCCAATTCTGGTAAAAGGTTCGTACAATAGTACTAACGTTACTATTCTGTGGATAAAGTTGATTCTCCAGCTTTTGAGTTGTCAGAGGATGATGAAATTCAATCATTGTATCAGAGAATGTTCTTCTGACAAAACGGCCTTCACTGCAAGCATCAAAACATGATGTGTTCACAACGTAGCTTCTGATGACGTAGCCTCTGATATGCAGCTTCTGACGAGACTTGACATTGCATCTTCTGATGAGCATGTTCTGGTCAGAATTTTCTTCCCATTTCAGGGCTTCAAATGTACTCATAGTGAATATAAAATTTTAGCTTATATATCTGCACACTAGAGTAAATAATTAGTATACCCTATTGTATATTAATACCTTTGTTATCATCAAAACTTAATTGAGTCATGCCAGAACCTCTTTTGTTCCAACAATCTCCCCCTTTTTTATTGATGACAAACCAAGTATCAATTTACAATGGTTGTTGATTAATTACATCATGCTTCTCTCAGGTTTATGAGTTTTGCAAGCTCCTCCTGAGTTCAGCAATGATTAATTAAATCAGTTTAAAAATTTTTATTTGAATTTTGAACTAGACTTATGTAACAGCCCGGGCCTTTTTCTACGTATATGGTAGGACACCCCGACGCTGTACATCATGATCTTCTCCAACCCCCTTCACTATTGGAATTTTTGCCTTCCGTGGGAATCGAACCCATGTACCCGGGGATAAGTACATGTCCAGTGGGAATGGATTGGACATGTACTTATCCCCAGGTACATGGGTTCGATTCCCACCGAAGGCAAAAACTCCAATAGTGAAGGGGGTTGGAGAAGATCATGATGTACAGCGCCGGGGTGACCTACTATATACGTAGAAAAGGGCCCGGGCTGTTACAAAAAAGCCCAATTGGTAGTGGGAATGAATTGGACATGTACTTATCCCCAGGTACATGGGTTCGATTCCCACGGAAGGCAAAAACTCCACTAGAGAGGGGGGTGGAGAAGATCATGATGTACAGCGCCGGGGTAGCCTACTATATACGTAGAAAAGGGCCCAAGCTGTTACAACTTATACACTTGACTATCAGAGGCTAAGTTTGCAAGCTCTCTCCCTAAGTCTGATACTTATAAAAGAAAATTGCACTCTTCTCTTATATGTACCATGTATAATAAGTTCAGATTTCAAATAGAAATTTTCCTTCATATACAAATCAGAACTTAAAAAAAAATATAATAAGCAAAATTTCGAATTTTGGCTTCAGGTATAGCGTTCCAGAAAATTAATATACTCTTACTCCCCTTTTTGTCATTAAACAAAAAGATAAACTAAAATCTGACAAGAAAAATAAATGCCAAGTTTGAAAAAAATGGTCAAAGGGAGTTTTTCAAGACAATCAATGTTTAAGAAAGTGGTTACAACCAAATCAATTAAATGACTTGTCGTAAAACCATAAACATTTCTGTTTTGAAATTCTATATAAAGACCAAAAACCTTTGTCATTTCACTCAACACTTTCATTGCATGTTGAAAAACAACGATGAATAAGGATAGAAGAGTGATCAAAAGTAAGAAGTCACAGGAGAAGAAGAAGAAGAAGAAAGTGAAGATTCATCAAGACTCAGCGTCTAAGAAGAAACCTCGGAAGATGAAAGCATCAACTTCTGCTCCTGTCAGAGTCAATTATCAAACAAGATCCAAGACCAAACAGCAAGAGTCTTCATCCGAGTCAGAGTCTGAATGGGATTCTGATTGGAAAGAATTCTTGAGTACATATGTTCCTCCTAGGGAAGAATACCCGTCCTCACCTTCTGATTCTCATCAGCTAGAATTAGAACTAGCTGTTTCTGATGTAGAATCCAAGTGAAAAGGTGGATAAGGACTTATGTAATCAACAATTATTTGTGGAATAAAAACTCTTTATTTAGTTTTGGAATCTCTGTTTTGATATTTGTCTCAAAAACATTTGTGAATGCATAAATAACATAAAATAATTAATCAGAATAAATAACCACACAAGATAAGTACTTAATAAATTGAAAGGTAACATGTTCCATAAACTTAACAAAACATATTCTGAACAATCAAATACATAACAAAAATTATCAGAAAAAATAAAGTGCTTAGAGTCCTAGGGTTGAGGTTGAGGGGGTAATCTTTCATTAATGCTCTTCTGAGTATCAAGAATGGCTGTTAGAATGCCAGAATGTTCATCAACCTTTTGCTTCAGTCTATCTTGATCTTCTCTCATAAGAAGGGAAAACTCTGGTGCATTATTTGCTAAACGTTCAAGCCTTGCCTGTTCAGCACCAACTCTTGCTTCTTCTGCTAACCTAGCTTGTTCTCTAGCCAGAGCCTCTAACCTCTCTTTTTCAAGCCTTTCAGCTTCCAACCTCTTCCTTTCACGCTCTTCAGCTTCTTTCTTTTCTTGTTTAGCCTTGATTCTAGCCAATTCAATTTGAAATTCCAAATCTCTCTTATAGGAAACTCTGATTGCCCTTAACATATTTTGCAGTCCAACTTCCATGAGCTCACATTCCTTGTCAATCTCTGCTGACTCAATAGTCCTATTAGGAATAACATTTTGGATCCTCCTAATGTTCTTGTCAACAGCTTTCAGCATTTTAGAAATGTCCTCTTTGGTTTCATCCATGGGTTCATTTAAGATCCTAGAGGGTAAGGAAGGAGGGACATAGATGCAATCATAAGAAAGGGTTTGCATCAGAGTATCAGGATTGGTGGTGTGATCTGGAGGTGGTTGTTGGTTGGTTGTTAACACTACAGTAAAAGTGTTGTCCTCCGCCACATTTTGTGGGGATTTTTCAACATTAATTACTGGAGAGTTGGGTTTGTGAGAGACCTCAGAGTCTGGGTTGATATTTTCATTTGGTTCAGGTGTTTTGAGAGAGTCTAAGGTGAGAATTGTTTGTTCAGCAACAGGTGGTGACAATGGTGGATTGTTTTGGTTATTTTCTGGGGGTGGTGTATGTGGTTTATTTTGGTCATCATTTTGTTGGTTTTCTTCAGGTTCTGGAGAAGGTTCCAGAATTGAGAGATTTTTGTTTATGAGTGATTCAAACTTTTGAGGAGGTGAGGAGGGTGTGCGATCATAATCTTCATCTTCATCCACATTATGAATGACTGGTGCAGTACTTGTAGTTGCTTGTGCTGCATCATTCATTATTGAATTAGCTTGAGATTCTGATGGGTTAGTTTGAAGTGGGTTAAACTGCTCAGATGATGGTTGATTCTCAGAAAGAATAAGATCTTTCTTAGAATAAACTCCTTTCAAAATTTTATCAAGAGCATGTTTAACTGGTATCACAGGAGGATGTTGGAGTCTTTTAAAAACATTTCTAAAAGCTGATCTATTACCAAGATACGTAGGATTCTTACCATCTCCTGGTCCATATAGGGTCTGTTGAGCAAGCAGATTGTCAGGATCATTCCTTTGAGGAAGTTTGGAATACATCTCATCAAACTCTTTTGCCTCTATTCCACATTCATATCCATCCTTCAGTAGCTCTTCCTTTTTCTTCAGAGCCTCAACTTTTGCAACAGCTGCATCCCTTTCAGCTTGTTCCTTTTCTTCTTCAGTAGCTTCTAACAACACTTTCCTTGGCTTTCTTGTAGCCCTTGGTCCAGTACTCTTCTTAGTTTTCGCAACCTTTTTGCTTTCAGAGGCTGCATGACTCTTAACAGCTTTTCTTTTTGATAAGATTTTGGTTGGTTGAGCCAAAATACTTGCTTGCCTCACAGTCAGATCCTGAGATTCTCCACTTCCAACCTCAGCTCCTAAACTCTTCAAAAATCCAGCATGAGCTTCAGCTATGCTTCTAGCACCTCTATCACTCACATGGATGAGCCTACATTCATCAATGTCTTCTTCAGTTTCTCTGAGTAAAAGAGGGTGTGTTGGATGAACAACCTTTTTACCCTTCAACAGAGTTAGATACCTCAGAGTAGTACTATTGATGATTTTAGAACTAATCAAATAAGTACCATACCCAGGGAAGAAAGGTTTGATAGCATCCAACAGTCCACACTGAGGAAACATGTGACTTAGTAGTCTCCCATGACGAATGATAGGTTTGCTAGCAGTTATAGAGTCAACAAGATGGATGAAGATGAGTTTACCAATGTCAACAAAGTTTCCTCTTCCAACATGGAATGTAAATAGCTTCTGAATAGTAGAAATTTGATCAGTACCTCCCAGCTTGGAAATAATACTGTTGATAAGAATTCTATAGAAAACATTGCTTAGGTCTGTCATCTCAGGCTTGTCTTCAGGGTTTTCCCTAGGCTTGAAGATGGATTCATCAACATCTGGTCCAACAGAGTCTGTAGATTTGATGAATAACCACCATCTGATAACTTCAGAGCCTCATAAATATGATCTATTCTGAAGGCGATTTTGAATCCAGCCACAAACGATTCAATTTCTGTAGATACAAACGGTCTCACACCCATCTTAGCAGGAGTTTTTCCATACAACTCAGGTTTTTCTTTAACCAACTCCGTCAGTCTTTCTTGGTACTTAGGTTTTGTAATAACAGACGCTTTCATCCAAAATTCCTTGACAACCTCATTGTATGTTGGTCCATTCAACATATCAAAATAGTACATCATTCCTTGCCTTTCAAAGCGATCTTTCACTTCTGGAAACCCATTTACCCTTAGACTTTCGAAGTCTACAGGATTTTCTATAGCGAACTGTAGGTCATCAAACTTGTATGGCCTTTGATCCTTTGCAAACTTATTTGGGATTGATTTCTCAATGTCGATTATACATCCACTAGTACTGAGTGAAGCCATTTTTGATGAAGTTTGGGGGTTAGGGTTTGCTAGTTTGAGAGAGAGAAATAAATATTGCTTGAGTTTTAGAAGAATGAAAGTGTGGGTTGTGAGAGTGCACAAGTGTGAATGTGTACAGTTATGCGTTTAAATAGAAAGTTTCGCGCAAAAAAAAAGTACAGACACATAGGGATAGCAGAGTCTTTTACCTATTACAAATAGGAATTAGAACGCTAATCATCATAAACCAACTTCTCTGTCCACTTGCAACATGACACGCGTATTAGAAGTTTATTAAATTACTGACACGTAAGTTAAGAGAAAACGAACCGTTTTTGCAAAAAGTTTTTTTTTTTTTTACTTACGTGCCAAAGCCATATCTTTTATAGAGTCTGATAGTACATCAGAAGATGATCTCATCACAACTTCTGATACAGAAGGTTCTGATAGTCTCAGCTTCTGATAACTATTAGATCCTTAGAAAAACCAATTTTTCATCTGAGTTTAAGCTATTCAGGGTTTTCCATCATATTCAAATTCTTTTTGATAAAATCAAAACGTTCAATAGCCAAGGGTTTTGTAAAGATATCAGCCCATTGATTCTCTGTTTCAATGAACTTAAGATCAATTACACCCTTTTAAACATAGTCTCTTATGAAATGATGTTTAATCTCAATATGCTTAGCTCTTGAATGTAAAATGAGGTTTTTGGAAAGATGAATAGCTGCAGTATTATCACAATATAAAGGAATATTGTTACTGCTAATTTGATAATCTTCTAATTGATATTTCATCCAAAGTAGTTGTGTACAACATTTTGCTGCTGATATGTGTTCTGCTTCTACTGTAGACATAGCTATGGTGGTTTGCCTTTTACTGGCCCAAGAAATCAAATTCTCACCAATGAATTGACAATTTCCACTGGTGGATTTCCTTTCAATTTTATCACCAGCATAGTCAGCATCACAGAATCCAATCAGTTTGTAGTCATTGGATTTCTGATACAGTAATCCAATGTTACAAGTAGCTTTCAAATATATAAAGATTCTCTTCACAACAGTGAAATGAGATTCTCTAGGATCTGATTGAAATCTTGCACACAAACATACACTGAATAAAATATCAGGTCTCGATGCAGTTAGATAGAGAAGAGATCCAATCATACCTCGATAGAGCTTCTGATCAACTTTGCCTTCAGATTCTTCTTTGCTTAGGCTTGATGTAGGATGCATTGGAGTGTTCATGGGTTTGCAATCTTCCAAATTGAATTTCTTCAGAAGATCTTTTATATATTTTGATTGATGAATGAATGTTCCTTTCTTTGTTTGATTTATCTGAATTCCAAGAAAGAACTTCAATTCTCCCATCATGCTCATCTCAAATTCATCCTGCATAAGCTTAGAAAAATTCTTGCACAAAGTGGCATTAGTTGATCCAAAGATGATGTCATCAACATAAATTTGAATGATCAAAATGTCTTTCTTTAGTGTTTTTCTAAATAGTGTATTGTCAACTTGACCTTTTTCAAAACCATTGTTAACTAAGAAAGTACTCAGTCTCTCATACCAAGCTCTGGGAGCTTGTTTGAGTCCATAGAGTGATTTCTTTAGTCTGAACACATGGTCTGGATTTGCTAAATCTTCAAATCCAGGAGGTTGTTTGACATATACTTCTTCAGAAATAACACCATTAAGAAATGCACTTTTAACATCCATTTGATATAGTGTGATATCATTGTTAACTGCATAAGATAAAAGTAACCTTATTACTTCCAGTCTAGCTACTGGAGCATATGTCTCAGTGAAGTCAATTCCTTCTTGTTGACTGTATCCTTGTGCAACAAGTCTTGCTTTGTTTCTTGTCACTTATCCTTGTTCATTCAATTTGTTTCTGTATACCCATTTTGTTCCAATAATGTTTTTGTGCTTGGGTTTGGGTACCAGATCCCACACATCATTTCTCTTGAATTGATTTAACTCTTCTTCCATAGCAACTATCCAAGCATCATCTGAGAGAGCTTCATTTGTTGTCTTTGGTTCAATCAAGGATACTAATCCAAACAATGATTCTTCATCTCTGAAGTTTGATCTTGTTTTTCTTGGACTATTCTTGTTTCCAAGGATGAGCTCTTCAGTATGTGATGATTTGTATTTGAATGTGTTTCTTGGAATATCAGTTGCTTCAGAGTTATCATCATTAGTTTGATGCTCTTGAGCAGCATCAGAAGGTGTAGCTTCGTGAGTTTCAGAGTCTTCTACAGGTTCTATGTAGTTGTCATACTCTGGAGCTTCATCTTCTGATTCATCAGAACCTGACAGATCTTTAACAGGCTCTGACTTTTATCATCAGTCTCTTTATCATCAAACTTTACGTGCATTGATTCTTCCACTGTCTTAGTTTCAGAATTATAGACTATGTATGACTTAGAGCGTTCAGAGTATCCAATGACGATACCCTTACAGGCTTTAGAGTCAAATTTCTTAAGATGGACTTTATTATTCAGAATGTAACATGTACAGCCAAATTGATGAAAATAAGAAATATTGGGTTTTCTTCCTTTAAAGAGTTCATATGTTGTTTTGTTCAAAATAGGTCTTATATAGATTCTATTTTGAATATAACAAGCAGTGTTAACAGCTTCTGCCAAAAGAATTTTGCTAAATTATTTTCATGCATCATGGTGCGTGCCATTTCTTGTAAAGATCTATTCTTTCTTTCTACAACTCCATTTTGTTGTGGAGTTCTAGGAGAGGAGAATTCATGGAGAATTCCATGTTCTTCACAAATTTTTTCAAAAGGTTCATTTTCAAATTCACCACCGTGATCACTTCACTTTCAAAATCTTGGAATCCTTTTCATTTTGAATTTGGGTACAGAAGATGCTAAACAACTCATATGTATCATCTTTAGTTCTCAGAAAGTTAACCCAAGTCAATCTACTATAATCATTCACTATGACTAATCCATACTTCTTACCATTGATTGAAGCAGTGCTAACTGGTCCAAAGAGATCAATATGTAAGAGTTCTAAGGGTCTGGTAGAAGAGACAATGTTCTTGTTCTTAAAGGAACTTTTGACAATTTTCCCTTTTTGACAGGAACCACAAAGTGAGTCTGAATGATATTTAATTTTTGGAAGACCTCTGACAAGATTGTCCTTACTAAGCTTAGAGATTAACCTCCAGTTAGCATGACCTAATCTTTTGTGCCAGATCCATTTTTCATCACTCAATGTCAAAAGACAAAGCACTTGTTGTTCCTTTAAATCAGAAAAGTTAACTTTATAAACATTGCCTTTTCTATTGCCCTTAAAAACAATAGATTGGTCAAAGCTTCTGATTACAGTACATGAGTCCTTATTAAACATGACATCATACTTACTATCACACAATTGACGTATGCTAAGTAAATTATGATGTAAGCCATCTACTAACCAAACATCAGAAATTGACAAAGAAGAATTACCAACTGTACCTATACCAATGATCTTTCCCTTCTGGTTGCCACCAAACCCTACTGTTCCTCCCTCTTGCTGATTCAGGGTGTGGAATAAGAGCTTGTCTCCTGTCATGTGACGTGAGCAACCACTGTCTAGATACCAGAGCTTTCTTTTCTTCTTTGGGTGCATACCTGCAGCATACACTATTTCAGATTTTGGTACTCATACTCTCATGTGTCCATTTTGGTTAGTTTTGAGAATCTTATTCTTCTTGTTAGAGTATTCAGAAGATCTGGAGTCAACAGAGCCTTTAGAAAATGATTTAGGCTTATGTTGTCTCTGAGACTTTCCTCTTGAGTGTGTCAGAGAACCAGTTACCAAGTTTGCTTTAGAAGTACTAGTGCCCCGCTTATCAACAGGCTTTGGTACTCTGATAGCTTTAACTTGAGTAGACATGGGTACTGATGTGAGGGGAACCTGGGTTTTAGAAGACTTGGGTTCAAAAGATGAGTTATCTTCTGATACCTTATCTTGTGGTTCCAAGGTCACAAGAGTACCAGACACAGTCAGAGGTTCTGAGATACCCTTAGTAAAGTTTGAATAAGATTCAGAGGGTGACTTGCTTAACAAGACAGGGTTGTTTGATTTCCCCACATCAGAAGATGTAAGGGAACCAAGTCCTTGTCTTTTATAATAATTGCTAAGCCCACCATGAATTATGGAAGTTATCCTAGTTTTGTCTATGTTATGGTGAACAAACTCTTGAAGAGAAATTTCATACTCATCATAGGGTTTGTGACATGTTCTACATCCAGTCTCAAACACTTTAATTGTTTTAAGAGATTTTTGATAGTTTGCTTGAGTCTGGCTGAGATTTTCAATGAGCAGCTTCAATTTTTGTTTACAAAAGTCTAGCTCACTCAACTTTTCCATGTATTTCACCGGTACATCTTTCAAAGCTTTGGTCATTTGAGTACTAGACATTTTAGAGATTACCTCATCAATATCGTCTGTGTCAGACTCTGAATCATTTTCATCGTCTGACTCACCAGTGGCCATAAGTGCTAGGTTTGCTTCCTCAGAGTCTTCATCCTCTGATAGTTCATTGATATCTTCCCATGTTGCCATCAGACTCTTCTTGGCTTTGTTCTTGATTGTACTTTTTCTTCCTTTACCCTTGGAGTTGAGTTCAGGACAATCAGCCATAAAGTGTCCAGGCTTATGACAATTGAAACAATTTTTTGTGTCATCCTTCTTCTCTTTGCTAGTGTTGTTCCTTGATCCAAATCCTCTGCTTGGGAAATTTTTGCCTTTCCTTACTGACCACTTTTGAAACTTCTTGGACAAGAGTGCAAAAATATCATCATCTGATCCATCTTCTTGAATAGCTGTTACCTTAGGCCTCCACCTTGAAGGTAAGCTTCTCAGAATCTTTCTTACATGATCAGAAGTTGTATAACTTCTCTTCAGAACTTGGAGACCAGCCACTAAAATTTTGAACCTAGAATACATAGATTCAATATTCACATCATTCTTCATTCTAAAGAGTTCATACTGTTGGATCAAAAGAGTAGTCTTTGCCTCTTGAACCTGTTTGTTCCCTTCATATGTGGAACACAAGGAGTCATAAATACTTTTGGCAGTGGATTTGTCTGTGATCTTGAGATATTCATCATGAGTTATACAACCAATAAGGAGATCCTTGACCTTGTGGTGTTTCTTGTAAGCCTTCTTGTCTGTAGGAGTGAACTTCTTTCTTTCTTCAACAGATAACTTTCCCTTTTCATCAAGTCCTTGAAAAGTTACCCCTTCTTCAACCAAGTCCCAAAGCTCATCATCTAAACCAATAAGATGACTGTAGATTCTATCTTTCCACCAGGAAAAGGTAAAAGCATCTCCATTGAACTTTATTGCTTTGTTGTTTGTCTTATCTTCAACATCATAGTCATGAGAAACTGTTTTCATGTTCACACTTGCAGATGCGTCAGTCATAGTGTTTTTCAACAAGAAACTGTCTCACTGTTAGGTGATTAAAAACAGAACCGGGCTCTTGATGCTAATTGAAGGTGTAAAAAACACAAGAAGGGGGGGTTGAATTGTGTTTTGGGTAGTTTGAAAATTTCTTCTAAGTTATAAAAACTTATCAGAGTTTGCAGCGGTTTAGAAAACAAAACACAATCAAACAGCAACTTAAAAGGTATGAGAGTAAGAGAGAAAGATAGAGACAGAGATTTATACTGGTTCCTCTCACAAATCGAGAGTACGTCCAGTCCCCTTGCACTTCCAAGGGAGTTCACTATAATCAAACAAGATTACAATTGCTCAAGCACGCAGGCAAGAGACTTCCAATGCTCAAGTAACACTTACAAGAGACTTCCTTTGCTCAAGCACACAAGCAAGAGACTTCAAACAACTTTACAAGAAAAACAGAGTATGTGAACACTGATATACAAATCAATGTTCAAAAGAATAATTAAAATACAACTCAATTACAAGACTAATCTTAGAGTCCTAATAAAAGAAATCTAAGGTTCAACAACTGTATGAATCAGAAGCTGAAGCTTGAGTCTTGGATATTCAAATGAGTTCAAGTTGTATTCAAGTTGTTTTTGTGCTTATGATGATTTTGGCAGAGTAACAGCTCGTTCAAAATTGTTCAATTATGTTATGCACAAAAACTTCAATTCCACTCCTATTTATAGTGAGGGGTGGAGCGTCTTGAATTTGAATTCGTTGCAGGAGATTGCGCCAGATGGTAATAGTACGATCTTGAACCATATCAGGTAACCTTTCTGTACGACCAAACTTGGGAATGAAGATTCGTCCAATTCTGGTAAAAGGTTCGTACAATAGTACTAACGTTACTATTCTGTGGATAAGGTTGATTCTCCAGCTTTTGAGTTGTCAGAGGATGATGAAATTCAATCATTGTAACAGAGAATGTTCTTCTGACAAAACGGCCTTCACTGCAAGCATCAGAACATGATGTGTTCAAAACGTAGCTTCTGATGACGTAGCCTCTGATATGCAGCTTCTGACGAGACTTGACATTGCATCTTCTGATGAGCATGTTCTGGTCAGAATTTGCTTCCCATTTCAGAGCTTCAAATGTACTCATAGTGAATATAAAATTTTAGCTTATATATCTGCACACTAGAGTAAATAATTAGTATACCCTATTGTATATTAATACCTTTGTTATCATCAAAACTTAATTGAGTCATGTCAGAACCTCTTTTGTTCCAGCAGTTGGCGGCTGTTTATGATGGTGGAACTTCATTTGTTGGAGGAGAGATCTGCTCAGCAACCTTGACTTGATATTCATCACTTGATGTTTCATCAAATGGTTTGACATGTGGTACTTCTGAAATCTTTTGTGATTCTTGATTCTCAGAAGGTTGACATTCAGGATTTGTAGGCTCTAGTTCCTAAATTTTGTCATTCCCCGTTGCATGAGCTTTCGTCTTTTTAGGATTCTTCTTCTTCTTTGAACCCTTGGATTTCTTCTTCTTGATTTCGCCTTCTGTTGGAGGAATCATGCTGATTGGTACAACGTTTGTGATAATTCCTTGTTGATCAACGCAAAAATCTGAAACCCTAAGCATTTGAGAGGTTGCCTCTTCTGTTTGTGTCTTTGAATCATCTGGATTTGAGTTGTTGTTCTTAGATGATTGTTGAGACATTGTTGAAGGAGGTTCTTGAGAAGAGTGGGTTTCTGATTCCTTGAGAGGGATGTCAGACAAGATGTTGAGACGTTTGGTAGTGTCACATATGAGGTCCTAGTAGCCTTTTATAGATTGATTGAGAACTTAAGGCTACCTCTTTTTACGTGTATTTGTTTAATGTTTCTTTACTCTGCACATTACCTCTATAATGCTTATGACACGTTTTTGAGCGTGTGAATACCCAAGGGCACTCTAACACTCCCAACCAAAATCTCTTCAGCTCCTTGTCCATTGTACAAATGTTGGGACATCTGGTGGGACATCTTGTCAATATCTTCCTTGGCAGACAAGCAAGCTATTTCTGGACCATTGTTTTGAGGTGTCCAAGTATAACACTTATCACTTGAGTTTGTCCCTTTCATCACTACCTCTTGATCATTAGCAATGGTGCATTCATGGTTGTTTAAGTGCACTTTTAGTCCTTGTTCACATTGTTGACTAATGCTAATCAAGTTTGCAGTGAGACCTTCTACTAGTAGAACATCATCTAGGCATGGAGTGTTTGGACCAACTAGTTTTCCAATGCCTATGACTCTACCTTTAACTCCATCACCAAAGGTAACACTTCCTTTTAAGTGAGACCTTAATTCTCTAAGGTATTTCTTATCTCCAGTCATGTGTTTAGAACACCCACTGTCAAAATACCAACTTTTGGATGGAGATATCTCTAGAGGAGTATGAGCCGTTTGGGGTGGTGTTGGCTTCCATACCTTAGTCAGAAATTCCTTGTGTTTCATCCTTGGAGGTAGGATCTTCCTTTTGTTCTGACTTGGTGACTTAGGCTTCTGAGGGTAGCCATGGAGATAGAAGCATTCTGAGATTAGATGCCCAGTTTTTCCACAATGTTTGCATCTTTTCAGTGGTCCCTTATATTCTTTGTATTGAGGGGACACATGTTGAACATGATGTTGGGACATGTGGTCTGGCATGTGCTTCTTCTGTTGAGCTGGAGGCTAAGTCCTTTGTTCAAACCTTTTCTGCTTGTGTTGAGTCAGATGATGAGTCTTTGTTACCCGTTTCTTTTGTCTAGCAGGTTGTTGAGGTTTGGATTCTTTCTTCTTATGCTTGTGCTGAGAAGGATGTTGTGACATGTGGTTTGACATCTGGTCCTGAGAGTTAATTTTTGGGGAAATTTTCTTCTCAAGAGCGTTGTTGTAGTTGTCATACCCTAACCCCTTCTTGTCACTTGGGTTTCTACCAAGTTCAAGAACTTCTTCAAGCATGTCAGTTCCCTTGTTTAACATTCTCACAGATTTTGTCATCTCATTGAGTTTTGAGTTTGACAAGGTACAAGGTAACTTGTTCTTTCAACACAGCTGTTGATGCTTCTAGTGCCTCCTTTTCTTGTGCAAGTAGGGTGACTTGTTTTCTCAATTCAGCTGTTGATGCCTCTAGTGCTTCCTTTTCTTGAGTAACTTTCTCCATCTCCTTATCTTGTCTTCTTATAAGTTCACAAGATTGTTCCCATTTAATGGTGAGATTGTTGTATCTCTCATCCAATTCTTCTTGTAGGAGATCTTCATTACTTATTCTGCTGCTAGTTTCAAATGTTCCAGCGAAGACTTTATTTGTTGGTTCTTCTTCCTTCTCTTCCTCAGAATCAGATAAAGTAGCTGCCATTCCCTTTTTCTGTTTCCTGAGAAAGTTTTGACATTCTGGTCTGATGTGTCCAAATCCTTCACATTCAAAACATCTTACTTCTTTGTTTTGCTCAGAAGTATTTTCCTCCTTGGTCTTGCCCTGTGACTTGATGTTGGACCTTTTGTCTCGGACATTTGGCTTATACCTGGCTTATAGCTTACTCAAAGATTTATTGAAATTCTTTGTAAGGTAAGCTAATGCTTCTGATACCTGACTAGGGTCTGGCAAGTGCACCAGTCTGTCGTTGAGTAATAATTCACACTCTAATGTATAGAATGAGTTCGTATCCACAGGGATCGTGCCGAAGCTTCACTAGCGTTATTTAAGTTTGTGATAGTTTGCATTTGCTTTGGATTTTTGAAAAGGTTTTTATAAAATATAGCGTAATGCTTGCAGAAATATAAATGTGGAATGTATAAATATAATAGATTCAAGAAATATAGAGGCTAGGTATGGTGGTTGGACTCCCTCCCTTCTTTATATTTGGCATGGCCGGTGTATAACATAGTTACTTAGATTATGTTCGGCGGTGAATTATCCTTGTTGTAGTAATACCTTACTATTACACTATGTTTATTAAAGTTTCCCTACATTATTAACTAAGGTACCTACGAGAGCCTAACATCGATGTGTCACATACCCTAATTACTAAGTGAGTTGTTTATAAACATGCATTATAACCTTCACCAATTAACCTCTAGGTCCTAGCATCGGGCTGTTCATCTTCTAAGTGCTCAGATCACACCTAGTACATGATTCCTCCTCTAACCGCTCAGTTCACGACTAGTTCAGGATGTTACCGTATCTATTCACCTAGCATTATTTACTACGAGTTCCGGACCATATCAAGTCAAAACCTGATATCAATTCTAAGGGAGCTCCCGCTTATCCGGCCAGATTACGAGATACGTTATTAAAGTGCGCGAAAGTAAATAACAAACACATTTACTGAATATCATTTATTATAACTTAGACTCAATCATAGACTCCAAATATTCATTGGGGAGTTCATATTCTCCACCACAACCTAAGGCATAAATAATAAAGACAACATATTCAAATTACAATAAAGAAATTATAACCTAAATACAAAAGCCTAAAGAAATCATACCTTGCTGAGTTAGTTTTCCCGTAAGGGGAGAAAACTATGCCCAATAGAGCTCCTTTGAACCTCTCCTTATAGTAGAGAGTGTTCTACTATTTCTGAATGATTTTAACAATGAAATGGAGGCTCTTTTTATAGTTTTCGTAATGGGCCTCAACAAGGCATCGTACTACGATAAGCTCATTGCAGTGCGATGTGAAGATTCAGTTCAATTTTATAACTGATCATGTGCATTTCATCAGCTTGGGCGCCAAGTTATTTCATCGTGTTGCGATATGATGCATCGTGCTGCGATGAGAAGATTTTCTTCAAATTTATTGTTCTTGATTTCTTGGCGAACAAGCAGCTCCCATCGTGGCACGATAGGAGCCATCGTGGCACGATAGGAGCCATCGTTCTGCGATGGAATGCTGATTTTCTTCACTTTTTGGGCTTTTTCTTGTCATTTTGCATCTTGGACTCTGTCTTGATGCTTTTTCTTGCTTTTGTAGGTTTTCCTTCGTACAGAAAACACTTTTTACATCTGGCGAAAAGCACCTTTTACATCTGGCAAAAGTCAGTCATAAGCCTATGAGTTATAGTAAGTTTGACACTTTTTACAACTGGCTCCGTTAGATGTAAAAAGTGAACGTTTTACATCTGGTTCGTTCTTCCGCTCTGATGTGAAAACCATTTTTTCAATTACTTTTTAAAAATTAAATTTGACTTTTTACATCTGACGTGGCATTTTCACATATGTAAAAGAGTCGCTTTTCACATCTGTCAAAACTGTTCACAGATGTAAAAGCTTCACATTTTATTTTTTTATAATCCTGCATTTTTTTTTTCATATCCTGTATTGTTATTTTTTAAATCTTACCCACAAGCCATCATCCAAAATATAACTTGCATATATAAACATAACTTCACAACAAACACCATCCAAAATTAAAAATCAACAACATATACTACAAATTCCACAACATTCATTCAACATTCAAATTAAGGCAAATAGTAATATCGTTGATACAACCATTCAAAATCCAAAATTAAAATCAAAACAATTCACAATCATCAAATTATTAAAAATACACTACTGCTCATAAGAGAATCCATTTTTATAATTCATAGTTATCATGGTTAGTCTTGTTACACAATGAACAACTTAAATAAGACTATAGTTTGTTTGTTTTTTGCAATAAGCCTATAACAACTAGTTTGTTCTATTCCAATAAGCCTATAACACCCTGTCGCAAGAGCATTCACCGAATAGCTTTGATAAAATTATTGCTTTGAATTGTATCTGAACCGGTAAATGAAGGAAACAGAATTCACTGATACATATTATGCAAATGAAAGGAAACACCACTGCATGAACCAAAGGCAGAATTGTGCCCCCTACACATACCAACACATCTCACAACAATACGTCGTTAATAAAAAAGGAGTATTCATTTAGTTGGGAGGATTTAATTATGATTTGCAGGTTGGCAAGCACTCCACTAGACAATCATGACCAGGCTCCAAAAAGTATGCAATCTGCAATTAAACAATATAGGACCAAGTAAATCATCATTGAATCATGGAGCAATTAGAAAATTGAACTCGATTTTAAAAGATAGCATAAACAAGTAAATATTTAAAAATGTAATAAAGCTTTGCAGGTTCAATTTTACTCTGCTAATACTAGTCATAAACAAGAAAGGGTCATTCAATTTCAAAGTAAATTTAACTAATGATACAATGATTAAGAAGCGATTTACAACTTATGGCCTATGTTACATTACTAGTTTTGTGCCATTGCATTAACTACTAGTATTGAAGCTTACTTTGATGCCAAAAAGACCTTTAAATTGTTGGAGTTAGTAATAGTAGCTCCAGCCATGAATTCCACAATGGCAGAATGACAAGAACACAATAATGAAACCAAGCCTGCAAAGTGAAATTTTTTTAGGCAAAGCACACACAACAAGAATCGTTTTACTATAACATTCCAAAAATACTATACTGCATTGTACTATACCTTAAAAGTCCAAGTGCAAATTGAGTAATTCCTGCAATGAAAGTAGCACTAAATGCAAGAACGACTGCGAAGTAAGAGAGACATCACAACTAATGGTCCTATGGAAAATATCTCATGAACTTGTAGCAGTAACAACAAACAAAGAGAAATGCAATAGAGTAAGAACTAAGAACATAACCTTATCAATAATGCCACCACATAACAATGAAGCAAAAGTATTCATGAACAACAAATTTATAAAAATCATGATTTCGTAGTTCACATAGTATAGTTTAATTTTTCAATGGTTCCAAAGCGTGTCAAAAATACATAACTATAATCTTTAAAACAAAATGGATAAAAGAAAAGAAATATTGTGATTTAGCATCTTCACAACCTGCAATTGACTATTTCCATCAAATGGTGGTTTCCCGACAAGTAGCTGATACAATATTGCCCCAACACTTCATAAATCAGCCTGCACCGAAAATATTACCTTAATTATAATGCAAAAGAAAATAGGAATAAGCAAATAACCGATAGTAAATATAATTTGATTCCATTTCTACCAACTTGTCACCTTGGCATCATATGACTCTGAATTATCCCAGATGCCATGTAATAAGGTGAACCACATAGTGTATCTGCCAACTGCAGAGGTGTGAGAGACCTAGTACAATAATACATCAGTAAACTACAAAATGCAGGAAATACAAAAACTATTTTTTTCCATTTGAGTATTTTTCATATAAAACAAAAAGGGAGATATTATATAGAGCTATTAAAGAAACTATCCTACCTTGCAAAACCAAAATCCCCTATTTTCATAAGTGGTGTAGCTGATATAGATGCCAACAGTAAGTTCTGCATGTTTAGAAAAAAGTTTATATAAAATCAAGGCATGAACGGTATAATTGACAACAACAATCAATTAAAATAGAATCAGATAGATACTTGTGGTTTTAAATCTCGATGTATGAGGTTCTTTTCTTAAAGCACTTGCAACCCGGCAGCTACAAGAACACCCAATAACTTATAAATCACTCTCTAAAAGAAACCCCAATATTAGACTTAGAATATCAAATAGTAACAAAACTACCTCATGAAATTAGTCTATCATGAATAACTTATAAATCACTCTCTAAAAGATAAGAAATCGGTCATCTTAGTCCCACTTTTATGAAGACCAGCATGTTTGGCATCTACCACAGTGACATCACCATCCAACTTGACTTCATTGAAAATATTATCCTCGGCATAAAAGGTCTGAATAATCGGCGCCGGATTCGCAAAACCTCTAGAAATACAAAAATGAATCAAATCACACCAATATACTCAAACCCTAATAAGCAGTTCCGTTTCACTATTATCATCTACAGACTACATTTCTAAGAGGCCAAATACAAGATGACAGTGGACTATAATTAAGAACAAGTCTCCACTATTAATCAATTACAAGGCTAGAATTGAATTACCTGTGTTTTGAAGAACCAAACCAAAGACTTAATGTGTAGCATGATAGTGAAGAACCTTATAGTTCTGAATCATCTCATACTCATTCTTAACATCGAATTTATGCATCGGCATGATACTAGGACGAGCAATATCAACATCCTGCATAAAAAGCAAGCGATAATAAAGTGAAAGTAACTTCGTCTAAACTCATTCCAAAAGAGATAAGATCAAAGAACGAACAAAAAGTGCAGAAGAAATATTTACAAAACAAAACAAATTTAAACTAAAACTGCAAACACAACAAAAAGAAAGGAATCATCAAGTCTTTTAAACACAAGGTTCAGATTAAGCACAAGAAATCACAATTTTCATGATTAAAAACCACAAATTTCACAATAAAAAAATTATTAAGCACATAAAATCAACAAGGAATCACAAATTTATGATAAAAAAATATTTAAGCAGAAGATTAGAGGTTACCTAAAAACAGTGTGACTAACAGGGGGGACGAGAATAGGGAGAGAGCGAGTTAGTTAGGTTTAAGTTTAGGGTTCAGAGCCTTGATTCTACAATTAGGGTTTGTAATTTGTGATTCAGTGAAAGGGATTGGAATTTGTGGTTCAGTGAGCCAGTTTGACGAGAGAGACGAGAGAGATAAACCTGTTTGCGTTTTCACCAAGATGACGAGAGACGACGAGTTCACCGATTCATCAGTTCGAGAGATGACGAGTTCGAGAGATGAGTTCACCGATAGTGAGAGAACAATTTCAGTGATGATAGTGATGAGATCTAGGGTTCGCGACAGATATCCATGAGAACGAGTTCAGTGACCGTGAGAGAGAATATCATGAGATAGCTTTTTTTTTACTAAGAATAGATAGGCTTTTGCTTAAAGACTTTCCATTAAAAAAAATAAATAAATCCCTTGAAGACCTTTTACATCTGAGAATATTATGGTAAGATGTGATATTATTTTAGACAATTTTCATCATAATTACAAGATTGCCACCGCGTTTGACTTTGCATCTGGGAATATTTTGGCCAGATGTAAAAGGTTGTGTCTATGTATGTTTCACTTCAGATAAAATTAAAACCAGATGTAAATAGTCCTCCATATTGGTTTTCACATCTAATATCCAGTCCACTGATGTAAAACCCTTATTTTTAAGTCAAATTTGTACTAGTGATCCTTCGTATTTGGGCATCAATAGCTCATCATCAGTTTGACTTTCCTCAGATTTAAAAGCCAGGTTGTTCATCTTCTTCTCTGGTTTATCATTCAGAGACATCTCAAAAGTTTGTAATGAGCCAATAAGTTCATCAACTTTCATTGTGCTCAAGTCTTGAGTGAAGGTGGAAAAACACAAGAAGGGGGGGGTTGAATTGTGTTTTTAGAATTAAAAGTTTTTCAAAATAAAACTAAGTATGCAGCGGATATAAACACAAAATAAAAAGAGGGTGCTGAGAGAGAGAAAGAAAGACACAGAATTTATCCTGGTTCCCCTCACAAATCGAGAGTACTCCAGTCCCCTTGTTACTAACAAGAGATTTTCACTATAATCTACTTAAGATTACAAATTGCTCAAGCACACTTGCAAGAGACTTCTCAGGTGCTCAAGTTTTACTAAACAAGAGACTTCTCAAATGCTCAAGTTAAACTTAACAAGAGACTTCTCAAATGCTCAAGTTAAACTTAACAAGAGACTTCTCAAATGCTCAAGTTAAACTTAACAAGAGACTTCTCAAACAAACTTAAGAATAAGAATGAATGTTAAGGAACACTTGATATACTATCAGAGGTGTTTACAAAATACAACTCAAATTGTTCTAAGACTTAGAATGACAGATTTAAATTATGATGTCAGAATGCTTCTTAGTCTTTAAACAGTGTTGGTAGAATGGTTGTTCGAACAGTCGTCATTTCTTCCATTTGAGTCTTCTATTTATACTTGGAGGAAGATGATGACCGTTGCAGAGAGAGAGGTGCCAGCTGGAATTTATTCGTACAATTGTGATAGCTGTAGTTACCTTCTTTGGTAAAGATATCCAATTCCACTACCTTGCTATTTGAATTATCACTCATCCATTTTGAGTAATAATAGTACAATAGTACGTTTCTCAATTGCGCTCCACATATGGATAAGGTTAACGTTGTACCAACGAATATTCCTTCCTGTGGACGTGACAGATCCTTGAAGTAGATTGTTCTTCAATCATTGGTTCTGAATATGTCAGCTCTTGAGTGACGTAAATTCCTTTTGCTTCAGATGCTGTTATCAATGCTTCTTGAGGCCCTTTTTGCTTCTGAGTCCGTCAGAGCCTTGTTTTTGTCCTCAGAGGCACTTTCTTTAACATACAAAACTTAAGCTTCTGATGAACAGTGATGTGCTTTCAGAGCTTGTTTTGACTGGCTTCTCTGCTATTATTCATAGTGCTTCTGAATGAATTTTAACTTGTAGTTCTGCACACTAGAATAACCATTAGTAATTCCAATTGTAATTTTAATACTTTGTTATCATCAAAACCACTTAAAACATTAGAGGTTCATGTCAGACCCACTTTGTTCCAACAATCTCCCCCTTTTTGATGATGACAAACCAAAGCATTAAAATTCAATTGTTGTTGATTTAATTTAATTATGATGACTTCAGGTTTCAAAGGTTTGCAATCTCCCCCTGAGTCTGATAATCCATAAGGGTAGGTTTGTAAGCTCCCCCTAAGTTTTATCCATAGTTAATTAAAACAGTTTAAGAGTCGATTTATTAACTTAAAATAAATTTTCATATTTAACTCTCAGAAGCATAGTTTTGTAAGCTTTGCTTCTTAGAGTTTGATAATGCTCAGAAGCGGTTTGCAAGCTCTTCTGACATTGTCTATGAATTTTATTTTAGGTTCTTAAATTTTCTCCCCTTTCAATAATCGTTCAGAATGAGAAAGAATCATAAGGGATAAATATTGATTCATAATGCATTTAACATTACAGTTTCAGATTGAGCAGTATATGAATGAATCAACATTAATTTTAACGCTACTCTTACTCCCCCTTTTGGCATCAGTCAAAAAGACACAGAAAACCAAGCAGTCAAAGCGCCAAACAAGGTAGTCAAGTCAAGAAGGCAGTGACAACCAAACGCATTCAATGAATGGTATTGATTATCCTACTGACAAGATATCTTGAAGGTACTATAAATAAAGGATGATTCCTCTCATTTTACTCATTCAGAGTAATCAAGTAATATCCAAAAAAAACATATAATGGAAAAGCAGGTTACCAAGGATGCTTCAGGCTCAAAAGGAAAGAGCAAGAGGGGAGCAGAGCCCTGGCGCTGCGAAGAAAACAGGCTTCGCTACGAAAGAAACAAGCAAGAACTGATTTTGACAGAGTCAGAGGAGGAGGAATTGGGCTCTGATCTGGAAGAATTTTTATGGACATACAATGATGATACTCCATACGAAGAGTACGAGGCTGCTGTTCAGAAGAACACTGAAGAACTAGTGCAAAAGGCCACTGCCAACTTGCTTGCTTACATTAAGGAGAAACATAAGAAGCTAGATGCAGAGTCTTCTGAAGTTAAGCCTAGCTCTAAGTAGAGTCTTATCATTCTATGTAATAGAAATTCTTCAATAATATTAATAAAGGAGTTTATGCTATTAATTCCCTTTGTTTTAAGCAAGTTTCTTATGTATATATACCTCATTCCTATTGTCAGAAAACCAGTTACCAGACACGCCTCATTCGGTATTGGTGCCCCGTTGTTAAACAGGCTTTAATACTAAGAAGCTATTTCATGAGTAAACAGGAGTACTGATGAGAGGGACTCTTAGGTTTTGAAAATCCTAGGCTTATTAGTTTAAAAACTAAGATGCTCTTCAGCATCTTTCACTAGAGTCAGAATTCTCAAGAGTACCAGACAATATCATGGTATATAGAAAAGTTAAATTTTGAAAAACAAATATAAAACAAACATATAAGCAAATAACAAACACACAAATATGGATAATATAGATATGAAGTAAAAAAAATTATCCAAAAATTACACAAGAACTAACAACAAAACAAGTGCCTAAACAATGACTAAGGTTTCTTAACATCTGCTATGGCTTTCAGAAGGGTTAACATCATGTCATCCATCCTTTTGTGAACTGATTCCACAGCAGCATTCACATTAGTGCGCACATCCACTCTTAGTTCATCAATTTCATTAGCCATGTCGGTTCTGAGATTATCCAAAGCATCTTGAACCGCAGGAGGTATTGCAGATGAGGTTAAGGCTATGTCAATCTTCATAGGAGAGTGAGAAGGAGTTGGAACAAAAATGGGCTTCTTACCCTTGTCAGAATCTTCATTGATATCCGTATCTTCTCTTATCAGATTCTGATCAAGCATGGCAACATCTTGTTCAGTAGCTTGATTCTCATTGATCTTATTGGTTTCAAATGTAGCAATATGCACAGCCCTATCTACCAATAATTTCAATGCTTCTTGTACAGCTAGCCTTTTGTGCTCAATTTCAGCTTGCCTCTTCTCTTCTTCTTCAGCAGCTATCCTAGCCTGCTCCTTAACATGGTTGTAAGATGTGAGCCTTGGAGCGTTTAGCTTTTCAACAATCTCAAACAGTTCCCGTACAGTGTTTGCTCCTCTACCCTTAATCTTATCCTTCAGATGAGTACTGAGAATCCTTAAAGATTTACCAAATAAGTACTCTAATTCCCTGACATCAGCATCTATATCAGAAGGGAAGATAAGAGCTTCTTCCTCTCTTTGTTTGAACCTCTTAAGTCTAATACCTATAGCATTATTTAGCAACTCAAGGTTTGGTTCAGAGTCAGAATTGAAAAAGGGTAAGGATGGGTCAAAGGGAATGGTTGGTTCAGGTTTCTTTCTTTTGAGTTCAATGATTTTGATTTTACTGAGATTTGGAGGTATGATATCATCATCAAGATTGATGGAATCCTTGAATATTTGACGTTCAGCTTTAGTTAGGTGTTGGTAAAGCTCAAGAACCTCTTCTAAAACTAGAGGTTTATTGAGTGGGTCAAAGACAGGTTGTGGTGAAGGTGAAGGAGATGATTCATCAGAGTATACTTCAGGTTGAGGTGATTGATTTTGTTGTTCAGTCATGACTTTATTGGGTGATTGATGAGGTGATTCTTGTTGGGCTTCAGAATGAGAAATTGACTCATCCTGAACAGGTGTAAATGTAGGTGGATTTGCTTGTGAGATGTGATCAAGTGAGGGGGGAGGAGTTTGAATGACTTGAACAATAGGTGGTTCTTGGATAGTTTGAACAGTAGAGGGTTTGATAATAGGAAAACGAGGAGAGTTGGGATTGGAATGTGTAAAGGCATCTCCAGATAGATGTTGTTGGAGATGATCAAGAACGGATTCAGTAGTTGTTGGTTGATTAAGGATGGTAGTGTCTGATGATGGGGGTTTTTTCATCAGAGGAGAGTTGGATTGGCTTTTTGAAGGGTCTCTTGGTAGTCTTTTTAAGATTTGTTTTCTTTGGTCCTTCTCTGATTATCTTAGCAATGAATTCCTCAGAGTCAGTGCTAGTATCAGATGATGATGATGATATAGCTTTATGATCAGGTAAGACTACACTAATAGGTACGGTGAAGTCTATGGGTTGAGGTTGATTGGTAGATGATGGAGGTTGAGAGATAGATGGTTTAGCAATAGAGGGTTGAGGTTCAGAACCAATAACCTGAGCTACAGGAATGCTAGAAGTATTAGATTCAGAGATCTTACCTTTTGGTTTAGAAGCTCTGGTCTTTAATCTCTTTGCAGGTTTAGCAGGGTTCTGATCTTCCTCAGAAGCTGAAGGCCTATCATGCCTTTTCTTTGTCCGCTTTTCCTTCTGAACAGCTTCAGTCATCATATTTCCAGCACCTTCCTCAATCTCATCAGCACTAGCATGTCCTTGATCATCAGAGCCTTCATCAATCATTTCTTGCTCAGTAGTTCTTGGCTTTCTTCTGTTCCTTGTAATATCTCTTGGTCCCTTGAAGATATCCCAATTAGGAACACTTACAACCATTTTCCTGGGCACACTAACCTCAGTATCTCTTCTTACTGACTCAAGAAAGTTCTTGATGACCTCATCATTATCATGTTCTGATATGGTGGGAAACCCATCACACCAGAAGTACTTTTCGTACACTTGCTGTAGAGGTGTTTTCACTTGAATGATTTCTTCCTTGGTTTTTCTCTTCATGTTGACCAGAACTGATGCATCATACTTAGCAGTTTGGAAAACTCTAAGTTTTTCTTTGGCACTCACAATATCTGTGAGTTTGGTTTGCCTTATCAGTTCTGAAATTAACCTTGTGTGATGAATGACTGATGGTATTTTAGTTCTACCCTCATTGATGGTAAAGCACATGTGCTCAAAAAGAATCTTAGCCAAATTAACTTTCACCCTCTTGTATAAGAACCAGATGAAATGTTTGTGTGGAATGGAGATGGTATCCAATCCACCTTTTCTGGTGAAGATGGTAGACAAACACATTCTAAAAGCAAATTCAAATGTGTGCTTCATGTGCATTACTTTTCCAAAATCCCTTTGTGTGCATCCAGATTTAAAGAGGTCCTGATGAATTGAATCCAAATGCTTGCTTTTCTTATCATACACTTCTATATCTTCTCCTTTGTTGTCTAAACCCAGAATCTTAGCAATGTGTGCCTGAGTTATCACAACATTGATTCCCAAAATATTTGACCTAATTTCCCTTTCTCTATAAGGTTTAAGACCAAGTTCCTTTCTTGTTTTCCCTCGTAATTCCTTGCTCTTCTCAACCATATCCTTGCATTCTTTATCAGCACTTGCTCTATCGTACACTTTAGCCTTCTGCCAGAAGTACTTCACTATGTCGTAGTATACGAAGCCATTAAGCATCTCAAAATAATTCTGCCATTGTTGGTTGTAGAACAAGTATTGAATGTCAATCCCATTCGCTTTCAAACTTTCAAAATCCACGAACTTCTCAGTGAAGAAATCATAAGAGTCTGGTCCAGCGTCGGTTTGATGATGTTCGTAGACTAGATTATCTTTTGAATTAAGATCGATGATGGGTGGTAACGTAGGGTTAAAGGGTTCTTGAACGATTTCGTTTGATGAACGAGCAGCCATAGTTGCAGAGAATTAAGAAGATGAAGATTGGGAATTTCTGTAAGGTCTAGGGTTGTGTAGGTAGTGATTTTGTGTAAAAAGTTGTGCAAGTGAGTGAAGTGACTTATGAATAGTAACTAGCACACATACACAGAGAAAATAAACATTGGGAGGGAGCGCGAGCAGTTTTAAAAATTAAATAAAATACTTAACTGCCATAATCATCATTAACTGTTCTCTGCCCGTCAGGATTTAGACACGTGTTGTAAAAGTTTAATCATAGCTGACGCGTGTATAGACAACTGTTGTACACTTACTCGTACTGAACGTTTCATTTCCAAAAGGTTCAGAGCCTCACTCATTTGTATCTGACACCTCATCAGAACCTGTTACTCTTCAGAGCCTAAATTATTCAGAGCTTCCCAAGGGATACTCTAAATTATAAGAGGTTCTGATAGAGCTTCAGATGCTAATTTTATTCTACTTCTCAGAGCTAATTTTCTTCAGAGATATAGTGCATGTTCAAATTCTTTTTGATAAAATCAAATCTTTCAATAGCTAAAGGTTTAGTAAATATGTCAGCCCATTGATGTTCAGTATCAATGAATTGAATATCTATTGTACCTTTCTGAACATGATCCCTTATAAAATGGTGTTTTATTTCAATATGTTTAGCTCTAGAGTGTAGAATAGGGATCTTAGACAAATGAATAGCAGCAGTATTGTCACAATATAGTGGAACACTACTTTCAGCTATGTTATAATCTTCCAACTGATATTTCATCCAGAGAAGCTGTGTGCAGCATTTAGCAGCTGAGATGTATTCTGCTTCTGCTGTAGACAAAGCAATAGTTGTTTGTCTCTTACTGGCCCAAGATATGAGATTCTCACCAATGAATTGGCAATTTCCACTAGTGGATTTCCTCTCAATCTTATCACCAGCATAGTCAGCATCACAGAATCCAACTAGCTTACTATCTAGGGATTTTTTATAAAGAAGTCCTAGATTAGTAGTTCCTTTCAGATATCTAAAGATCCTCTTAACAGCAGTTAAGTGAGGTTCTCTAGGATCTGACTGGAATCTAGCACACAAGCATACACTATATAAAATATCAGGTCTAGATGCTGTAAGGTAGAGTAAAGAACCAATCATACCTCGATACAGCTTCTGATCTACTTTGCTTCCTATCTCTTCTTTGCTTAAGCTGCTGGTAGGATGCATGGGTGTAGACATTATCTTGCAGTCATCAAGGTTGAACTTCTTCAGAAGCTCTTTTGTATACTTGCTTTGATGAATGTAAGTGCCATCTTTTCCTTGATTAATTTGGATTCCAAGGAAGAACTTCAATTCACCCATCATACTCATCTCGAATTCATCCTGCATCAGCTTTGAAAAACTCTTGCACAAGGAAGCATTAGTAGAACCAAAAATAATATCATCAACGTATATTTGAATGATTAAGATATCTTTCTTAGATGTCTTTCTGAATAATGTATTGTCAATTTGACCTTTTTGAAAACCATTTTCTAAAAGGAAATTACTCAGTCTTTCATACCAAGCTCTTGGAGCTTGTTTGAGACCATATAGTGATTTCTTAAGTTTATAAACATAATCAGAAATTTTCAAATCCTCAAAACCTGGGGGTTGTTTGACATATACTTCTTCAGAAATAACACCATTAAGAAAGGCGCTCTTAACATCCATTTGGTACAATGTGATTCCATTGTTAACAGCATATGAAAGAAGTAACCTGATTGCTTCCAGTCTTGCTACTGGAGCAAATGTTTCAGTGAAGTCTATACCTTCTTGCTGACTGTAGCCTTGTGCTACCAGTCTAGCTTTATTTCTTACCACTTCACCTTGTTCATTCATCTTGTTTCTAAATACCCACTTAGTTCCAATGATGTTCTTATGTGCTGGTCTTGGCACTAAATCCCATACATCATTTCTTTGAAACTGATTGAGCTCATCTTGCATAGCTACAATCCATCCATCGTCAGTAAGTGCTTCATCAACATTCTTTGGTTCTATCATTGAGATTAGTCCCAGAAGTGAATCAAGTTGTTGATAGTCTGATCTTGTCTTTCTTGGACTTTCTTTGTTTCCAAGAATTAAATCTTCTGGATGTGATGATCTATATTTGAACTTCCTTCTTGGAGCTTCATCAACATCAGCACTTGGTTGAGTGTCTTCTTCTGAAGTGTCATCATGTTCTTGTGATGCTTCTAATTGAGATGCTTCTTCAGCATCTTCTTCCAATACAGCTTCTGAAGCTTCAACAGCTTCTGATGCTTTTTCAGGTTCTGAATCGATGTATTGGTATGGAACACCTGCATAACTATTATCTTGCTCTGACATTTTACTGTCAGGCTCTTTATCATCAAATCTAACATGTATAGATTCTTCCACTGTGTTAGTTTCAGAATTATACACTCTGTATGCCTTTGAGCGTTCAGAGTAACCTATAAAGATTCCCTTACAAGCTTTGGCATCAAATTTTCTTTTGTAGGCCTTGTTGTTTAGAATGTAACATGTACATCCAAACTGATGAAAGTAAGAGATGTTGGGCTTTCTTCCTTTGAAGAGTTCATATGTTGTTAGATTCAATAGAGGTCTTATATAGATCCTATTTTGAATATAACAAGCTGTGTTTACAGCTTCTGCCCAGAAGTGCTTAGCAAGTTTTGTCTCATGCATCATGGTTCTTGCCATTTCTTGTAAAGACCTGTTCTTTCTCTCTACAACACCATTTTGTTGTGGTGTTCTAGGAGCAGAGAACTCATGGACAATGCCATGATCTTCACAAAAAGTTGCAAATGGTTCGTTTTCAAATTCACCACCATGATCACTTCTTACCTTTAAGATTTTGAGACCTTTCTCATTTTGCACTTGAGTGCAGAAGATGCTGAACACATCATATGCATCATCTTTCACTCTTAGAAACTTTACCCAAGTCCATCTACTGTAATCATCAACAATGACTAATCCATATTTCTTCCCATTGATTGAGGCAGTACTTACTGGACCAAACAAATCAATGTGAAGTAGTTCTAAGGGTCTTGAGGTAGAGACAATGTTTTTAGGTTTAAAAGAAGTTTTTGAAATTTTGCCAATCTGACAAGGACCACACAGAGCATCTGAATGATATTTAAGATTTGGCAGGCCTTTAACCAACTTTAGTTTACTAAGCTTAGAGATTAATCTCCAGTTAGCATGACCTAAGCGTTGGTGCCAGACCCATTTTTCATCATTCAGAGATAGAAGACAAACTATCTTCTGCTCAGTGAGTTCTGACAGATTCACCTTATAAACATTACCTCTTCTTAATCCTCTAAACAATATGGACTTGTCAGAATCATTGATTACTGTACATGCCTCTTTATCAAATTTAACAATAAATCCGCTATCACAAAATTGACTAATGCTAAGCAGATTATGTTTTAGGCCATCAACTAACCAAACATTTTTAATTGAAAGAGAAGAGTTACCAACTATACCTGTACCAATGATCTTCCCTTTTTGGTTTCCTCCAAACCCCACAGTACCTCCCCCTTTCAGAGTCAGGGTTTGGAACATATGCCTTTCTCCCGTCATATGTCGTGAGCAACCACTGTCCAGGTACCAGCATTGCTGCTTTGGCCTTCTTAGTGTGCAAACCTGAAGCAAATATTATTTGAGATTTTGGTACCCATATCTTTATGGGTCCTTTTGTGTTAGTCTTTACAGGTCTAGGTGGTCTTTGTTTGAAAGACCTATCAGAGCCTCTAGAGTTAACCACCCTTGTTGAAAAGTTTTTGGGTTTAGTATAGCTCTTGAGCTTTGTTCTTGAATGTGTCAGAGCTTCTTTAGATTTAACATTAGTTTGAGGCTTAAAAATCTTAGGTTCTGAGGTTTTATCCTTCTGAGCCTTTGACTCTTGAGCCTCTGGCTTTGATGTTCTATTAGAGGCTGACTCATTTAGAACTTCTGATTGACTCTTTACAAAGACAACCTTAGGTTTTGATTTATCTATATTAGAGGACTTTGAAGATAATGGATTATCTTTAAAACGTGAGAATCCAAGACCTTCTCCTCTATTTCTACTTACATGATAAATCAAAGAGGCTATTTTACTTCTTTTCATTCCATTGATAAGGAATTCCTGAAGAGCAAATTCATGTTCTGGAGGAACCTTATCATCAAGAACATAATGAGTTTCCATAAATTCATTTCTTGATTTTAGAGACTCATTTTGTTCAATTATTTCATTTGCCTTTTCGGTCAGGTTGTTATAGGCCTTTTTAAGGACCTTACACTCACCCGCCTTTTTGGTTAAAAGTTTTAAGGCATCTTTTAAGGAATCTATTAATTCAGAACGAGAAAGTTTAGCAAGTACCTCATCTTCATCTTCTGAATCTGAGTCAGCTTCGTGCTCAGAGTTCTCTTGGTCAGAAGCGGTTGCCATCAAGGCTAGGTTTGCTTCTTCTTCCCCATCAGAATCTGATTCCTGATCCAAATCATCCCAAGTGGCAAGGAACCCCTTCTTGAGCTTACTTTTGTATCTTTCTTTGTTAGAGGTTCTCTTGGATGTTTTACTCAGGTTCTCTGGGCAGTCAGCAATGAAGTGTCCTGGTTTGTTGCACTTAAAGCATTTGTTTTGTTCTTCCTTTTTATCCTTAGAAGTACCAACCTTCTTGGAAGAACCTCCAAACTTACCAGCATACTTCTTGCTTCTCTTAGCCCATTGCGATACTCTTGCAGCCATCAGAACCATTTCTTCTTCTTCATCAGAGTCCATCTCGTGACCTTCTTCAGAAGCTTCTTCATCAGATACTATAACCTTCGCCTTCAGAGCCTTAGAGGAACTTTTGGTGCTCAGGGCTATCCCTTTTAGCTTCTTAGTCGTTTCATCAGTCATGAGTTCCATCTCATGACTCTTTAGAGAACTAACCAAGCTTTCAAGAGACACAGTATCTAAATCCTTAGATTCCTGAAACGCTGTCACTTTTGGTCTCCACTTTGGCGGCAAGCTTCTGAGTACTTTCCTTACATGATCAGCCTCAGTATAGCTCTTATCTAAAACTTGAAGTCCCGAAACAAGAATTTGGAACCTAGAGAACATTGTCTCAATGTCCTCTCCGTTCTTCATTTTAAATAATTCATACTGATGTACTAACAAGTTGGCCTTAGCCTCCTTAACTTGTTTATTTCCTTCATACTTGGATTTAAGAGAATCCCAGATAGACTTAGCCGTTCTCTTATCTCCAATTTTCAAGTACTCATCATGAGAGATGGTATTTGTCATCATCCCTTTTACACTGTGATGCTTCTTATATTCCAACTTTTGAGTAGGTGTAAAAGCCTTTCTGTCTTTAGAGCTAACAACGCCTTCTAAGTCCATATTTTCAAAGTTCACTCCATCTTGGTTTTCCAGAATGGATAACCAGTCTCAGTTCCATTGAAAAAGGGAATTTTGTCAGAAGACCTTCTGTCTTTAGAATTAGAATCATAGTCAAAAGGAACTTCATTGAGATTCTTCTCAGCAGACATGTTTTTCCTCCCTGAATCTTAACTGTTTCACTGATAGGTGAGAGTTAGGCAACAGCTCAGCTCCTGATACCAATTGAAGGTGGAAAAACACAAGAAGGGGGGGGTTGAATTGTGTTTTTAGAATTAAAAGTTTTTCAAAATAAAACTAAGTATGCAGCGGATATAAACACAAAATAAAAAGAGGGTGCTGAGAGAGAGAAAGAAAGACACAGAATTTATCTTGGTTCCCCTCACAAATCGAGAGTACTCCAGTCCCCTTGTTACTAACAAGAGATTTTCACTATAATCTACTTAAGATTACAAATTGCTCAAGCACACTTGCAAGAGACTTCTCAGGTGCTCAAGTTTTACTAAACAAGAGACTTCTCAAATGCTCAAGTTAAACTTAACAAGAGACTTCTCAAATGCTCAAGTTAAACTTAACAAGAGACTTCTCAAACAAACTTAAGAATAAGAATGAATGTTAAGGAACACTTGATATACTATCAGAGGTGTTTACAAAATACAACTCAAATTGTTCTAAGACTTAGAATGACAGATTTAAATTATGATGTCAGAATGCTTCTTAGTCTTTAAACAGTGTTGGTAGAATGGTTGTTCGAACAGTCGTCATTTCTTCCATTTGAGTCTTCTATTTATACTTGGAGGAAGATGATGACCGTTGCAGAGAGAGAGGTGCCAGCTGGAATTTATTCGTACAATTGTGATAGCTGTAGTTACCTTCTTTGGTAAAGATATCCAATTCCACTACCTTGCTATTTGAATTATCACTCATCCATTTTGAGTAATAATAGTACAATAGTACGTTTCTCAATTGCGCTCCACATATGGATAAGGTTAACGTTGTACCAACGAATATTCCTTCCTGTGGACGTGACAGATCCTTGAAGTAGATTGTTCTTCAATCATTGGTTCTGAATATGTCAGCTCTTGAGTGACGTAAATTCCTTTTGCTTCAGATGCTGTTATCAATGCTTCTTGAGGCCCTTTTTGCTTCTGAGTCCGTCAGAGCCTTGTTTTTGTCCTCAGAGGCACTTTCTTTAACATACAAAACTTAAGCTTCTGATGAACAGTGATGTGCTTTCAGAGCTTGTTTTGACTGGCTTCTCTGCTATTATTCATAGTGCTTCTGAATGAATTTTAACTTGTAGTTCTGCACACTAGAATAACCATTAGTAATTCCAATTGTAATTTTAATACTTTGTTATCATCAAAACCACTTAAAACATTAGAGGTTCATGTCAGACCCACTTTGTTCCAACATTGAGATTCTTCTATTGCAGTCACATTCATGTTAAATCTCTTAGGCAGTGATCTAAGGATTTTTCTGGCTAGATTTTCTTCAGGTATCTTCTCACCTAGGGCAAAGGTTGAATTTGCTATATCTCGTATTCTAGTGTTGAACTCAGATATAGTTTCTTCATCCTCCATCCTTAAGTTCTCAAATTTTGTGGCGAGAAGTTGCAGCTCTGACATTCGAACTTTAGAGGTTCCTTCATGTGCTGTTTGAAGAATTTCCCAGGCTTGTTTGGCTTCAGTACAAGTGTTGATTAACTTGAACATGTTTTCAGCAACACCATTGAATATGGCATTGAGTGCTTTAGAGTTACCACTTGCCTCATTTTCTTCTTCTAGACTCCAATCTGCTACTCCTTTTAGGCTTGTGGAGCCATCTGCTGCTGTGACTATTGGATGATTCCACCCAGTGATAATTGCCCTCCATGCTTTTTGATCCATGGATTTGAGAAAGGCAATCATTCTTGCTTTCCAATAATCATAATTTGATCCATCCAAGACTGGTGGTCTGTTGATTGATCCTCTCTTGTCCATCTTGAACAAAATATATCTCCCTGGTGCTCACCCAGCAGGTTAGGGTGCCTGCTCTGATGCCAATTGAAATTCTGTTCTTTGGTAGGACAGATGTCGTACACAATGTCTAGGACAATGTGTCTATAGTCCAGATGTCTTAGACAACTGGTTTGACAAACGATTATGAGGATCACAAATTATTGCAGTACTGAAGTAAATAAAAGCAATAAATAACACCAGTAAATTGTTAACTCAGTTCGGCGCTAAACAACCCTACTCTGGCAGATACCGATCTAGGAAGTGAACACTACTAATCCGAATTAATACTTAGTCTTACAACCATACCAAACACCTATTGACATGTATGCCTTTTCTTAATCCTAGCAATCTTCTACTCAAGGGCTAACTCCCCCTGAATATGAGAACCTACCCAACTCCCTTTAATCACTAATCCCAAGTGACGACAACATTAAACTACGAAGTTTAAAGACTTAGTTGAATGACAACATTCAACAACAAAGCTGCAAAGTATCAAAACCAATACTAAGAGCCACTAAGCTGCAAAGTATCAAAACCAATACTAAGAGCCACTAATGCTTTGCACAGTAGGCACAAAGCTTTGAACTCACAATCTTCGGTTCTTGTGGGTTAAGTTTTAAGCTCTATGTTGAGTTCTATATATAGGCGTGCAATTCTTCAGATCGTCTTCAGTCTTTCAGATGCACTACAATTAAGAGTTAGTTTTAAAACACGAATCCTAATCGTATCTAACACTTAAGATTAATAACAAACTTTATCATTAATCCTAATCTCAGCTTGTTACTTAAAGATCCGCGCCATATTCAAATTTGAACAAACACGCGTGCTTAATGGATAAGCTTTATCTTTTAAGCTGAACTGGGCCAAGACGTCCTACCCACATGTCTTAGGACATCTTGTTCGACATGTTACCCTAACATGCTCTGAACCCAGTGACAAGATGTCTAGGACATTTTGTTCAACATGTTGCATCTGCACATCTTCAATATGCACAAGTGGTTTAGACTTAATTACTTTAGCATTGGTGCTTCAGTTAAGTCACTCTGACCAAGTTGTTTTAGCCTTATGATGCAGCCAATCTCAGAAGAACTACACATTTGTTATATATATATATATTGCTTTGCTACTTTATTAATACATAACCTATCTCATATAGCCAATAAACACATGTATAGTTTATTATAGGGCAAATGCATATATAGGTTCTTTAAATTTTGCATTTGATCAAATAAATCTTTTAAGTTTTTTTTATATCCTTTAGATCCTTCTGTGATATTTTGTTACAAAAAAAAATGTAACCGTTAACTTGATGACGTGGAACGACCTAGATGATACCTACTAATCAACTCTTGTGTATTATTTGAAATTTGAATTTTTTTTACTACAATCATATTTAGCACATTATAAAAAGCCTTATATAAATCGCTCTTGCAAACTAATTTTTTTATAGGGGTTAAAACCAAAACTTGAGATATTTATAGGACACAAAAACTTATTTAACCCATATACTAATATAACCACGAATTTGAGTTGTCGGATAAAATATGGCCTCGATGTTTAAACTAATAGTTTATTTTAAAAAAAGTAGTACAATATAATTTGATACAAACAAATATAACACTAATTAACTATGTTCGTTATTGATATATAAAAATAACATGAGACACATATTTGTCATTGATAATCCAAACAAACACATTTTTAATAATATTCATAGATATGAATGACACTGATACATAAAAAGAAAATGACAAAATAAATTAATCTTTCTTAATTATAAATAAAAAATACAAAATAAATATCTATTACTATATATAAAAAGGATACAAATTTTTGGGATGACTTTTTCATTATTCCTATTTTACCCTTAAAAAAAACTATAAAATAAAAGTAACCACAATTTTACTATATATAAAAGAATACAAATTTTTGGGATGGATTTTTCATTATTATTCCTTAATAACTAAGCACAACTTCCACATAAAAGTAAGTTTTCAGTTTTTTTATAGTTAAAAAAAAAATCTTCATAATAACTAGCCACAACAAAAAAGAAGGTTAAGTAGTTATCAATTAACTAAGTCCAATAAAAAAGGAGATTAAGTAGTTATTTATATTGTTGTAAAAAAAGTAGTTATTTATACTTGCAAATAGAGAATATCGATCGCACAAACGGGCACTGGTGGCTAGTTACTATAATTATAACTATCATACGCGGGACACCAATTTTGCGAATAATTTTATAACGGGACTAATTTCGCACTATATAATATTTGTCCTATAATAATTATCTTGTCTCACTACAAGAAATATCGTTTTTCGCAGCGACTTTTTTGCAGCGACATTTAAATTGTTGACAAAAACATTCATATAGCAACAACTTATTTAAGTTGTTGTTATAAGTTAGTTTTTTCTCAACAACTACTTATAATCGTTGGAAAAAGTTAGTTATCCCAACAATAATTATTATTGCCGCTAATAGTTTAGTTTTTTTACAACAACCTTGTAAAATCGCTGGGAAACCACTCAATTATTTTTTTTTATGCGTATCTTTTATCATGGTTTCAGTTCCTATTTTTATACGTAGATTTCTCTTAATTTAATTTGTTTTTCTATTTTTATGTTTTGTATCTTTTTTTTATCTTTAGAGCAAAAATTACAATTAAGGGTAGAAGATTTGCAATATTATCATACTCTTTGAGGACAAATTAGATTTTTTAGTATTGTTCCTTCTGAAGTAGCAAAGTTTTTCACAAGAAAGCGGGGTTTGAATTGTGAACCTTTTAATAATTACCTATTAAAATAATAGAGGAATACATGGACTAATAAAACGTTAGAATATCCTGAGAACGTTTGTTAGTTAAATGAGAGAACGTTCTCAGATCAATTAAAGATGTGTGTGTTGTGTATGCATAAAATGAAAGAGTTAAGGGAAGAGAGATGCACACAAACAATTATACTGGTTCACCCCTTTAACAATGGGTTACGTTTAGTCCTCACGCTCCAGTGAGTTTTCCACTATGAGATACTACCGATCCCAAAAGTACACTTTTCTTCTTGCAATCTTTGATCAAGATCCAAGACCCTTTAAGCCCTACAAGCTTAAAGATACCCCAGCCCTCCAAGCTAGTAAGGCTATTACAACACTCAAACAATAAAGCCATATTGACCTGAGTAGTTCTTTTACAAGTAAGATGATAAAGATCTAAGCTTTACAAAACTCACCAAGTGAGAAGCTTAGAGAAATAAAACTCTCAGTACACTCAAAAGAATTTATACTAAACCTAGTATAGAATTACAGTGTTGGAGTGAAAGAGATCAAAGAAGAGCTTTAGAGAATGCTTGTACGATAAAGACAAGTTTGCAAAATGATTGTGATAAAAACTTTTGCTCTTCAAAGTCACTAAGAGGCTCTATTTATAGCTGAGATATGTCCTTGCATTTCTTGGTAAAGAAGCATAGCCGTTTGCAACGGATATATGCTTAAAACTTCTTCAATAAGGATGACAACTCATGAGATTCAAAAGTTGCTGAGCCTGGGAGTCCGTTATGAGAATGTTCTTGGATCTGAGCCTTTATCTTTGATTCTCAAAGGAGCGTGATAGATTAGCTGGCAGTTAGTTGTAGATGATTCTTAAAATCTTGTTCAACAAGGAAAACCGTTGTTGAGCTTTTAGGCACGTGAAACACAGCTGTCCAAAGATTTGAATATTAAAGTGATGAAGAACCTCTCTCTTACAAACGTTCTGAGAACGTTCTCCAATCTGAGTAGAGGATGAACTTGTTCTTCAAGTAAAAATGATCACTCACGTGAGATGCCAGCTGCAGATGATCAGTAATGAAGCTTCCTTGTACTTTGAAGCACTATTCACTTGTACTTTCTTGAAACCAAAAGTCTTTAAAGTTCATAAAGTACATCCCTACTCCTACTTTCAAACGTGTTGTACTGATCTTATTGGACCATGAAAAATCTGTCTAACACAAAATAGATAGCTTTTGATCTTTGTCTTTGAATTAAATCCACTTGCACATGCTTGTTCCTTAACCTTGGCCAAAGAGGAAACTTATCCACTTTCACGCAAATATTTCTTGCCTTATTGATATGAGAACTGTTGTGATCTTGTGAGTTATTACCAAGGAAAAAGTGATTCTTTGCATTTGTACATTGTTCACTTAGAAAAATAAGTGCTTAAACATTGATGTTTTGTTCTTGATTAATGATGAGCGTAAATCCTGAGAACGTTCTGAGATCGTTCTTTCATTCTTGTTCTTATTTAAAATAAATGAATAACACTTTATGTAAATGACTCAATTAATCCTGGCTATTTTAAAACACTCAAAAGCACTTGTTATATAACAATGAGATCAGAATTACTTAAAATATAATTAAGATGTTTGTTATCTTTAAAACATCAAATTGGGATTTTGCCTCAACACCTTCTATATATTTTTAGTAGATTATTATTGCCGCTAATAGTATAGTTTTTTTTTTTTGCAACAACCTTGTAAAGTCGTTGGAAAACTACACAATTACTATTTTTTATGAGTATTTTTTGTAGGGTCCGCCCAACACATTGTGTGGTCTAAAGCAAACATTAAAATAAGGATTTTTGTTTTTTTAAAAATAAAATAAAAAATTAATATTACAAAAATAAATAAAAATATTTTTTGGGTAAAAAGCTACTGAATATCTTCATTTATTAAAATAAATTATATTATTTTAGATAAGTAAACATAATAATAGAAAATAATTGATAAAAAATAGGAGTAAAAAATAAATTGTTTAATAGTGTAGATGATCTTTTTTTTTTCTTTTTTTTGGTACAGGCATAGATGATCTTTTTTTATTTAAGTTAAAAAAAAAATCTACAACAAGTAGAGTACAATATTTTTTTTTGAGGTAAAATAGAGTATGTAACACCCCAAAATTTAGAAATAGTTATTTATTTAGAATATGGTTTATTTAGGTGTTTATGTGCTAAGTAAATTATTTGATAAGTTAGAATTTATTTAATTTAGTGAGAACAAGAGAATTATTTGAAAAATAGAATTAATTAAGATATATTTTAGAGATATAATTTAGAGATATATTTTAGGAATATTTTATGAAAATAAAAGATTAGATTTTTATGAAAAATAAGATGAGAGATTTTAGGAATAGATATTGTGGAAACAAATCCGATAAGAATATATTTTCTTCTAGGAAAAGAAACCTAGTTAGTTGCTTATAAATAGACTAAAGAGAACAATCATTAGGAGAGCAAAATCAGATAGAAACATGGGCAGACCTTGGGAGCTAGGGCATAGCACGAGGGATCACCAACAATGAAGCATTAGAGAATTTCTGCATAATCGAGGTAAGGGGGGAGATTGTTCATGCATAGGGGTAGTGTTGACCATAAGAGTAGTCGAGGGGACCTTGCCCTCCATCCCTTTTCCCTTTCCTTTTTCTTTATTTTGACGTTCATGATTTTCTATAAAATTTCTCTTAGTTGTTGTTTTTGTTTATGTCTTTTTATTTATTTATTTCATGTTCTTGGTATATTTAATTAGATTGGATCGATTGCTTGAGTCTGAAATTAACATGAACTAGTGAACTAGTATAGTGAATAATCTTTTATTAAAATAAAAGTGTATATGTCTCTGATTGGATCCTTGCCTAGAGTTTATCTTTGAAGTTGATTCTTTTGTTGATTTTTTTTTGGAAGCACACGATTTTTGAAGTTGTAATTCAAGAGTTTGGATTTTTAGGTTGTCCTCAGTGCCTAGATTAATTAATAATACTTAAAGAGTTTATGCCTAGAAGTATATTTAAAACTGGTTGTAGGAATTGAGTGATGAGACGAAACAAAATAAAAATAAAAACAGATATAATTTAGTTGATATCCATGAGTGAATTAGTTTGTAGCCTTACTAGTTGTAGTACTATTGATTTGTAATTAAAGTTATGTTGATATTATTTTATTAGTTAGTCTTTAATCATGATTTTAGGATGTGAGAATATATGGATTATCTCTTGAAAGTAAGTAGTAGCAAATTCTGTGCACCATATTAAGAAGGACAACAATGAAAAGTTTGGATATATGTTAGTCGTTGTATATTTAGTTTTAAAATGGAATTCCCTATTGACTATTAATAAACGGTCAGTTATCCTTTTTAATTAAATTGGTGTGGAGTCTAATTGGTGTCGAATTAATTGGTGTTTGAATTAATTGGTGTTGAGTTTAATTGGTATTGAGTTTATTTGGTGTTGAGTTTAATTGGTGTCGAGCTTATTTGGTGTTGAGTTTCCTTAAGAACTAAATATTGTACTTGTATCGAATAATGATGTTGAGTTATAATAATATTATAATATAGCCAGTTATGGCGATGAGGTAGTAATATTATAGCCATAATGGCGACGATGAAGTAATAGCCTTAATGGCGACGATGAAGTAATAGCCTTAATGGCGACGATGAAGTGATAATATAGCTTTAAGGGCGACGATGAAGTAATAGCCTTAATGGCGATGATGAAGTAATAATATAGCCTTAAGGGCGACGATGAAGTAATAATATAGCCATAACGGCGACGATGAAGCAATGGTGTAGTTAGCTACGATGTAGCGATGAAGTAGTAATATTAAATTTTAATGAAGTTGTCAATGAAGTTGTGATAGTGGTTATGTTTATGAGTTGTGTTTGCTTATGTGTTTGATCGTCCCAAAGGATGATATTTTTGTGTTTATGTTTTCCCTATTCTTATGTGTTAATACACCGATGCTTGTGTGAATGTATTCTCACCCCTTGCTTTTTGTCTTGTCTGGCTTGGCCCTGCGATTGTAAAATCGTAGTATCTACAGGTTGTCGAGTTTCGAGTTCGAGTCAAAGGAAGCCCGCTCTGATTGTGACACTTGGGAAGAAGTCTTAGAGTCTAGGATGTTTTGCTACTTTATTTTTAAAGCTAGTGTATTTTATTCTTAAAGAAGTTACTATGTTTCACCTTTATAATAATTTTTAAATAATTTTGATATTGGGTCCAATTTTATAGTTATTTTATCCGCTGCGTGATGTCTTTAAAGAGGAATTTTTGAAAAAGTCTTTTGAAAATTAAATTATTATTAGTCTCGGGTTCGGGGCGTTACAATTGGTATCAGAGCAGGTCGGTCCAATCCGGCCGTGTGGGTTATGTGTCAATCAGAGCAGGTCTGTGCAGTCAGACCAAGTGGGCGTAGTGTCGGTGTCGTGTCTACCTTGTATTTTCCTATGTAGTTACACTTGCACATTAGTCACTATTTAAATATCTTGCTATGTGACTTATAACATGTTTGATTAGTTTTATGAATTTTGTTCTTATTGTTTGCTGACATGTTAATTGCTTGATTTTTCTTTATATGACTCACTTCTTTAATTCTTATTTGTGGTGTGAGTAAACTAGTTTGTTTTTTGAAAAACTTTAGGCAATTTTCGAGGGCGAAAATTTTTAAAGGGGGGGAGAATTGTAACACCCCAAAATTTAGAAATAGTTATTTATTTAGAATATGGTTTATTTAGGTGTTTATGTGCTAAGTAAATTATTTGATAAGTTAGAATTTATTTAATTTAGTGAGAACAAGAGAATTATTTGAAAAATAGAATTAATTAAGATATATTTTAGAGATATAATTTAGAGATATATTTTAGGAATATTTTATGAAAATAAAAGATTAGATTTTTATGAAAAATAAGATGAGAGATTTTAGGAATAGATATTGTGGAAACAAATCCGATAAGAATATATTTTCTTCTAGGAAAAGAAACCTAGTTAGTTGCTTATAAATAGACTAAAGAGAACAATCATTAGGAGAGCAAAATCAGATAGAAACATGGGCAGACCTTGGGAGCTAGGGCATAGCACGAGGGATCACCAACAATGAAGCATTAGAGAATTTCTGCATAATCGAGGTAAGGGGGGAGATTGTTCATGCATAGGGGTAGTGTTGACCATAAGAGTAGTCGAGGGGACCTTGCCCTCCATCCCTTTTCCCTTTCCTTTTTCTTTATTTTGACGTTCATGATTTTCTATAAAATTTCTCTTAGTTGTTGTTTTTGTTTATGTCTTTTTTTTTATTTATTTCATGTTCTTGGTATATTTAATTAGATTGGATCGATTGCTTGAGTCTGAAATTAACATGAACTAGTGAACTAGTATAGTGAATAATCTTTTATTAAAATAAAAGTGTATATGTCTCTGATTGGATCCTTGCCTAGAGTTTATCTTTGAAGTTGATTCTTTTGTTGATTTTTTTTTGGAAGCACACGATTTTTGAAGTTGTAATTCAAGAGTTTGGATTTTTAGGTTGTCCTCAGTGCCTAGATTAATTAATAATACTTAAAGAGTTTATGCCTAGAAGTATATTTAAAACTGGTTGTAGGAATTGAGTGATGAGACGAAACAAAATAAAAATAAAAACAGATATAATTTAGTTGATATCCATGAGTGAATTAGTTTGTAGCCTTACTAGTTGTAGTACTATTGATTTGTAATTAAAGTTATGTTGATATTATTTTATTAGTTAGTCTTTAATCATGATTTTAGGATGTGAGAATATATGGATTATCTCTTGAAAGTAAGTAGTAGCAAATTCTGTGCACCATATTAAGAAGGACAACAATGAAAAGTTTGGATATATGTTAGTCGTTGTATATTTAGTTTTAAAATGGAATTCCCTATTGACTATTAATAAACGGTCAGTTATCCTTTTTAATTAAATTGGTTTGGAGTCTAATTGGTGTCGAATTAATTGGTGTTTGAATTAATTGGTGTTGAGTTTAATTGGTATTGAGTTTATTTGGTGTTGAGTTTAATTGGTGTCGAGCTTATTTGGTGTTGAGTTTCCTTAAGAACTAAATATTGTACTTGTATCGAATAATGATGTTGAGTTATAATAATATTATAATATAGCCAGTTATGGCGATGAGGTAGTAATATTATAGCCATAATGGCGACGATGAAGTAATAGCCTTAATGGCGACGATGAAGTAATAGCCTTAATGGCGACGATGAAGTAATAGCCTTAATGGCGACGATGAAGTGATAATATAGCTTTAAGGGCGACGATGAAGTAATAGCCTTAATGGCGATGATGAAGTAATAATATAGCCTTAAGGGCGACGATGAAGTAATAATATAGCCATAACGGCGACGATGAAGCAATGGTGTAGTTAGCTACGATGTAGCGATGAAGTAGTAATATTAAATTTTAATGAAGTTGTCAATGAAGTTGTGATAGTGGTTATGTTTATGAGTTGTGTTTGCTTATGTGTTTGATCGTCCCAAAGGATGATATTTTTGTGTTTATGTTTTCCCTATTCTTATGTGTTAATACACCGATGCTTGTGTGAATGTATTCTCACCCCTTGCTTTTTGTCTTGTCTGGCTTGGCCCTGCGATTGTAAAATCGTAGTATCTACAGGTTGTCGAGTTTCGAGTTCGAGTCAAAGGAAGCCCGCTCTGATTGTGACACTTGGGAAGAAGTCTTAGAGTCTAGGATGTTTTGCTACTTTATTTTTAAAGCTAGTGTAACACCCCGTTTTTCATAAGCCAAAAAGGGGCATTATTTTTTTTTTTCTTTTTCAACTAACACTCAGAGTGCGCATAAAACATTTTCAACGAGCCGACAGTAAATTTACAAACGAATCATCATTTACAATAAGGTGCTTCAGCTAAGCAAAGTGTACATCTTGAGTGCTTACAATCCAAAAGTCTCATGTGCTCACAAGCACCAACAAACCAAAGGAGTTAGAAACTATGCCTACACAAAAGGGCACGGTGTACAAACCACACCGACGCATAGACTAACTAGACAAAGCTCCACTCGATCCCTGTGGCTCCGAACATCCACCTCCATCCTCACGGCCTACTGCAACTGATAGGATCGCCAACATCTAGGGTGGGAGGAGCCCGCAAATGAAATATTGCAAGGGTCACCACAAAATATATAGTATGTATATATATAACCGGTGCGAAAGATTGTACACATAACAATAATTCCACAAAACACAAGAGAAAGCTCTTAAACATCAAAGCAATTCCCACCAACGGGTTCATATAAGCAATGCACACATAGCCTATAATGCAACCTCTACAATGCGTGGTACTAACCCTAGCTACCACGATGCATGAGTTCCGGAAACTGTAGGTCCAACCCCTACTAAACACCAACGAAAACCCGTAGCCCATCACGGTCACTACGAAACCTGATAAAACACCGTAGAATAATAATAAAATCCCGTAGCCCATCTCGGACACTACGAAGATTAGAGTGGACCCAATCTCTGTCAATCACACCCCGCAGCCCATCACGGACACTACGTATTATAAACCACATAAACACCGTGAACATCAATAAAATCCCGTAGCCCATCACGGACACTACGAAGATTAGGGTGGACCCAATCTCTGTCAATCACACCCCGTAGCCCATCACGGACACCACGTATCGATCTCAACAAAAAATATCGTAGCTCTCCCGATCACTACGAATAAAAAGGTGGCTCTCCCGATCACCACACCGTACACGCAACTACCAAATGCGCGAGCATACGCTTCCCCATATATGCTAATGCAATGAATACATACCTCTCTAGCATATGTAAACCAAACATAACAACATACATACATTTCTCATCATATGTATTCCAAACACCTGTTCATACATATATTCTCATCATCATATGTAAACAGCGCAAGTATTATAAACACTTTCTCATCACGAGAATACATAACACATACATGCCAAGCACACCACAGCACATCACAGAAAATAACCAATCATGTTATTAACCAGTGAAAAGACAGAAATAAAGTGATGCCCTTACCTCGGCAAGCTTCCGTCAACACACACGCTCAAACAACACAACGCGCTTCCTAAAACAAGCAGCGCAACAATCAATACATTGTTCTCTAACCAATAGTATTGAAACTACACCAATACCCCAAAAACCTAAAGGTTTCTAAGGAAAATCCACTCTTTCGGATACCATACCAAAATCTATCGTATTGATCGACCACCATGAGTTATCTGTACTATTTTTATGACCCAAAACAATAGGCCAAGGTCTTAAATAATTTGAAATGCAAAATGGCCGTTTTCTTGCGTTATAAGTTACGTACTTTCCGAGTACCCGAAAAACTCGTTTCCAATCCCAACCACTTCCATAAATTAATAAAAAGGGATTAGAATGTTAAAAACCAAGTTTAGAAATCAAATTCCACAATCTCAACTCCCAGAGCTCGCCCTGGCGAGTTGATGGCGAGTGAAGGCAGAGAGTACTGGTCTTACTCGCCCTGGAGCTCGCCCTGGCGAGTTGTCAGGACCTGTGACACTCGCCCTGGCGAGTAACCACTCGCCCGGCGAGTTTCAACTGTCATGACAGCAAAAGACAGCAACTCACACCACCTTTTTCCACCCAAGCCTAGTTTGATTCTATTAGTTCCCAACATCTTTTCAAGGTATAAAAACAAACCATTCTCATAAGCAAGCAATTCATTTTCCGAAAGCTTGTTGGTTGCTTCGAGTGCAAGTTATTTGATTTTCATTTCCAAAATCAAAACCAAATCCAAGCACAAGTTTTATTACGGGCCTTAACCGTCCGGTAATCATTTTCAAACATGTTTTCAAGGTAAAAAGCGACACCACATGTCACAAGAGTTTTAAACCACTTTGGCCCCAAAACACTACCCAAAACACTTGGGAAATATTTTCATAAACCTCAAAATATTTTTCATCGGATTTTCCAAAACAAAACCATACAACGCATTTCCCTTTCGCCCAAAGGTTCAAAGACAACTTTTCTTTTCAAAACCTTACAACATAGCCTCATGTTATTGATCAATACATAACCAAACCAAAACCCTAACTTTTCTCATGAGATTCTCACAAACTCATGGAAAACAAACATAACAAAGCCTACACATGCTTACTAACCCTCATGAACAACATTCATGGAACAAGAATCAATTTATGAGCAACCTCTCACAAATTTCTCTCAAGAATCATAATCATAAAACCCTTAACATAAGATGTTTTAAACCAACAAAGAAAGGAGAAGGTTTACTACCTCAAGTGGAGATGAATTCCTTTCAATCTCTAAGATCCAACAAACCAAAAATCCAAGCTTTTGGTGAAGAAATGAAATTTTGCTCAAGGTGGAAAGGTGGAAAAGAAAGCCACGGCCAAAGAGAAGAAGAGTGAAATGAATTTGTGATTTCTCTAAGTCCACAAAGTGACTCCCAAAAGTCTACTAAATAATGGTCATGAGGCATTGTGGCCATTGGATCAAATAGGATAAAGCTTCCAAGACTAATCCCTAGCCCTTGGATCAATCCGAGTCTATCCTCCCAAGATATTTCTCACAACCTCTTACAACTAAACGCACGCTCAGTTCTCGCGCATCGCGACGAACGTAAACCACAAAAACGTAAAACCTACGGAAAGAACGTCTATCGTTTTTCCATTCCAAAACTTATCGCCGAATCTTTTTCCGCGACTGTAATTTTCTTCCATACCTTAGAAAATTAATTTCAGAATATATCCTAACTCGCGCAGATATATAAAACTCCCATCCGAAACCTCACTTAAAACAGACGCAGTAAAATTTTACAACGACGGGTAAAATCCTACTCGTTTTTCCAAAAACAAGAATAATCCAAAACTCGTTATTCTAAGACCACAGAAATCTCCTCATACTTAAAAGAGGACTACGACCCAAAAGTCTGTGCCTTTCCAGCGCACGAGCACAAAACAGGCTCCGTTTCAGCAAAAAAAATCTCACTAATGTGACGATACTCACAAAACCGCCTCACCAAAAACCCTAAAAAACTCGTAGCCGACACTAGAGTCCTTAGAAAATTAAACAGTGAAATCTTGGGTCTTACATTACTACCCTCCAAAAAGAAGTTTCGTCCTCGAAACTAAAGGTAAGAGTAACAACTCAACTAATTATTACCATCACCAACCCAACAAAATCCCTTCGGATTAGGTGCAGTCACACAGATGCTAACACCGGGTGAAGTCACACAGATACACTCACCAACACACTGGCACAACCGTGCACCAACCGCAACTCTCAACGAGTGCACCACTCAAAACTAACCTCACAACAGCGGTTCACAACCTCGAGTTCCTCAAATGTCCAAAGGTTCACACAAAAATTTTCCAAAATCACCTCTTTCGCCTCCGCGGCATAGCCCACTCCATTAGTTTCACACGAAGTTGTGAGTGGCTACCCTCCAAAAAGAAACACTGAAGTTCTCTGTGCATCACCAAAGCCGGCAAAACTAGTCATTTCCAGTCAACACGACTCCGTCTATTATCAACAAGGGATTAAGGATGATCAGTTCCTCAATTTGTCAATAGATAGTCGACAATCATGATGGTGGTCTAGACCATCTTTACCCAACTTAAGTGATACTTCATTCCACTTGTGCTCAAGGTCCTCCGAGGCACAATGGTCCCACACGTTTCCCTCAAACTCTTACGAATACACGTCGAAATCGCAAGACACAACACTCAAAGAACGTCGCTCAAGCTCTCATGATTCCACTCATGAAACCTCCGTTGAACATCATTCAACAGTAATACCCTGCCACCACGGCATGTACCACCAAAACCATTACATTCCGAACAAGTCGTCTTCTCTATAGAAGAATTTTCCGCTCTACCAATATCCATAAGTCCGCAACTCAGTGAATATGCCGAACCGTATGTTCACATTACTTCCAAAACGACACTTAGATGAATCTCGCGTGCCTTAAACAAACGTTTGTCCTCGTCGACGGCCATCGTCGGCGCACATCCTCTTTTACTCAAAAGGGTTGGTCACCCTGACCATTCTTAATCATCCCGACATCATCACTCTCGCCGAGATACCTACCTTCAAGAATAAATCTTAAGGTACCCCCCTCACATCACGATTGCCCCACCTTCCGTGGTGACAATATTCAAATCCCTTATACTTACTCAATACCGATTTCCATCATACCACATCTCTCTTCATTGTAACCACTACAATGAACCAAAGCTCTACTAACTTCCATCAACTTGTCATTAGACAATTCTTATCCTTCTTATTTCAACATACGACACACGCACCGTCATGACATCCATTCAGGTGGTGCTTTTGAATCCGTACTATACCCGCACAACCATGATTCTCCAACTAGGTGTGAGGCAATGCTTTCCGCCAATCCTCCCTTGACATAAGCCACATCAACATGTGCGTTTCTCTAATTCCTCATTTTCCTAGAATCAGAAACAGACCTCAAACCCTTTCATCTTCATCACTTATGGAAGATGAACCATCAAGTGAAAAACAACCCAACAATGGAATACCTTTGCTACGAGTTCGGCTAGAAACACCACTAGCCGCACGTATCGTTAACACGTCCCTCCAAGACTAACATTCCTCTACGACTAACTCATCGGCGTTATAACTCTACAACCTCCGATTGGGTCCTTCTCATCGATCTACTGGATCTCACACGCTTACCCTAACCCTTAAGGTATCCACCATTCGCACAATCATTATCTAACGACACTAGGTCCACCGACCCTTTACACGCAAAACGCGAAATCCCAAATTGCCACTAACAGTGCAAACATGTTATAACTACTACTAAGTCCTCCACAAGGTAGAAACATTCCAAAACAACCACAGTAACAAATCAAACAAAAGCCCACACCAAGACACGCAAAAGTGGGTTGCCCCCAAACAACAACAAACAATGCAGTAAAGTGTTACCTGCAATCTGGCAATCCTCATGCCGCATTCGCCGACGACCCGGCTTTTGGGGCTTTGCAATCTCTCACAAAATGACCCGGCTTTTGACAGTTGAAACAAACAGCTCCTGGTCCCCTATTTCCACACTCAACTGCGTAATGGCCCTCTTGACCACATCGGTAACAAGTCTGTTTCTCTCCATCCCGACTCCCTCGAGTCCCTTGATTCTCGGAGCGAGTTGGTCCTTGATTATCTTGGGGACGGTTATAAGGCTTATTCCCCTGCCTCCTCTGATTCTGACTCGAACTCTGAGTCTGACCACTTGAATTACTAGGTCCTCCAGCACTAAAACTTCCTCGGCGGTTCACCCGTTTGTTTCTCATATCCTCAACCTCTTGGCACTTCTCTACCAAGACTTGAAACTGACGAATACCCAACGGCACCACTGCATCTTGCAGTTCATACCTCAAACCATCCTGGAAGCGACGACACATATAGGCCTCATCTATCCCATCCCTAAAGAAGCGGAAGTAACGGGATAGTGATTCAAATTTCTTGGCATAAGCCTCAACATTCATGCCCCCCTGACGCAACTGAAGGAATTCCTCCCCATACCTCTCCCTAGCAGTCTCGGGGAAGTACTTGGCTAAAAACCTCCTCTTGAAGTTCTCCCAATTTATTTCCTCATAGGCGGCCCCCATAATGAGCCTGGTGTTTCCCCACCAGTATTCAGAACTACCCTGCAACTGATAGGTAGCCAAGGTTACCTTTTCTCCTTCCGGACAATGGATCGCCCCAAAGATCCTCTCAATCGACTGGAGCCACAAATCCGCGGTATCAGGACCTCCCTCCCCACTAAACTTAGGAGGAGCCTGATGGTTGAAACTGGTGAGAAGTCTAGATCCAGCAGCAATGATCTCCCTCTCACGCTTCTCTACATCCCTCTGCGCCTTCGCATGGGTCTGAGCAGTCACAGCAACTGCCATCGTATGCATGGCATAAGCCATCTGATTCACATCAACCTCTGGTACGACAGGAACTGGATTCGCCCTTCTTGGCGGCATGATTCCCTGTACATACCAATCCTTTTGATTAGATCCTTAATCAAACAATTCTGAATCTCAACAGAAAACTCACTCAACGGATTACTAACTCGAAACCCGACACAGAACAAACACTAGAACTAACTCCACACTAGTTACGTTCTAACCGACTCTGGACTAACGACTCAAGTATACACTTTCCCTTTGAAGATTTAAAGCCGGGCTCTGATACCAAATTGTAACACCCCGTTTTTCATAAGCCAAAAAGGGGCATTATTTTTTTTTTTCTTTTTCAACTAACACTCAGAGTGCGCATAAAACATTTTCAACGAGCCGACAGTAAATTTACAAACGAATCATCATTTACAATAAGGTGCTTCAGCTAAGCAAAGTGTACATCTTGAGTGCTTACAATCCAAAAGTCTCATGTGCTCACAAGCACCAACAAACCAAAGGAGTTAGAAACTATGCCTACACAAAAGGGCACGGTGTACAAACCACACCGACGCATAGACTAACTAGACAAAGCTCCACTCGATCCCTGTGGCTCCGAACATCCACCTCCATCCTCACGGCCTACTGCAACTGATAGGATCGCCAACATCTAGGGTGGGAGGAGCCCGCAAATGAAATATTGCAAGGGTCACCACAAAATATATAGTATGTATATATATAACCGGTGCGAAAGATTGTACACATAACAATAATTCCACAAAACACAAGAGAAAGCTCTTAAACATCAAAGCAATTCCCACCAACGGGTTCATATAAGCAATGCACACATAGCCTATAATGCAACCTCTACAATGCGTGGTACTAACCCTAGCTACCACGATGCATGAGTTCCGGAAACTGTAGGTCCAACCCCTACTAAACACCAACGAAAACCCGTAGCCCATCACGGTCACTACGAAACCTGATAAAACACCGTAGAATAATAATAAAATCCCGTAGCCCATCTCGGACACTACGAAGATTAGAGTGGACCCAATCTCTGTCAATCACACCCCGCAGCCCATCACGGACACTACGTATTATAAACCACATAAACACCGTGAACATCAATAAAATCCCGTAGCCCATCACGGACACTACGAAGATTAGGGTGGACCCAATCTCTGTCAATCACACCCCGTAGCCCATCACGGACACCACGTATCGATCTCAACAAAAAATATCGTAGCTCTCCCGATCACTACGAATAAAAAGGTGGCTCTCCCGATCACCACACCGTACACGCAACTACCAAATGCGCGAGCATACGCTTCCCCATATATGCTAATGCAATGAATACATACCTCTCTAGCATATGTAAACCAAACATAACAACATACATACATTTCTCATCATATGTATTCCAAACACCTGTTCATACATATATTCTCATCATCATATGTAAACAGCGCAAGTATTATAAACACTTTCTCATCACGAGAATACATAACACATACATGCCAAGCACACCACAGCACATCACAGAAAATAACCAATCATGTTATTAACCAGTGAAAAGACAGAAATAAAGTGATGCCCTTACCTCGGCAAGCTTCCGTCAACACACACGCTCAAACAACACAACGCGCTTCCTAAAACAAGCAGCGCAACAATCAATACATTGTTCTCTAACCAATAGTATTGAAACTACACCAATACCCCAAAAACCTAAAGGTTTCTAAGGAAAATCCACTCTTTCGGATACCATACCAAAATCTATCGTATTGATCGACCACCATGAGTTATCTGTACTATTTTTATGACCCAAAACAATAGGCCAAGGTCTTAAATAATTTGAAATGCAAAATGGCCGTTTTCTTGCGTTATAAGTTACGTACTTTTCGAGTACCCGAAAAACTCGTTTCCAATCCCAACCACTTCCATAAATTAATAAAAAGGGATTAGAATGTTAAAAACCAAGTTTAGAAATCAAATTCCACAATCTCAACTCCCAGAGCTCGCCCTGGCGAGTTGATGGCGAGTGAAGGCAGAGAGTACTGGTCTTACTCGCCCTGGAGCTCGCCCTGGCGAGTTGTCAGGACCTGTGACACTCGCCCTGGCGAGTAACCACTCGCCCGGCGAGTTTCAACTGTCATGACAGCAAAAGACAGCAACTCACACCACCTTTTTCCACCCAAGCCTAGTTTGATTCTATTAGTTCCCAACATCTTTTCAAGGTATAAAAACAAACCATTCTCATAAGCAAGCAATTCATTTTCCGAAAGCTTGTTGGTTGCTTCGAGTGCAAGTTATTTGATTTTCATTTCCAAAATCAAAACCAAATCCAAGCACAAGTTTTATTACGGGCCTTAACCGTCCGGTAATCATTTTCAAACATGTTTTCAAGGTAAAAAGCGACACCACATGTCACAAGAGTTTTAAACCACTTTGGCCCCAAAACACTACCCAAAACACTTGGGAAATATTTTCATAAACCTCAAAATATTTTTCATCGGATTTTCCAAAACAAAACCATACAACGCATTTCCCTTTCGCCCAAAGGTTCAAAGACAACTTTTCTTTTCAAAACCTTACAACATAGCCTCATGTTATTGATCAATACATAACCAAACCAAAACCCTAACTTTTCTCATGAGATTCTCACAAACTCATGGAAAACAAACATAACAAAGCCTACACATGCTTACTAACCCTCATGAACAACATTCATGGAACAAGAATCAATTTATGAGCAACCTCTCACAAATTTCTCTCAAGAATCATAATCATAAAACCCTTAACATAAGATGTTTTAAACCAACAAAGAAAGGAGAAGGTTTACTACCTCAAGTGGAGATGAATTCCTTTCAATCTCTAAGATCCAACAAACCAAAAATCCAAGCTTTTGGTGAAGAAATGAAATTTTGCTCAAGGTGGAAAGGTGGAAAAGAAAGCCACGGCCAAAGAGAAGAAGAGTGAAATGAATTTGTGATTTCTCTAAGTCCACAAAGTGACTCCCAAAAGTCTACTAAATAATGGTCATGAGGCATTGTGGCCATTGGATCAAATAGGATAAAGCTTCCAAGACTAATCCCTAGCCCTTGGATCAATCCGAGTCTATCCTCCCAAGATATTTCTCACAACCTCTTACAACTAAACGCACGCTCAGTTCTCGCGCATCGCGACGAACGTAAACCACAAAAACGTAAAACCTACGGAAAGAACGTCTATCGTTTTTCCATTCCAAAACTTATCGCCGAATCTTTTTCCGCGACTGTAATTTTCTTCCATACCTTAGAAAATTAATTTCAGAATATATCCTAACTCGCGCAGATATATAAAACTCCCATCCGAAACCTCACTTAAAACAGACGCAGTAAAATTTTACAACGACGGGTAAAATCCTACTCGTTTTTCCAAAAACAAGAATAATCCAAAACTCGTTATTCTAAGACCACAGAAATCTCCTCATACTTAAAAGAGGACTACGACCCAAAAGTCTGTGCCTTTCCAGCGCACGAGCACAAAACAGGCTCCGTTTCAGCAAAAAAAATCTCACTAATGTGACGATACTCACAAAACCGCCTCACCAAAAACCCTAAAAAACTCGTAGCCGACACTAGAGTCCTTAGAAAATTAAACAGTGAAATCTTGGGTCTTACAGTTTATGTTTTCCCTATTCTTATGTGTTAATACACCGATGCTTGTGTGAATGTATTCTCACCCCTTGCTTTTTGTCTTGTCTGGCTTGGCCCTGCGATTGTAAAATCGTAGTATCTACAGGTTGTCGAGTTTCGAGTTCGAGTCAAAGGAAGCCCGCTCTGATTGTGACACTTGGGAAGAAGTCTTAGAGTCTAGGATGTTTTGCTACTTTATTTTTAAAGCTAGTGTATTTTATTCTTAAAGAAGTTACTATGTTTCACCTTTATAATAATTTTTAAATAATTTTGATATTGGGTCCAATTTTATAGTTATTTTATCCGCTGCGTGATGTCTTTAAAGAGGAATTTTTGAAAAAGTCTTTTGAAAATTAAATTATTATTAGTCTCGGGTTCGGGGCGTTACAGAGTACAATATATATTTGTTTTAAACAAAGTAGAATATAATATAAAAGTATAGTTCTCCACAATAAATATAAATGGATAAAATAAGAAAGCAAAAAACCATAAGTTTTTTTTACCCTAAGAAAGCAAAACACCATAAGAAAAATAATTTGGTTTTAAAAAAAGAAATTTTAAAACATACGAAAAATAATTTGATTTTAAAAAAATTAATTTTTTTTCTGAGGCCTAAACCGCCTTGATCTTTTATCGTGGTTTCCGTTCCTATTTTATGCGTAAATTTCTTTTAACTTAAATTATTTTTTTTATTTCTATTTTTATATATATTATTATACTTGATAAGGACAAAGTAAATTTTTACAGTAGTTCTGTTTAATATATTGTTGGTAGATATACTTTAATTAAATTATTTATAGTTTGTTGAGAGATATATGCAAAATAGAAATAAAAAGATAAGAAAAAAAAACTTAGTTAAAGATATTTAAGTCAAATTAACATTCATAGTAACCACACACAATTACTTAGTTAAAGAGACATTGAAATCCAAACCAATACATTGACAAACTACTATCAGGTTTGCTAGCTTCATCGTATACTTTCATTGCATAAGTAAATTTAAATTTTTTAATATTTTTCATATCCCTTTTGCTTCAAGTTCAATAGCTATAGGATTGATTTAAGATGGTCATGTTTCCTCTTAGGTCAATGTTTCTTTGTAGGTTTAATCTTGTTGGAGATGTTAACAAATTTTATCCCTTATCTCTTCCACTTGTTATCTCTCAATTCTCAATTTTTTATATAGTCAATTTATTTTTATTTTTTCTTTAATGTCTAATAGTCAATGTTTTAATTAAATCACAATTCTTGTTGTGTAGCAGAGTGAACGAATGAGGTAAAATTGTAGAAGGAAGACAAATCTAAAGAATGCATTTGATTCACTAAACAAGTGAGAGATATTCCAATTGTTCAACGGTAAAGGAAGGAAAAAGATTTTTATTGTTCACCGAATGGATGGTTTAACGGAGTTACAAGCGATTATTAAAATTTGAGTTGAATAAATAGCATGTATCACTTTTTTATAGGAGAACAAGACAATTGTATTTAGGGTAATATATATATATATATATATATATATATATATATATATATATATATATATATATATATATATATATATATATATATATAAGTTTTATCCTTTAATTATATTGTTTGTAGATACTTTAATTGAATTATTTATAGTTTGTTGCAAAGGATATATGCAAAATAGAAAGAATAAGATAAGAAGAAACAAAATTTAGTTAAAGAATTTAAATTATGACAATTTAAATTATGTGATTGATACTAAATTTTTATAAAAAATAATAAAAATATGTAATTATATTTATAGTTGGAAAGTCTAATTTATTCCAACAATTTTGTTGTTGAGATATAAAAGATATAACAACAATTTATATCATTCATAAAAATAACTTTTTCGCTGCGAAAAATACATTTTTTGCCAGCAACAATAATTGTTGTTGCAAAAAACACCAGTTATGCCAGCGACAATAATTTTTGTTAAAAAAAAAACTAGTTGTGTCAGCGACAATAATTGTTGTTGCCAAATAACACTAATTATGCCAGCGACATTAATTGTTGCTAAAAACATTATTTATGTCAGCGACATTAATTGTCCTTGCAAAACTTTTCGCAACGGCACTTATGCCAGCGACATGCAGCAACAATTTTTTCGCTGCGAAAAACACTTCTTACAGCAACTTTATGTTTTTGGCAGCAATATTTGTCGCTGCCAAAAACAATATTTCTTGTAGTGTCTTATAACAATTTCGTACTGGCAACCCGTGCGTAAGCACGAGTTTTATGCTAGTATTAGTAAAAATTAAACTCATTATAGTGTTAAGTGTTTACTCACCTTTGTGTGTTGTAATTGGTTTGAAATCTCATGCACAATTGCAATAGCAGCATTAGCAGATGAAGCATCTGCCATTTTTGAGGGAGGCAAAAATTTTCGGCCTAGGCGAAAACTCGTGCCTAGTTTTGGGGTTGTATCTAGTCTTTTCACAGGAGGAGAAAACCCTGTGCCCGGGGCGAAAATCCGGGAAACTATTTACGTGAGGCACTACAAGAATACTGGTTATTTGACAGGGGAAAAATTCCTGAGAAAACGTAAAAAAACCTGGGGAAACGCAATTTTTAAAAGAATTTTTCCACGAGCGGATTCCCTGGGAAAGCACCTTGTTGCAAATCATATGTCTGGGGTTTTACCCTATCAAATTTGCGTGGATCTTACCCCTGTCAAATAAATCTCACATATTACTGCAACAATGTGACACATTGTCATCTATGGAAATTTTTTATTACCTGACAGGGGCTATTGATGTTTTTACATGTAATAAATTACGACTTTATTATTATTATTATTATTATTATTATTATTATTATATGTTCTTCAATCTAAAAAAAAACAGATTTGGACTTTTTATCACTACCTCTTCTTCATCATCATCATACTTAACTCCATTTTTTCATCACCATTATCCTCAAGCTCGTAAACATCAACAATTTTGTTAATTTTAATTGCAGTTTTATCTGCATCCACTACAAGAAATATCGTTTTTGGCAGCGACAAATGTCGCTGCCAAAAACGCAAAGTTGCTACAAAGTGTTTTTCGCAACAAAAAAAATGTTGCTGCATGTCGCTGCCATAAGTGTCGTTGCGAAAAGTTTTGCAAGGACAATTAATGTCGCTGCCATAACTAGTGTTTTGCAGCAACAATTAATGTCGCTGACAAAACTAGTGTTTTTAGCAACAACTAATGTCGATGGCATAACTAGTGGTTTTTTGCAACAACATTTATTGTCGCTGTCATTACTAATGTTTTTTGCAACAACAATTATTGTCGCAGGCAAAAAAGCCATAACTAGTGTTTTTCGCAGCAAAATAGTTATTTTTTGTTAACGATATAAATTATTGTTATATTTTTTATACCTCAACAACAAAAATTATTGGAATAAATTAGATTTCCCAACTATAAAAGATATACATAAACTAACACATTTATTTCTCAATATATTTTCTGAAAGAGAACAATTTAAAGATAACAAACAAGTGTTTTAAAAATTATAAAACAATTCCTAAAGATAACAATCTAAAGGTAACAAATCAATCTTTAAAATATAGTCAGATAAGCTTCATACTCGTAACAAGCTTGTTACAACATATTTCCTACTCGAAAAACTTGCAAAAACGGTCTCCATTCGCAAACTCTCTTCTTTGTATAGTCAGATAAGCTTGTTGTAACTCAACTCACACGAACAATTGTTTAAAATCTCCTTTTGCTTGACAAATCTTAACAAACCTGAAAAACACAACAAACTCAAAGAAAACAGAAAAAGAAAATAGTGACTTTTTCCCTTAGTAATGACTATTCAAAGGCAAGAGATTAATGCGTTAAAAAAATAGTCCTAAAATATTATGAATTAAAGTAACATGTGAATTATAACAATAATTAGTAAGTAACTATCCATAATATTATGCAAGATGCAATATACTATGAATCAAACTAACATGTACATTATATAACTCTAATAATATGAAATAGAAAAAGTAGTAAAATATATATACCTTGAGGCTATCATCGAAGGGCACGCTCACACTGCATAAACCTCATCAAAGTTGTGACATTTGCTTAAATGAAAGTAAGGAAAGATGGATAAAAATTGATAGAAATCTCATATGCAAGAGACTAGTATGCAAACATAAAAAGTGATTAATGCAATATACTATGATATAAAAACATAAAATTGACAGAAAACTCACATGCAAGAGACTTCAGAACCATCCTTCGTATAATTAAATGGATAAAAATCTACTTCCTTAACAAAGTTGGGTCTTCCAGCGGTGATTGAAAAATTCTAATACAGAATCAAGAACCAAGAGATGAACAAACCAGAAAAAGGGTGAACGAGAATCGATGAATCTGATCCTATTTATATCAGTAAGATCAATTGAAATAAGTTACCTGGAAAATAGTAGTGATGATTCCATTGTATACGAAGGAGAAGAAATAACATTGATTGATGATGGGATGATTAGGGATTGGAAGAAGAGATATTAGCATTTAAGGATTTGTGCGTATCTCCTTCACGCGTGAGTTCACAGTTTATCGTATCTCAATTAGTAAAAACACACAATACTAATTTTATATTAGTATAAAATAAAAATAGAATAAAAACCATGCATATCCCAAATAACATAATTTCTATTTAATTAATAGAATTAGGAAATGCGTAAAAAAAAAGATTTAAGCAAAAAAATTATTAATAGATGATAATTGAACATTTTTAAGCGTCAGTTAAATATTTGTATCTATCCAATTAGTCAAAATGCACAAATATTAATTTCTAACTAGTATTAAAAAACAAACCAAAAAAAAAACTAGTATTAAAAAACCATGTGTATCTCAAATCCCAAATAATATAAAAAAACTAGTATTAAAAAAAAAAAAAAAAACAAATAACAAGATTTCCATACATGCAAAAAAAAAAAAAAAAAAAAAAAAAAAGACCATGTGTATCTCAAATCCCAAATAACAAGGTTTCCTTTTAATTAATAGATAACATAAAAAAAAATAACCGTTTTTCATTTGATTCCCCCAAATTAATTATTCTATATAATAATTAACAATAAAAAATAGAGTACTTAGAAATTAACAAATTAAATAATTAAAAAATAATTAAAGATAGTTATAGAATTATATATTACTATTAATAGCAATTTTAAAAATGGTAAGCATTCTCATCATATGATAAATGACAAACTTAATATAATGTATTTCTACTAACAATATATTAAAAGGAACTAAAAAAAACTAAATTTGTTCTCATCAAGTTTGATAATATTTCAAATATTCAATCATTAAATGTAATTTTAGCTCTAAAGTTTTAAAAAAAAAAGATACAAAACATAAAAATAGGAACAAAAATAATAATTTTAAGTTAAAAAAAATCTACGCATAAAAATAGGAACATAAACACGATAAAAGATACGTATAAAAATAGTAATTGAGTGGTTTCCCATAGACTTTACAAGGTTGTTGCAAAAAAATTATACTATTAGCGATAATAATAATTATTGTTGTGATAATTAACTTTTGCCAGTGATAATGTTATTGTTGAGAAAAAAACTAACTTATAACAACAACTTTAATTAGTTGTTACGATATGTATATTTTTATCAACAATTTAAATGTCGCTGCAAAAAAGTCGCTGTTAAAAATATTATTTCTTGTAGTGATCAGTTACATGAGTAGGCAGAGTAGCTGCAAATCCAGATCTGGTATACCAAATTCGTTTTCTTTGGTTAAAAAAAAGAACTTGTTAGATATTCTAAGGAAGTTAGTAACAAATCCGGTACTGTGGCAAGTCCATGGCCACTGCACTGTAGAGTGCTGCTGCAAAATAAAAGAATAAAGAGGCACTATTGAAAAGAGATGGTAGAAAAAAATTAAGAAGTTCTAGATAAAAATACTAAATCAAAAACAATGATGGAAAATAGATAAACTACCATTTAAATTTTTGTTGTGATTAAAGATAAAAGTAGTTGGATTGAAGGAGTTGAAAGTGTGTGAATGATTTTGATGAAAGAGTTGGAATGAAGGTTTGTATAAGAGGTTTGAATTGTGTTGAGAATGAGAAGAAATTTTGGTGTGATGGTGTAGAGAAGAAGGGAGATTTTCGATGTTGAAGTATGATGATAAAATTTTTGTGTTTGGTTTGGGAAAGGAAAGGGAGTTTCGGTGGTGATATATGGTGGAATTGGGGAAATATTATGAAAAAATTAATGGCTTTGGGTTGAGAAAGGAAATAAAAAATTGATGATATAAAGAGTAGTAAGTTACTCAACTGTTACAAGATTTGTGTTCCAAATTTCCAATGGTTAAAAGAATAGAATTTCATTTTAAATGGCTAGTCCCGCTTTTCAATGCCTGCTACGCAGCGCAGCGCGAATTTTACTGCCTTGTGCAGAACTTTTTTATTTATTTTTAAATGGATATCTTTCCCGTTTTCAATTGTCCAAGGGGTAAAACCCCTATCAAAGAGTTAAGATTTCAAAATTCGTGAACTTCACTTCCCAGGTGTAACCCCTCGCAAATCTCATACATTTCACAGGGACATATACCCCTGACAAAAAAGCCATGGCAAATAACCACATTTCTTGTAGTGAGGGAAAATTAGGATTGCTAAGCCAACAAAAGACTAGAGTTTATTTATAGAGAAAGCTCTTGGTAATAATTCTAGGGGTTGAGGATTGGTTCATTACCTTGGAAAGAGATTTGAGAATTGGGTAGAGTTAGGGTTTCAATCTAATTCTTGTAACTCAATTGAGAACTTCTTGTAATTCAAGTACTTTGTTTGATAGTGGAATGGAGAGCTACTCTCTCCCCATAGTAGGTCGTTTTGACCAAACTGGATAAATAATTTTACCATGTTTTTTATTTTGTGCTGTTTATCCTTTCTTCTGATTTTATTGTTGTCCCACTTTTTGGTTGCTTCATTCAATTTGCTCCACACAACAAGTTATTGGTGTGATTAATTCCGACTTCACAATGGTGTGACTTGGTCTCAAGAGAAGAGTGTGGGAAAAAATTATGGTGGTGAGTTATAGGTTATTGGAAGATTAGTGGTGTGTTGTAGATGATTTTACAATTCAAGAGGATGGGAGAAGAGAAATGTGGTTTCATATTTGGAAGTTATGTATATGTCGGTAGAAATAAGCTCCTTCAACTCTTATTGAAAGACTTGGTCCAGTTTACTTATCGTCAATAGGTTGAAATAAATTTACTTGCATGCCTTCAAATGCAAAAATGCACGAGTTCTTTGGATAATATCATGTCTCTCATCCTTGTCTCTAAACCGTTTTGTTTTAACAATATTTAGTTGTTAAAAAAATCTTTTAGTAAGGTAGTGAAAAGATTGTTGGCCCAATTCTTCCCATGAAGGCTGGATGTGATACATTATACCACAAAAATTAGATTTAAAAATTGTCTTGAAAAGTTCGAATAAGGAGGTGTCGAGGAAAAAACTCAATTTGATGTTTTAAAGATAATAAACATTTTAATTATATTTTAAATGTAATTATTATCTTTTGGTTATTATTTAACAAGTGATCTTGAGTGTTTTAGTTAGCCAGGAACAATTGAGTTTTTTAGATCAATGATGACAGGAATTTATATGGTATTTTAGGTAGTATATTTAGTAATAAATTGACCAAGACAGGCCCAAATACAAAGAACAACCTACAAAAATGAAGAAAAGCATCAGAGCAAAGCGAAGAATGCAAAAAGACAAGAAAAAGTCAAAAAAGTAAAGAAAATGTGCTTATCATCGTAGCACGATGGCTCCCATCGTGCCACGATGGGAGCTGCTTGCTAGCCAAGAAAACAGAAGAAATAAATCTGAAGAATATTTGTTCATCGCAGCACGATTACATGTATCGTAGCACGATGAAGTTATTTGGCGACCAAGCTGATGAAATGGACAGTATTAGTTATAAAGTTTAACTAAATCTTCCCATCGTACTACGATGGACCTATCGCAGTACGATGGCTTGATGAGACCCATTACGAAAACTATAAATAGAGCTCCCCATTAATTGTTAAAATCATTCAGAAATAGTAGAACACTCTCTACTATAAATGAGGTGTTCGGAGGAGCTCTAAGGGAAAGTTTTCTCCCCTTACGGGAAAACTAACTCAGCAATGTATGTATTCTTTAGGCTTTTATGTTTAGATTATTCTTTTGTAATTTAAATATGCAATCTTTTGTACAGATGCCTTAGGTTGTGGTGGAGAAGATGAATTCCCCTATGAATATTTGGAGTCGGTGAATGAGTCAAAGTTATAATAAATGTTATTCAGTATTATATTTGTTATTTACTTTCTTGCACTTTAACAACGCATTCTCGTAATCTGGTCGGATAAGCGAGTGTGCTCATAGAATTGATATTGGACACTTAATATTAGTCCGAAACTAGTAGTAAATATGCTAGGTGATTAGAGACGGTAACATCCTGAACTAGTCGCGATCTGAGCGGTTAGAGGAGGAATCATGCACTAGGTGTGAACTGAGCACTTAGAAGATGAATAACCCGATACTAGGACCTAGAGGCATTGGATGGGTGAAGATAATAATGCATGTATAATAAACAACTCACCTAGTAATTAGGGTATGTGACACATCGAGGTTAGGCTCTCGTAGGTACCTTAGTTATTACCGTAGGGAAACTTTAATATACATAGAGTAATATTAAAGGTATTACTACAACAAGGAAAAGTCACTGCCGAATAATAATCTGAATAACTATGTTATACACCGTTCATGCCAAATATGAAGAAGGGAGTGAGTCCAACCACCATACTTATCATCTATATTTCTGAATCAAAACTATCTTTATATTTTCTGCATAGCATTACGCTTATTTTTATAAAACCTTTATCAAAAACCCAAAGCGAATGCAAAACCACGAACTTAAATAACGCTAACGAAGCTTCGGCACGATCCCTGTGGATACGAACTCATTCTAGACACCTAGAGTGTGAATTATTACTCGACGACAGACTGGTGCACTTGCCAGAATGCAGTCAATCAATATTATTCATTTGATTTTTCCTAAGAACAAAGACGTTCTGTGAAGTCTATAAATAGGGCGTTTATCCCCCATATTTTAAGCAACCAAGGTTTAGTCGTGAATATAAGAAAGGTGTTTTGTCTTTCTTAGATTTTGCCTACACTAAAGGAAAACCAGAAGGGAATGAATTTTTTGACCATGTGCCAATTGTGGAAATATTTATTATGAAAAATGTGGTAAGGTTTATGATCATTTAGTAGCCTTTGGATTTGTTGAAGGCTACAAAGTTTGGACAAACCATGGGGAGCAAAGATCAAAAGCAATAAAAATTGATGACCACATGGATGTTGAAGATGAGTCACATGATGACATTGATGGCTTATTGTTTCACATTTAGAAATGTTGTAGAAACAAATGGAGTTAATGATGGACCTAATGAGGATGCTAAGAAATTCAACAATTTGATTGATGAGTCAAAACAACCGTTATACCTACAAATTTGTTGGTGTAAGCCCTAGAGGCCAATGACTTTAGTACTTGTATCGAATTAATTATTAATAATATATTGTTTCTTTTATTAATAATCAAAGGTGTTTTCTTTATTATGTTTGTAACGTTCAAAATAATGAAGTCCCTAGAATAGAAAGTCCGTTTAATATTAAGTATGACTTAATCATGAGATTACATTAAACATAAAGACGCTATTCTTAAAGTATCCATAGTCAAGCTTTAAGGTGAAAAGGGATAACCTTAAAGCATAAAGACTATTATGAAGATAGATTGATGATCGCATCTAATGGATCATGGGATAAGGAGTTATCAAGTCTTGACATAGGTATAAGAAATATTAGGAGTAATATTTATACCGGATTGACCCGCTATGAAAGTACTACATGCAAAGTGTCATAAGTTACTCTCATGGTGATAATGGTGTAAACCGTCCTTAGACCTGAAACCACTTTGTACCCTAGATGTTGTAACACCCTGATTTTCAAAGATCAAAAGAAGGCATTTTTTTTTTTTTAAAACAACAAGGACTTTGAAATAAAACATTCGCGACCGTCCTTAAATTAAATCGGAGCAAACCATTTTCAAAATAACGATCGGAAAGCAATGCCTCTTTTATAAATTATTTTCACGAATAAAAGTTTAAGAATAAAACCCAACACTATGTCTAAACAAACATAGCGGCACCATTTATTCCAAATAAATATCATAATACAATTTCACAATACAATGCAGCGGATAAATAAATAAGAGTAAACGAGACTCTTAGACTACTACCCTAAGCTGATCTTTAAACTCTAACTGAAGATGACTGGGTGACGAAGACCCACAAACAGCTTCAAGCCTCGCCGCTCCTCCACGCGGTACAAATAAAATCCCTAAAAATTTGCTCGTAGAGGGTCACGATCTAAAAATAACATATAACCAAAAATACGCAGCGCAAGATATACAATACATGGCAGCATATTCTCATTTATCATATGAATCACAAATCATAGAATTTAAGTACACAGATAGTCTATCAATCACACACAACAGTATTCAAATGCACAATTAGCCTATCAATGCAGACTCTACAATGATTGTGATCACCCTACCCGGGACTATTTCACATGCATGAATTCCGGAATTTAACCTCTCCGCAGAGAGTCGTAGGTCCAACCCCTACTATACCCCACAGGGCAGGTGAAGTCTCCAACCGACAAACACCGACTCAATAAAATCCCACAGGATTAGGTGGTCTCCAACCGACACACCCCGTGCAGTCTCCAACCGACATACACGACTATGAAATGCATGGCATATATTTCTATTTAGCATATATAGGGCAGTCTCCAACCGACACACCCCGTGCAGTCTCCAACCGACATACACAATCATATATGCTCATGCAACACTTTACATATCATACAAGCATATGTAATCACACCACATGTCAACACATATATTTCGCAAAATCATATGTAAGACAAATAAACATCATGTACAACCAGATATTCAATCATGTACATGCACCGACATTTCATATTATATAATCATATGAAATTCACAACAACCACTCAAACATGTGTAGAATATAGCATGTTCTCAAACAAGTTCTCGTCACGAGAATAGATCACAAAAAAACCATGCTCATAATTCATATTGCATCACATCAAGCAAATACACATATTCAAGCAAACAATTACACATGCATAAAAAGCACTCGATATTTCGAGGTATATGAAATCGTTAGGAAGTGCCCTTACCTCGGCAAGCTTCCAAAACATTCAACTTACGCTACGCAAGCAAAATCCGTCTCTCTCGACGAAGCTCCAATTCGGCTAATCCTCTTAACCTTTTACAAAACATAACTTATCTAAGTTAATACCACATTCTAATTGGTTACTCAAATAAGTCCTAGATCGGCTACTAATGGATCAAGACCTATGGTTGTTCCCTCACAACTAACTAGGCTCAAATCCACTATTCACGCTACCTAAAATTTAAGCAGCGTAATGTCAATAAAATACTCCCACTGTATTCTTTCGAAACGAAACTAAAACTCAAAAATCTAGAGGGGTCTAAGGTACTTTCTAAAACTCTCGGATTGTGATTTCGAGACCTCCCCATAGTGATTAAAAATTCACGAAGTTAAATACACTATTTCTCATTACGCGAAAATAATTTCGTTTTTCAAAACAAACTATGAACACTTTTATTTCTAACACCAAAGTAATCAATTTCACACAGTAAAACCATTTGAAATCAGCATCCAAACTCTTCAAAAATTCCCATAATAAAAAATAAAGTTTTCTTGCATCACAAATTTCAAGTTCTTTCTTTTCAAATCAAATGGCCATAACTGGTTCATTCTTTATCTGATCGAGACGAGCCATACACCGAAATCTTCGTCTCGAAAAGACGGATCAAATAGTTAATTTTCCAGGTCACAAAAACAATTTTAAAAGGACCTAAATACCCTTTTCAATTTCGGCCAGAATTGAGATCACACCTAAAACATTGTTTTCAAAAATCAAACATAGTTTAAAATACTTAAACCATTATTAATTTCTCAAAAGTGATCAAGCTCTTACACCAAAACCATTTCAAATCAAAGCATAACACTTTTCAAAACTTTACCAATTAACTTGTTTACTTAGAACACAAGTTACTAGTTTTCTTTCAAAACAAAACCACATTAATTCTTCATTTTAAAACCATGATCATGCCTTCCCATAGGGCTTAAAAATTTGAAACATCATGGACACAAACACACACATGCCACGGCCAAAACAACAAATGTGGCTAGCTCCCAAAATTTTTTATTTCAAAACCATAGAATAATTCATTTAGTTCCTAAAATTATTAAACTTAACAATCAAAACCTTTTCACAACACCAATCAAAACCCTAAGAGTTTTCCAAAACCCTCATGGACATAGAAATTATTATTTTTCTTGTCTCTTAAAACAAAATCATTTTTCACATATCCAATTCTCTTAAAAGCTCAAAAACAACATCATTTTCACAATCACCAAACCACAACTCATGTTCTTGATCAATTTGAAATTTTCTCAAATCCTAGGCTACTAACTTCATGAGAAGAACATGGTTTCTCAAGCATGGAAATCTATCTATTATTTTAGATCTAAGATCAATCATACAAGATAACAAGATTTAAGTGCTAGAAAGTTCAAAATCAAACCCCCAACTATACTAATCATTTTCGGCCAACAAGGAAAAAGAGGGAGAGAGATTTTCTTACCAAAAGATTTGGCTCATAAGCACCTCCAAGTTACAAGGATCAACTTTGATTTCAAGCTCTTCTCCTAATCCATTCTAAATCTCTCACAAATTTGAGTTTTATGCTTACTAACACTAAGAAGAAAATGTGTTGGTGAGGAAGAGAAAGAAAGCTTCTCACGTGAGAGAGAAGAGAGGAAGAGTGAAATGAAATCCAATTCTCCAAAGTCTCCTTATGACTTAAGTCTTGATGAATCATGGACTTTAGATCAAATAGTAAAAAGGTTGTAAGACTTAATCCTAGCCATTGGATCAATTCTAAGCTTATCCTTCCAAGATATTTTCTAAGCTTTCTCACATCTCAACTCTCGCTTTCGCTCGTAAACGAGTCGCACCTCGCTAACGGACGGAAATCACAAAAATATAAAATCTATCAAATAAACGTCCGTCGTAAACCGTTTCTAAATATTATCGCTAGATCTTTTTCCCCGACTGTAATTTTCTTCCTCACCCTAAAAAATTATTCTGACAATATATCCTAACTCACGCCGATATATAAAACTCCCATCTAAATTTCTACGGAATTCAGACATCGTAAAAATTTCCAACAGCGGGTAAAATTCCTACTCGTTTTTCCAAAAACCAGAATAAACCAAAACTCGCGATTCTGACTACACATAAACCTTCTTATACTCAAAAGAAGACTACGACCCAAAAGTCTGTGCCTTTCCAGCGCACGAGCACAAAACAGGCTCCATTTCAGCAAAAATTCTATTAACGCGACAATACTCACGAAACCGCTTCACCAAAAACCCTAAAAACTTAGCCGACACTAAAGTTTCTTAGAAAAACCTGTACAGTGGAAATCTTGGGTCTTACATTACTACCCTCCAAAAAGAAGTTTCGTCCTCGAAACTAAAGGTAAGAGTAACAACTCAACTAGTTATTACCATCACCAACACAACAAAATCCCTCAGGATTAGGTGTAGCCACACAGATGCTAACACCGGGTGAAGTCACAAAGATACTCTCACCAACACACTGGCACACCCGTGCACCAACCGCAACTCTCAACGAGTTCACCACTCAAAAATTTCCTAGGGTCCACACACAAAATTTTCAAAGTCACTTCTTTTGCCTCCGCGACATAGCCTATTCCACTAGGCTCACACAAAGTGGTGACGGCTACCCTCCAAAAAGAAACACTGAAACTCTCTGCGCATCACCAAAGCTAGCAAAACTAGTCAATTCTAGTCAACATGATTCCGTCTATTATTAACAAGAGATCGAGGGTGATCAGTTCCTCAATTTGTCAATAGATAGCCGACAATCATGATGGTGGCTTAGACCATCTTTACCTAACTTTAATAATGGTCCCTTTATACAAATCTCAAATTCCCAAAAATTTAATCTCTCAGTCGTCCACTTTTTTTTTTCCCGATTTAATACTTAGCATACTCTTGCATTCCTTAAAAATGTTTCTCCTCGTTGACTGCCATCATTGGCACAAAATATTTTATATTGTATTCTCATTCTATTTCTAAACTCTCTTGAGTTTCTTTCCTCTTACAATTAAATTCTCTTCTACTCAAAAGAGCTTGTCACCCTGACCATTCTTATTTATTCCCCACATCACCCTTTCTGTCGAGATACCTATTTCCAAAATAAATTTTAAGGTACTCATCACATCACTATTGTTCCACCGTTCATGTTGACAATATCCGCATTCCTTTACTTACTCAATACAGATTTCCATCATGCTACGTCTCTCTTCATTGTAACCACTACAATGAATCGAAGCTCTACTAGCTTCCACCAAACTTTGCCACTAGACAATTGCTTACCCTTTATTATTACTGCATACAACACATACACCGTCAAGACATCCATTCAGGTGGTGCTTTTGAATCCTTAACATACACGCAAAATCATAATTTTCCAAATTATGTGGGAGGTAATTCCTTTGCCAATCCTCAATTGACATAAACCACATTCTCATGTGCTTCTATCTTACTTATTCTTAACATGTTTTTCCAACGACAAACTTCCTTTGCGACTATCTCATTGATGTCATAAACTCTACAAAACTCCAATTAGGCATGTCTCATCAATATACTAATTTGCAACTCTCAAGTTCAACAACTTCCTAAAGTTGGTTCACAAACTACCATGACCCATAACTTGTTAATTCCAAACAGCATCTTTAACTCTCCGCACACAAAATAATTAATCTCGTTCCACATCAACTTGTTTCCAATCAAGCACATTCTTCTCTGTTCGATTGGTCCTTCATCACTGTGAATATTCTAAAGTTATAAAGTCTGTTCCCTCCGGGGAATCAATTCCTAGATCTCAAGTTCTAGCTAATCTTGCTCCTACATCTAGTCACTCATCGTTTTCTTATTCACTTCTAACTTCTACTAACGATCATCTATTGTACTCTTCGTAATCGAACGCTCCAATTAATTAATTCCTCAAGTTCCTATTAAGTATCTCTCTATGCATAGCTATCTCTAATCTTATCTTCGTCACGTCACTATATTTTACCTTTAAACACACATATCTTACTCATACATCAAACTATGAAACACTTATCTCAAATCTTAATGCTTGGCCTATCAAGACAGCTACCAACGCACAACACTTTGCTATGATTTTATCCTTAGTACGTTCGATATCCAAATCAAACTCTTGAATCTAATCTTCAAGAACTCTAAAAACTCGTCGTACCATCCATTTAATCCTAATATACAATAAAAGTCCTTCCAACTATCAACTTTTATTGTCTTAGTATTCTTACTAACGGACTCCTTTTCTACTCAAACACGACATTCTTAGAAAATATCCAAAAATTCTCGTCCATAACTTGAATTTATTCAAAACTTGCCCACCTCAACTCTTTTGGTATCATAAATTCAAGCTGCTACTTAGTCCTTCAACCATCTTGGTCGATCAAAATCGTTAACTTATATGCCTATCCACACAGGATCTCTACTCAATCTTGACTAATCTTTTCAAACTACTCAATAAGTTTACTTTTTCTTATGGTTTACCTGCCAATAATTAATAATTCTAGCTTACATTACTAAAATTCTCAAGGTATTTCCACACTATACCTCTAGTGTCACCTACCATTGACATACTACTCATTGCCCAAGGCTGAACTCCTTGTTCTTTACATAAATATCTCCCCAAATCTACCCTTATTCAACAATCAATCACCTTTAGCTCTATCTCACATCAACATTTATACGTACTATCTCCTGAATTACATATAAATCATCACTTATCAACGTGATGTTTGGTCTCTTACCCTCAATCATCACGAGATTCATTCTTAATAATCTTAATTTTGAATCTAATTTATCTTACTCACTCAACTTAAACCCTTAAGGTATCCACCATTCATATAAATATCGTCTAACACTACCATGTTTGCTCAATCATGACGTACAACATCCTTTAATTCCAATATAAATCGCAATAATGATTATCCAATCACCGTAATTAAATCCAACTGACATCTCTATCTACTCCACTGTTCCACAATGGCCACATTCTCTTGACAACCCAATGACTTAATCATGTCTCGTCATGAATTCACCGGAAGGACATCCAATACTTTCCTCAAAAGGTTATCTTAATTTGGTCCTTACTTGCAATCCTTTATCCGTTGACGTCCGCTCGTCCATAATGAGCACCTCCGAGTGACAACGATCAATACTACTTCCATTGATTTACTTCCAAGAATCCTTCGTAGTTCTGGTTCGCCTACAGTCCATCCTCCTCAACCACTCTGTCTAAGGAATTCAGAGACACTTGTCAACTAAATTCGACCAATGCTCAGGGGTTTAATTATTCTACTTACTTAAGTATTGTTCTCTAAAGCACTTCAATAAGAAACAATCCCATCCCTAAGCATATACCATGCTAGACTCGAGACAACCAACCACATAACACGTAATGACTCAAGTACTTACTCCCACTAAACCCAACTCTTGATCAGCTTAGGACACCCGACTCAGAACCCTTTGGCGAGAATCTACCGCCATGCTCTGATACCACAATGTAACACCCCGATTTTCAAAGACCAAAAGAAGGCATTTTGTTTTTTTTAAAACAAGGACTTTGAAATAAAACATTCGCGACCGTCCTTAAATTAAATCGGAGCAAACCATTTTCAAAATAACGATCGGAAAGCAATGCCTCTTTTATAAATTGTTTTCACGAATAAAAGTTTAAGAATAAAACCCAACACTATGTCTAAACAAACATAGCGGCACCATTTATTCCAAATAAATATCATAATACAATTTCACAATACAATGCAGCGGATAAATAAATAAGAGTAAACGAGACTCTTAGACTACTACCCTAAGCTGATCTTTAAACTCTAACTGAAGATGACTGGGTGACGAAGACCCACAAACAGCTTCAAGCCTCGCCGCTCCTCCACGCGGTACAAATAAAATCCCTAAAAATTTGTTCGTAGAGGGTCACGATCTAAAAATAACATATAACCAAAAATACGCAGCGCAAGATATACAATACATGGCAGCATATTCTCATTTATCATATGAATCACAAATCATAGAATTTAAGTACACGGATAGTCTATCAATCACACACAACAGTATTCAAATGCACAATTAGCCTATCAATGCAGACTCTACAATGATTGTGATCACCCTACCCGGGACTATTTCACATGCATGAATTCCGGAATTTAACCTCTCCGCAGAGAGTCGTAGGTCCAACCCCTACTATACCCCGCAGGGCAGGTGAAGTCTCCAACCGACAAACACCGACTCAATAAAATCCCGCAGGATTAGGTGGTCTCCAACCGACACACCCCGTGCAGTCTCCAACCGACATACACGACTATGAAATGCATGACATATATTTCTATTTAGCATATATAGGGCAGTCTCCAACCGACACACCCCGTGCAGTCTCCAACCGACATACACAATCATATATGCTCATGCAACACTTTACATATCATACAAGCATATGTAATCACACCACATGTCAACACATATATTTCGCAAAATCATATGTAAGACAAATAAACATCATGTACAACCAGATATTCAATCATGTACATGCACCGACATTTCATATTATATAATCATATGAAATTCACAACAACCACTCAAACATGTGTAGAATATAGCATGTTCTCAAACAAGTTCTCGTCACGAGAATAGATCACAAAAAAACCATGCTCATAATTCATATTGCATCACATCAAGCAAATACACATATTCAAGCAAACAATTACACATGCATAAAAAGCACTCGATATTTCGAGGTATATGAAATCGTTAGGAAGTGCCCTTACCTCGGCAAGCTTCCAAAACATTCAACTTACGCTACGCAAGCAAAATCCGTCTCTCTCGACGAAGCTCCAATTCGGCTAATCCTCTTAACCTTTTACAAAACATAACTTATCTAAGTTAATACCACATTCTAATTGGTTACTCAAATAAGTCCTAGATCGGCTACTAATGGATCAAGACCTATGGTTGTTCCCTCACAACTAACTAGGCTCAAATCCACTATTCACGCTACCTAAAATTTAAGCAGCGTAATGTCAATAAAATACTCCCACTGTATTCTATCGAAACGAAACTAAAACTCAAAAATCTAGAGGGGTCTAAGGTACTTTCTAAAACTCTCGGATTGTGATTTCGAGACCTCCCCATAGTGATTAAAAATTCACGAAGTTAAATACACTATTTCTCGTTACGCGAAAATAATTTCGTTTTTCAAAACAAACTATGAACACTTTTATTTCTAACACCAAAGTAATCAATTTCACACAATAAAACCATTTGAAATGAACATCCAAACTCTTCAAAAATTCCCATAATAAAAAATAAAGTTTTCTTGCATCACAAATTTCAAGTTCTTTCTTTTCAAATCAAATGGCCATAACTGGTTCATTCTTTATCTGATCGAGACGAGCCATACACCGAAATCTTCGTCTCGAAAAGACGGATCAAATAGTTAATTTTCCAGGTCACAAAAACAATTTTAAAAGGACCTAAATACCCTTTTCAATTTCGGCCAGAATTGAGATCACACCTAAAACATTGTTTTCAAAAATCAAACATAGTTTAAAATACTTAAACCATTATTAATTTCTCAAAAGTGATCAAGCTCTTACACCAAAACCATTTCAAATCAAAGCATAACACTTTTCAAAACTTTACCAATTAACTTGTTTACTTAGAACACAAGTTACTAGTTTTCTTTCAAAACAAAACCACATTAATTCTTCATTTTAAAACCATGATCATGCCTTCCCATAGGGCTTAAAAATTTGAAACATCATGGACACAAACACACACATGCCACGGCCAAAACAACAAATGTGGCTAGCTCCCAAAATTTTTTATTTCAAAACCATAGAATAATTCATTTAGTTCCTAAAATTATTAAACTTAACAATCAAAACCTTTTCACAACACCAATCAAAACCCTAAGAGTTTTCCAAAACCCTCATGGACATAGAAATTATTATTTTTCTTGTCTCTTAAAACAAAATCATTTTTCACATATCCAATTCTCTTAAAAGCTCAAAAACAACATCATTTTCACAATCACCAAACCACAACTCATGTTCTTGATCAATTTGAAATTTTCTCAAATCCTAGGCTACTAACTTCATGAGAAGAACATGGTTTCTCAAGCATGGAAATCTATCTATTATTTTAGATCTAAGATCAATCATACAAGATAACAAGATTTAAGTGCTAGAAAGTTCAAAATCAAACCCCCAACTATACTAATCATTTTCGGCCAACAAGGAAAAAGAGGGAGAGATATTTTCTTACCAAAAGATTTGGCTCATAAGCACCTCCAAGTTACAAGGATCAACTTTGATTTCAAGCTCTTCTCCTAATCCATTCTAAATCTCTCACAAATTTGAGTTTTATGCTTACTAACACTAAGAAGAAAATGTGTTGGTGAGGAAGAGAAAGAAAGCTTCTCACGTGAGAGAGAAGAGAGGAAGAGTGAAATGAAATCCAATTCTCCAAAGTCTCCTTATGACTTAAGTCTTGATGAATCATGGCCTTTAGATCAAATAGTAAAAAGGTTGTAAGACTTAATCCTAGCCATTGGATCAATTCTAAGCTTATCCTTCCAAGATATTTTCTAAGCTTCCTCACATCTCAACTCTCGCTTTCGCTCGTAAACGAGTCGCACCTCGCTAACGGACGGAAATCACAAAAATATAAAATCTATCAAATAAACGTCCGTCGTAAACCGTTTCCAAATATTATCGCTAGATCTTTTTCCCCGACTGTAATTTTCTTCCTCACCCTCAAAAATTATTCTGACAATATATCTTAACTCACGCCGATATATAAAACTCCCATCTAAATTTCTACGGAATTCAGACATCGTAAAAATTTCTAACAGCGGGTAAAATTCCTACTCGTTTTTCCAAAAACCAGAATAAACCAAAACTCGCGATTCTGACTACACATAAACCTTCTTATACTCAAAAGAAGACTACGACCCAAAAGTCTATGCCTTTCCAGCGCACGAGCACAAAACAGGCTCCATTTCAGCAAAAATTCTATTAACGCGACAATACTCACGAAACCGCTTCACCAAAAACCCTAAAAACTTAGCCGACACTAAAGTTCCTTAGAAAAACCTGTACAATGGAAATCTTGGGTCTTACAGATGTGGAGTCAAGTACTTTGTTGCTGATCTAACGTTGTCTGTAACAGGATAACCATAAAGGCAGTTGATGGGTACTTCACAAAGCATGCTGAGGGATAGTAGTGACCTAGATGGAATTTGTCAATCCTGCATAACAGGATAGATGTCATGGGCCCAATATTGAACTGGACAAAGATGATACCAAGTATGCTTTGTGTTCAATATAGACATAAAGGGCAAAAGGGGTAATTATACACGCATATATTATCACTAAAGGTTATGTTTTGATCACATGTTAATTTCTCATAACTTGGGTAGCAATGATGTGTTGCTAGATACCGCTCATTGTTTATTATATTAAATAAATGATTTAATATAATTGCCAACGTTATAGAAACCTACAAGGGTCACACACATAATGACAGTCTAATATTGAGATAATTAAAGGAACACCGTAAGGTACGGTATATGTGCAATGTGATAAGGGTATCACGGTAATTTAAACGAGCAAGAACACCATAGTTATGGTGGGAGGGCGCGCACATGAGTACTACCACTCATGGGGAGCGCGCGCCCTAGCCTTTGTTTCTTGTTGGGCTTTGCCCAACAAGAGATGTCTTGGTGCTGAAGTAGCAAAGTTTTTCACAAGAAAGTGGGTTTGAATTGTGAACCTTTAAAAATTACCTATTAAAATTTAATAACAAAACACTATGGAAGAACAAACGTTAGAACGTTCTCAGAACGTTTGGTTAGTTATACGTAAATAAGTTAGAGAACGTTCTCGGATCAATCTCAAGAGATAAAGTAAATTAAAAGATAAGTGATGTGTGTGATCTGTGTGCACAAATTTAAAGAGATTAAGGAAGAGAGAAAATACACAAGCAGTTATGCTGGTTCACCCCTTTAACAATGGGTTACGTCCAGTCCTCACGCTCCAGTGAGTTTTTCCACTATAAGATGCTACCGATCTCAAGATACAATTTCTTCCTTTGATCTTATACCCAAGATCAAATAAAATCCTTTAAGCCCTACAAGCTTAAAGATACCCCATCCCTCCAGGCTAGTAAGGGTATATCACTCAAACAATACAGCCCTATTGACTTGAGTAAACCTTTTACAAAGATGATAGATTTGTTCTAAGCTTTTACAAAACTCACCACGTGAGAAGCTTAGAGAAAAATAGAAACTCTCAAACACTCAGTGTATATACTAATCCTAGTATTGAATTACAGATCTGGAGTGAAAGAGATCAAAAGAGAGCTTTATGATTGCGTGTATGATAAAAACAAGTAGTGATCAAATTGTAGTGAAAGCTCTTGCTCTGCAAAGGTCACCAAAAGCTCTATTTATAGCAGAGGCTTGTACTTGAAGCTTGGTGATGAAATATGTCCGTTTGTAACGGATACTTGTTCAAAAATGACAGCTCATTAGTTGTTGTTGATAAACATTCAAACTGAAAGAATGATCTGAGAATGTTCTTGAGCCGGATCAATATGATTCTTTCAAAGGAGCGTGGAAATGAGCTTGCAGTGAGCTGTAAATTGTCCTTTTACACTACATTCTCCAAGGGTTGCCGTTAGACATCTTTAGGCATGCGTTTATCCAGCTGTTCTTAGGCTAGATAGTAGACTTGACAAGAACATCATTCTTCTATAACGTTCTGAGAACGTTCTCCATTCTAGGCGGAGATAAACTTTGATTCCTCAAGGAAGCTTGATCCTTATCTTGATAGATAGCTGTGAAGTATCAGAAATACAGCTGTATAGTCCTTGAAGCACTATTCATGTTGTCCTTGTAAGGTACCTCTTGTCATAAGAGTGATCATTAACATGGGAGAATGTTCATAAAATACTCAACAAAAGGACGTGCTATCTTTTAGTTGCAAATGAGTTGGCTCATTCTCATAGGTCTACGAATCACTTGTCTTCAATGGTAATGGACAACATAAATTCTTTGTCTTGCATTAAGAACCAAGAGCACATGCTTGTTCTTTAAAACTTGTCCAAAAGGGAAAGTCACACATTTCTTTCCAAATATTCCTTGCCTTATTTGTCATGAATGCTGTTGTGATCTTGTGAGTTAATACCAAGAGAAAAGTGCTCATTTGTCTTGAACATAGTTGACTTAGAAAAATAAGTACTTTGTCTTTGAAGTTTGTTCTTGAGCGAAACCCAGAGAATGTTCTTGGAACATTCTTGCAGCTTTTGTTCTTTAAACGAAATTGAGTAAATAATAATATGAAAAGCTTGATTAAATCCGGCTTGATTAAAACACTCAAGAGCACTTGTTAGATAACAATATAATCAGAATTTCACTTAAGATATAATTAAGATGTTTGTTATCTTTAAAACATCAAATTGGGATTTTGCCTCAACAATCTCCCCCTTTTTGATGATGACAAACTTCTTGAATTATGTTTTAAGGTAATTCTGATTGAAGTAAATTTAGTACAGGATTTTGTGAAATTTTTTTTTATTTAGCTTATCAAAACTCCCCCTCAATTCAAGCATTCAAGATTTAAAGTTTAAGAATTGAGATATCACATAATTGAGTCAAACATAATTTCATTAATCATCAAGCTCACAAAGTGAGAATCCAGACACGGTTCAAGGAACAAGATTAATACAAAAAGACTCAAAGGAAATTAAAGCCTAGTTTAGAATATCAAACATAGCAAGAGAAGTTCCTATTAACCAAAAAGAACTTCCCAAATTATCTAGTTTTTCTAACTAGGAGATAAGCATTAATCAAACAAACAGCAAGCAACAATAAACAAGCAACATTTTTCCAAAAGACTAGTACTCCCCCAAAATTACTCAGAGTTCACATTCTCCCCCTTTTGGCAGCATTAAAAAGGGTGATTACTTAGGCACGGTAGGGCTGGAGTCATCAGATGAGGTAGCATCATCTTGTGGTGGTGGAAATTCAGGAATATGTGGAGGAGGGTTGAGTGGTGGTGGAGGAATGTTCATGACAGAGCACACATGTTCAATTATCCAATTCCTTAAGGTTTGATTCTCGATCATAAGATGCATGAGCATGTTGTTTTGGATTGTCATTCCATCAAGAATCCTATCAGCATTTTTCCTTGTCTTGGACACATCCTTTTCCATTTTGGTTCTCTTGGTAGGCCTCTGATCAGAGGTACCTTCACCAGCAAGTTTCACATTTGGTTCAAAACCAACATGTGCGTTAATAGCATCTGTAGCAGCAGCATTTGCAGAAGAATAAAAGGAATCAAGAGTGCCAAAAGCAGTGGGCAGTGATGGGAGTGAGCCAGCAGTAAAGATGGGTTGAGTGAATTGTGGAAAAATTGGAACATTTGCATCAAATTTTTTAAAAAATTCAGAACTTTTAAAAGTTTCAAGACTTCCTTGAGATGAAGTCATGAGTGGTGAAAAGAGAGTGTTATTGTGGGGTGAGGTGGTGGAAAGAAAACCTTGAAGTTCCTTACCAGCTTTTGGGGGTGCAGAAGCTTTAAATCCATGAGAGAAAAGAGTTCCAAAGTGAAGAGATGTGCTAATGTGAGAGGGAATTGAATCAGAAGTTATTCCAACATTTGTTCCTGCACTGTTACCAGCTTGGAGATCGTTCTCAGTTTGATCTCCCAGTGCATCAACAAGGATATCCAATCCTTCTTTCTCAAACTCAGCCCTCTTTCTTTTACCAAGATCAGTAGGGTCTTCAGAGATCACATCTTTCTTCATGTGATGAATATTCTTGAAGCCAAATGAAGTGCATGAGTTTTCAACCCTTTGATCTTTTTCATCAATTTTGAAAATTCTGAAGATTTTGGTTAGGATCATAGCATAAGGTAGGGTTACCTTTTTGACACCGGAGTTGGCAACATGAATCATGTGTGGTATGATTATGAAAGGAAGATTCAATTTGATACCTTTGGATAGGTGATACATGATAAGCAGATCATTGTCAGTCACTTTGTCCAAGCTACCTGTCCTTGGAAAAATGCAGTGTTGACAAAAATTATGCAGCAGTTTGTATTCTTTCTTCAGCATTGAGGATGGAGGTTTTTCTCTTTGAGCCCCTTGTTCATTGAACATTTCCAAAATTAGTGCACCCTTGCTTACACCTAAGCCGGTGTACCAATTTTCTCCATAAGCTTCCACTCCTTCAGCCTTTAATCCTAGTATATCTCCAATCACATTTGGGTCAAGTTGAATTTCTACTCCTTTGATATACGAGGTTATCTCACTTTTAGCCAAATCCACTTTAGCATTAAAGTAAAAGGCTTGAAATAGTAGAGGGAAAATGGATTCATTGATTTTGAAGAATTTTGTCCACCCTAATGGTTCAGTGTACTTCAGCAAATTGACTCCACCTTTAGCTAAGTCCTCAAACTCGTATGTTCTTCCTGTAGCTACAGGTTTCACTTTCCAAAAAGTTTCAAATCTTTCTTCGTCATCAGGGTGAATGAGAGGTATTTCAACAATTTTGATTTTTGGCCCTTTGTTGACAGACATAGTTTTTGCTTTTGGTTTGGGGGTTTTTGAAGCAGAGTACGATTTTTTGATTGGAGCAGGGGATCGTTTTGTTTTAGATTTTGGAGGAAGCGATTTTGATGATGTAACGGGTTCAGGTTCATTGTCAGCAACAATGTCTTCATGATGATCTGAGAGAGTGTTCTCAGAGTTAATTTCAACATCATCGATGACATGCACAGTGGTATCCTTTACCAATCTTTTTCCTGTACCAATTCCAGATAAAATTCGCGCTGATCTTCGAATTTGGGCAGAGTTTCGAGATTTGGTTTGAGATTTGGTTCGAGATTTTTTGACCATGATGGGTGGAGTATCAGCTTGGCTAGGAACAACTATGGTGGGAATTGGGGTTACCATTCCTTCAGAGTGAATGGGTTGATTTTGGGTGAGTTGGATATCAATTTCTGGTTCGGAGGGATCGTTCTCAGAAGATTCTGGGTTAGTGGAAGATGGAAAGATAGTTGAAATGAGTTCAATGTCTTCTGGTTCAGATTGGGGGTTTTGGGTTGGAGAAGGGTTCTGAGATGAAATGGGAGAATCATCAACAATATTTTGGTTTAAATATTCCTGGGTTGGAGAGTTTTCAACAGTGTTTAGGTTTTTTGGAGGTGATGGTGGATTGCATGGAGGAGGAGATGGAGTGGGTGATGGAGTATGAATTCTAGCGCCTCTTCCTTTGGTTCGAGCCATTATTGATGGTTGAAAAAAGATTGAAATGTGTTTGAAAATTGTAAGAAGAAGAACGGTTTGATGGTTTGTGATGATGGAGGTTGGTATTTGATGATAAACAAAAACGTGGGGAAGTGTGAGAGAGAGTAGGCTAGGTGTACTTAGGAATAGTAATTGTGTACTTGTGTTAAGTGGTTAGTTGGAGAGAGAATGATAAGAGTGGGAGAAGGTGACCGTTGTGAGAAATTAGGGAGAGCCAATCCTAATTTTTTCTACCCCTTTTTTTTTAAAAAAAATAAAGCTAATAACCAAAATAAACACGGAAATAACATAAACACATATTCAAACATTCAAATATATATCAAACATAAGATTATTCTCAGAATGTTCTCTATGGCAAACATAAAATATAATATTCAATTTTGATTGGGATTTTTGATGATTTTCAATTTTTCTTTGATAAAATTAAAACGATCCTCAACCAATGGTTTAGTAAAAATATCAGCAAGCTAATTTTCAGTATCAACAAACACTAATGAAATATCCATTTTGTTTACATGATCACGAATAAAATGATGTTTGATTTCAATGTGTTTAGATCTTGAATGTTGAATAGGATTTTTTGATAAATTAATTGCACTGGTATTATCACAAAAAATTTGAACATTTGTGTACCTTAAGGAAAAGTCTTCGAGTTGGTTTTTGATCCATATTACTTGAGAACAACAATTTGATGCAGAGACATATTCTGCTTCAGTAGTTAAAAGTGCAATGGTATTTTGTTTTCTACAACACCAACTAACAAGAGCTTCACCAAGGAATTGACATGCTCCACTTGTGCTTTTTCTTTCAATTTTATCTCCAGTGTAATCAGCATCACAATATGCTTGTAAATCAAAATGTGTTCCTTTCTTGTACCACAAGCCAACATTTTGTGTTCCAACCAAATATCTAAAAATTCTTTTTACAGCAACTAAATGTGATTCTTTTGGAGATGATTGAAATCTAGCACATAGTCCTACTGAGAAGACAATATCAGGTCTACTTGCAGTCAAGTAGAGAAGTGATCCAATCATTCCTCTAAATTCCTTTTCTGACACATTTTTGCCACTTTCATCTTTTCCAAACTAGTTGATGGATGCATAGGAGTTGACATGATCTTTGCTTCATTCATCTTATATTTTTTGAGAAGATCCTTGATGTATTTTTCTTGACAAATAAAAATACCATCTTCTAGTTGCTTGATTTGTAAGCCAAGAAAAAATCTAAGTTCTCCCATCATGCTCATTTCAAACTCACTTTGCATAAGATTAGAAAATTCTTCACACATTTTCTCATTAGTAGCACCAAATATAATATCATCAACATATACTTGGACAATAAGTAAATCATGCTTATGAGTTTTTCTAAAAAGTGTGGTGTCAATTTTTCCTCTAGAAAAATCATTTTCAAGTAAAAAAGTACTCAACCTTTCATACCAAGCTCTTGGAGCTTGTTTAAGTCCATAAAGAGCTTTGGTAAGTTTGAAAACATGATTTGATTTGTTTTGATCAATGAAGCCAGGTGGTTGGTGAACATAAACTTCCTCATTTAAAAATCCATTTAAAAAGGCTCTTTTGACATCCATTTGAAAAAGTTTTATGCACTTATGTGATGCATATGCAAGCAAAATTCTAATGGCTTCTAACCTGGCTACAGGAGCAAATGTTTCATCATAATCAATTCCTTCTTGTTGGTTGTAACCTTGAGCTACTAGCCTAGCTTTGTTTCTAATTACTTTACCATCTTCGTCCCATTTGTTTCTAAACACCCATCTAGTGCCAATGATTGAATGATCCTTTGGCAGTGGTACCAAATTCCATACTTCATTCCTCTCAAATTGTGATAGTTCTTCTTTCATTGCTTCTATCCAAGATTCATCAACAATAGCTTCATCTATTGTTCTGGGTTCTAACTGAGAGATCAATCCCAGATTGTTCTCTATGATCTGCAGTGATCTTCTAGTTCTTATTCCATCTTCTGTGTTTCCAATGATTTGCTCAGGTGGATGATTAGTAACAGTTTTCCAAGTTCTTGGAAGCATTTGAGGGGTTGATTCTTGGTTGGGTTCAAGATTTTGACTTCTTATAAGTTCATCTTCCTCATCTTCTATTATGTTTGGTTGATCTTCAAACTCTTCAAATTTGACATGCATGCTTTCTTCCAAGGTTTGGGTTCTTAAGTTATAGATTCTACAAGCCTTTGATATTAGAGAATATCCTAAGAAGATTCCCTTATCTGACTTTGAATCAAACTTGCCTAGATTGTCTTTGATATTTAAGATATAGCAAAAACAACCAAATATGTGAAAGTAAGAAATGTTTGGCTTTCTTCCTTTCCAAAGTTCATAGGGTGTTTTGTTTAAAATTTTTCTAATGGTGACTCTGTTCAAGATATAGCAAGAAGTGTTGATGGCTTCAGCCCAAAAATATTTTTCAACATTTGATTCATTTATCATAGTTCTTGCCATTTCTTATAGAGTTCTATTTTTCCTTTCCACAACCCCATTTTGTTGAGGTGTTCTTGGACAAGAAAAATTATGAGATATTTCATTATTGTCAAGAAAGTTTTCAAAGAGAGAGTTTTCAAATTCTCCTCCATGATCACTCCTTATGGACACAATATTTGAATTTTTAAGCAAAAAGATTTGAAAGCTTCAAAAGCATCATCTTAATTTTTTAGAAAAAGCACCCAAGTGAACCTAGAGAAATCATCAACAATGACAAAGCCATAATTCTTACCACCAAGACTTGTAGTTTTGACTGGTCCAAATAAGTCTATGTGAAGCATTTCAAGAGGTTTGTTAGTTGAAATAAAGTTTTTAGGTTTAAAGCTACTTTTCACTTGTTTTCCTCTTGTGCATGATTCACATACTTTGTCTAGATCAAAACTTATCTTGGGCAATCCATTTACAAGATCAAGTTTTGAAAGTTTTGACATAGTTTTCATACTTACATGACCAACCCTTTTATGCCATGTCCATTTATCTTTTTCAAGAGAAACAAAACATGATTCAATAGGTAGTTCATCTAAATATACTACATAAACATTTTTGATCCTTGATCCAATAAATAAAATTGTTTCACATGAAGATTGCTTAATTTCACATGTGTTAGTTTTGAATATAACTTCAAAGCCATTGTCACATAATTGACTTATGCTTATTAAGTTATGTTCAAGTCCTTCCACATAATGAACATTTTCAATCTTGGCAGAACCAATCTTAACAATAGTTCCTTTACCTTTGATCTGAGCTTTTTCATTATTTCCAAAAGTAACAGATCCACCTTCTTTTTCTTCAAATGTAAGAAAGTTTTTTCTATCTCCCGTCATATGTCTTGAGCAACCACTGTCTAAGTACCATGGCTTTCTCTTGACTGCTAGAAGACATTCCTACTTTTGATTTTAATAAAGTTTTAGGTACCCACAGATTCTTGGGTCCTTGAGGGTTAGTAAAATTTACTCTAGCATGCTTACTTATGACTTTATGAGGTATTCTTCTATGAGGAGGATTATAAACCTTTCTCCTGAGATTATTTTGAGAATGTTCTTTGTGTAGAAGAAATTGTTCTCTATCCCCTTTTTTAAAACAAAATTTTTCAAGATGTCCTTCCTTGTGGCAGAAGGTACATTTATATTTTTGAATTTTCTTTTGCTTCTGAGGAAGAAAAAAGTTTTCATATAACTTCTTATTTTTGTATGGTTTATAACCAAGACCGGCTTTATCAAACATTCCACAATGTGATCATAAAATGTTTTCAAAAGTTTTTGTAGAGGTAATCATTTTTCTTACATCATTTTCTAACTCAGAAACTCTATTTTTTAAGAAAACATTTTCTTCTTTCAATTTAGAACATTCCAGAATACTCTGATCTTTTCTAATCTCAACAACTTGTTTTGACATATCTTTGTGAGCGTTTCGCAAATTATCAATCATCTTATGTAGAATGATGTTCTCCGCTTTATACTCATCTCTTTCTACATTTGCCTTGGTTACTTCATCCATAAGTTTTCCATTTTTTTGATTTAGCAATTGAGTATCATATAATAAATTATCAAACATATGTTCAGTTTTATGACAAGAAGAGCAAGGTTCGGTGTTTACCTCTTCGGTGACGGAGTGTGTCATTAGACATACATTTGCTTGTTGCTCCTCTTTTTCTTCTTCTGATTCTTCATCTGTTTCATCCCAGGTAGCCATCATAGATTTCTTTTTGAAGAAGGGTTTCTTTTGATTTGGACATTCATTTTTGTAATGCCCAAGTTGATCACATCCATAGCATTTGACTTTGCTTATGTCTGTTTCTTTGGATCCACTTCTTCTAGGTTGAAACGTCTTTTTGAGTTGGTTTCTTCTTTGCATCAACCTTTGAATTCTTCTTGATAGAAACGCCATTTCCTCATTATCATCTTCTTGAAGTATTTCATCATTCTCAAAATTATTTTCAACATTCTGAGAATGTTCTCTGGTTTGAGAGTCTAATGCAATCATCTTCTTTTTGACAGGTTTGTCTTCTTGGAGGATTGATTCATGAGCTTTTAATGATCCAATTAGATCTTCAAGTTTCATTTGTGAAAGATCTTTTGATTCTGTAATTGCAGTTACTATGTGCCTCCAACTCTTTGTTAGACATCTAAGGAGTTTCCTTATCTTTTCATGTGTTGTGTATGTCTTTCCCAAAGAGTTTAGCTCATTGATGATGATAGTGAATCTTCCATACATTTGATCTATTGATTCATCTTCTTGCATTTCAAATAGCTCAAATTTTCTTACACCAATATCAATTCTTGTTTCTTTTACACGACTAGTTCCTTCATGATGGATCTCGAGAGTTTCCCACATTTCTTTTGCCGTTTTGCATTGCATGATTCTGTCATACTCTTCTCTGCTCATAGCACTTTTAATGAACAGTTTTGCTTTGGTATTTAGGAGTACTCTATCAGCTTCTTGTGTTGACCATTCTCCTTTTGTCTTTGGTGTAGTTGTATCTTTCGCCAAAGGTACATATTTTCCTATTTCAATAACTGACCACATGTTGTTATCTTGTGATCTGAGAAATAGTTCTATTTTATCCTTCCAGTAGTAATAATCATCTCCTTCAAATAAAGGTGGTCTATTTGAGGATCCTCCTTCAGAGATAAACTTTGCGCCTTTAGTCATACTTCCTTCCTAGATCTTTTCCTCTAGCACTTGTTAGATGCTCAACCTTAGAGGCAGAGCTCTGATGCCAATTGAAGTAGCAAAGTTTTTCACAAGAAAGGGGGTTTGAATTGTGAACCTTTAAAAATTACCAATTAAAATTTAATAACAAAACACTATGGAAGAACAAACGTTAGAACGTTCTCAGAACGTTTGGTTAGTTATACGTAAATAAGTTAGAGAACGTTCTCGGATCAATCTCAAGAGAACGTTCTAGATGGAATTTGTCAATCCTGCATAACAGGATAGATGTCATGGGCCCAATATTGAACTGGACAAAGATGACACCAAGTATGCTTTGTGTTCAATATAGACATAAAGGGCAAAAGGGGTAATTATACACGCATATATTATCACTAAAGGTTATGTTTTGATCACATGTTAATTTCTCATAACTTGGGTAGCAATGATGTGTTGCTAGATACCGCTCATTGTTTATTATATTAAATAAAGGATTTAATATAATTGCCAACGTTATAGAAACCTACAAGGGTCACACACATAATGACAGTCTAATATTGAGATAATTAAAGGAACACCGTAAGGTACGGTATATGTGCAATGTGATAAGGGTATCACGGTATTTTAAATTAGCAAGAACACCATAGTTATGGTGGGAGGGCGCGCACATGAGTACTACCACTCATGGGGAGCGCGCGCCCTAGCCTTTGTTTCTTGTTGGGCTTTGCCCAACAAGAGATATCTTGGTGCTGAAGTAGCAAAGTTTTTCACAAGAAAGGGGGTTTGAATTGTGAACCTTTAAAAATTACCTATTAAAATTTAATAACAAAACACTATGGAAGAACAAACGTTAGAACGTTCTCAGAACGTTTGGTTAGTTATACGTAAATAAGTTAGAGAATGTTCTCGGATCAATCTCAAGAGATAAAGTAAATTAAAAGATAAGTGATGTGTGTGATCTGTGTGCACAAATTTAAAGAGATTAAGGAAGAGAGAAAATACACAAGCAGTTATACTGGTTCACCCCTTTAACAATGGGTTACGTCCAGTCCTCACGCTCCAGTGAGTTTTTCCACTATAAGATGCTACCGATCTCAAGATACAATTTCTTCCTTTGATCTTATACCCAAGATCAAATAAAATCCTTTAAGCCCTACAAGCTTAAAGATACCCCAGCCCTCCAGGCTAGTAAGGGTATATCACTCAAACAATACAGCCCTATTGACTTGAGTAAACCTTTTACAAAGATGATTCATTTGTTCTAAGCTTTTACAAAACTCACCACGTGAGAAGATTAGAGAAAAATAGAAACTCTCAAACACTCAGTGTATATACTAATCCTAGTATTGAATTACAGATCTGGAGTGAAAGAGATCAAAAGAGAGCTTTATGATTGCGTGTATGATAAAAACAAGTAGTGATCAAATTGTAGTGAAAGCTTTTGCCCTTCAAAGGTCACCAAAAGCTCTATTTATAGTAGAGGCTTGTACTTGAAGCTTGGTGATGAAATATGTCCGTTTGTAACGGATACTTGTTCAAAAATGACAGCTCATTAGTTGTTGTTGATAAACATTCAAACTGAAAGAATGATCTGAGAATGTTCTTGAGCCGGATCAATATGATTCTTTCAAAGGAGCGTGGAAATGAGCTTGCAGTGAGCTGTAAAGTGTCCTTTTACACTACATTCTCCAAGGGTTGCCGTTAGACATCTTTAGGCATGTGTTTATCCAGCTGTTCTTAGGCTAGATAGTAGACTTGACAAGAACATCATTCTTCTATGACGTTCTGAGAACGTTCTCCATTCTGGGCGGAGATAAACTTTGATTCCTCAAGGAAGCTTGATCCTTATCTTGATAGATAGCTGTAAAGTATCAGAAATACAGCTGTATAGTCCTTGAAGCACTATTCATGTTGTCCTTGTAAGGTACCTCTTGTCATAAGAGTGATCATTAACATGGGAGAATGTTCATAAAATACTCAACAAAAGGACATGCTATCTTTTAGTTGCAAATGAGTTGGCTCATTCTCATAGGTCTATGAATCACTTGTCTTCAATGGTAATGGACAACATAAATTCTTTGTCTTGCATTAAGAACCAAGAGCACATGCTTGTTCTTTAAAACTTGTCCAAAAGGGAAAGTCACACATTTCTTTCCAAATATTCCTTGCCTTATTTGTCATGAATGCTGTTGTGATCTTATGAGTTAATACCAAGAGAAAAGTGCTCATTTGTCTTGAACATAGTTGACTTAGAAAAATAAGTACTTTGTCTTTGAAGTTTGTTCTTGAGCGAAACCCAGAGAATGTTCTTGGAACATTCTTGCAGCTTTTGTTCTTTAAACGAAATTGAGTAAATAATAATATGAAAAGCTTGATTAAACCTGGCTTGATTAAAACACTCAAGAGCACTTGTTAGATAACAATATAATCAGAATTTCACTTAAGATATAATTAAGATGTTTGTTATCTTTAAAACATCAAATTGGGATTTTGCCTCAACAGGTGCACAAGACAAGAGTTGTCTCGATGCATAAGACAAGAAATATCTATAAATAGAGACCTCTTGTCATAGCTCAAAACACACCAAAAGGCACAAGAATATTTTAGAGTTGGAAAACACTAAAATAATCATCTCTCTCAATATTCTTGCATAGCCTTCAAACATAAAGGGCTAGCACTCTATTGAAGGTGACTGTTCGTGTGGACTAGTTAGAGGCGTCGGTGATCTTCATCAACGCTCGTGATCATCTTGTTCGTGATTCAAAGGTTCTTCCCTACAAGAGGTAAAAACCCTAAAACACATATCATGCTCATTCGTAAGGATCAAACTAAGGAAAATTTTTGAATTCCGCTGCTTAAAATAACTCCATTTTCCTTCAAAATGTCTCTACATTATCCTTCTTAATTCGGATGTACCTGTTGAAGTGTCTTCACAGGTGGAGTAATGCATCATTTTCGTCACTCTTAGAATTACTGAAAGAAGCGAGGCCTGATCTTAAGATTCCTGATTCTTTTCACAAAACAAAGACCATGATTAAGGGCCTTGGCCTTGATTATGAAAAAATATACCATTGCCTGAATGATTGCATGTTATATTGAGGAGAATACAAGAATTAAAGTTCATGTAGATTTTGCAAAGCTTCTCGGTGGAAACAATCCTCTCTAGTGGATTGTGAGTCCGAGGAACCCAAAAATGTTCATAAAGTTGCTGAGATTTTTTGAGACACTTTCCCTTGATTCCTATGCTTCAAATGTTGTTTATGTGTTCAAGAATAGTCGAGACAATGAGGTGACATGCCGAAGGATGCACACAAGATGGAATATTGAGGCATCCTGTTGATGGTCAGACGTGGAAGGACTTTGTGTTTACTGTGAAATTTGGTAAACAACGCTAGTTTGATTATTACAAGAGAGACCAACTAGTAAATCTCGGGACATAGTGCTTTTGTTTATATTTTCAAAGTAAATGATATTCATTATTGTTCTTATGTTCACAAAGTATTGTTTTGTTTTATGTGTTACTTGAAATACAAGAAAGAATGTTTATTCTAATGAATAAACAGAATGGAAGAAAGAGTCGAAATAAAGATTAATTGGGATAGAAAGAAAAGAACTGTAAATTTGCATTCAAATGTAAATGTTTACAGAAAAAGAAATGGTACACAGAACATACATTTTCCCTTTCGAACTCGTTTCTCTCGTTAGCATGGGTACTTTGAGTTTTATAAGGATTTTGTATAATGATTGTGACCCCTATTTCGATCACATAACTAAACTATTGATAGACACTAATTCCTAACTGCTAATAACGCCTAAATAACTACAGAGAGGACGCGTGTCTTTGACACGTATTTTGAATTTGAATCCTTTCTTATCTTCTGAATTAGCCGTTGTATCCATCGAAGTCGAAATGATAACTCTTTTCTTTGAATATTTCGCTAAGTCCAAAATTTAATCTTGCACTACTGGGTGCTTCGACCCTATTGACACTTCGACCAAATCGAAAGGACCCTGAAGAATACGCAATTTTAAAGAGAAATGTTCAATAATAGAACATTTATTATATGTTCATGCATGATTGATCATTAAATTCATTGGCTCTGAAAACCAAATATATTTAATGACTTTTAAAATAATTATATATTTAAACATAATTATTTTAATTATCCATTTAGAACATATTTTTACTTAGTAAAAATATGGGCTAACACTTTGACATGCGTAATATTGATTTTGCTTCTGAATCTCGTAATGTAAGACTTGATGTAACACCCCGATTTTCAAAGATTAAAAAGGGGCATTAATTTTTTTTTTTTAAAACAAAACAGAGCGCGCATACAAACTGTGAGAGCCGGCGTTAAACATACAAGAGGACTATATATACATAATAGTGCTTCAGAGAAGCAAAGTGTAATACCTGAATATTTACAACCCCAAAGACAAAGGGTCTAACAACTACAAAAGTAAATATTCAGAATACAGTCATCCAAAAGAGTCAGATACTATGCCTAATCCAAAGCACAGGGTGTACAAACCACACCGGCGCACAGCCTAACTTAAGAAATACAACTCCTCGATCACTGAAATCCCACGAACTCGCCGTCGTCCTCACGACTCACGGCAGCGTGTAAGGGTCCATCGTCTTGGGTGGAAGGAGCCCGCAATATTCATTGTAAGGGTCACCACAAGTACCACAATAATACACTTACCAAATATGGAAAATAAGTAAACATATAACATTTTCACATCAACGTACATGGTATAACTAAATGCACACATAGCCTACAAATGCAGACTCTACATGATCGTGATCACCCTACCCGGGACTATTTCACATGCATGAATTATTCCGGAATAAACCTCGCTGCAGAAGGTCGTAGGCTCAGGTGGGAAAACACCTCCTACTAGTGGTGGGATAACACCAGGTAGAGTCACTCAGACAGTACCAAAACAATAACGGTGGGATAACACCGGGTAAAGTCCCTCGGACAATACCAAACTCAAAAAGGAGGACACCAATCACTGGTCGTCGCACCCCGCGGCCCATCACGGTCACCACGTACTATGAAATGCATGAGCATACGATACTTCCTATCTATGCTAATGCACCAATTACATCTCATCCAGCATGTGTAATTCTCAACCACATGTTCATACATATATTTCACAATCATATGTAAACAACGCACGTATTGTAAACAATTTCTCATCCCGAGAATACATCACACATACATGCCAAACACTCAAAACATACCACAAACAAAACATACACACATGCCATTACAGAAACAATACAAAAGAAAGGTGCCCTTACCTCAGCAAGCATTCCACCACGCACAACTTACATTACGCGAGCAATAACCGTCCCTCTCGACGAAAACTCCAATTCGGCTAATCCTTTTAACCTTTTACAAAACATAACTTATCTAAGTTAATACCACATTCTAATTGGTTACTCAAATAAGTCCTAGATCGGCTACTAATGGATCAAGACCTATGGTTGTTCCCTCACAACTAACTAGGCTCAAATCCACTATTCACGCTACCTAAAATTTAAGCAGCGTAATGTCAATAAAATACTCCCACTGTATTCTATCGAAACGAAACTAAAACTCAAAAATCTAGAGGGGTCTAAGGTACTTTCTAAAACTCTCGGATAGTGATTTCGAGTTCTCCCCATAGTGATTAAAAATTCACGAAGTTAAATACACTATTTTTGTTATAAGAAATTCATTTTGTTTTCAAAGCATACTACGAACCAATATTGTTTTCAACCCTAAATAAATCATTTTCACACAACAAACTCATTTGAAAACAAATCAAAACTATTCAAAAATAATTCAAAGAAAATAAAAGTTTTCTTGCGTCGCAAGTTACAAGTTTTCTTTGCAACTACAAACCCTACAATCATTCTTTTAAAAACCTAGGATCATTCACCAATGTCATGATCAAAATTTTGAAATCTCATGGCCATATACCTATATATGCCACGGCCAAAAACCACAAAACATACTAGCACTCAAAATTTTCCATTTTCAAAAGCATAGTATTATTCACTTAATCCCCAAAATCACTTATCCTAACAATCTAAACCATTTCAATCAAAACCACAAACTTTGACAATTTTAAATTTGTTTCCTTAAGACATAATCAACTAATTTTTCTTTTCCAAACTAACCATAATTGATTATCTCTTTGAAACCATGATTATGCCCTTCTAAATTAGGATTTAGAAAATTTTGAAACTCTTGATCCTTATTCAAGGAAGTGCCACGGCCAAACAACAAAACAAGGCCAACACTCACAATTTTTTTTCCATTTCAAAATCCTAGTAATATTCTACTAGTTCCTAAAGTCCTTGTTTTGAACAATCAAACCTTTTCATAACACAATCCACAAATTTAAAAAAATAGTTTTTCACAATTTCTCAAGAACACCACAAAATATTTTTTTTTTCTTGTTTCTCAAAACAAATTCATTATTCATGTATCCATTTCTCTAAAAACTCCAAAAAACAACTTCATAAACAAAAACAACAAACAAAAATTCATGTTTATGATCAATATAATTTTTTTATCCAAAACCCTAACATGAGATTTTCATACATGTTCATCTATCCATGGAAAACAACCAAACTAAGCTTAAACATGCTAATCCAACACTCATGAATAATTCCTATGGAACAAAAACCAATTAAAACCAAGTTCTTTAAATTTTTTCTCAAGAACATAATCACAAAACCCTCACCCAAAAATCTCATGAGAATCTCATCAATCTTTGAAAATCTATCTCTACTAAGCATGGACAATCACTAACTATCATGGGTCTATACTATGATCAAAGGAAAATTAAAACCATGCTACACCTAGCATCAAGGCCTCACGGCCAAAAAGAGGAAATGAGGGAGGGAGATTTTTCTTACCACAAACTATAGCTCATAATCACCACCATGAGGAGAGGATCAACTTTGGTTCCAAGCTTTCTTCTTAATTCTTTCTAGATTTCCCACAAGAATGGATTTAAGCTTACTAACTTAAGGAGAAAATGTGTTTGGTGATGAAGAGAAAGAGAGGTTCCACGTGAGAGAGAAGAGAGGAAGAGTGAAAATGAAATCCAATTCTCCAAAGTCTTCTTATGATTTATGTTTTGATGAATCATGGCCTTTAGATCAAATAGTGTAAAGTTTCTAAGACTTAATCCTAGCCATTGGATCAATTCTAAGCTTATCCTTCCAAGATATTTTCTAAGCTTCCTCACATCTCAGCTCTCGCGTTCGCTCGTAAATGAGTCGCACCTCGCTAACGGACGGAAATCACAAAAATATAAAATCTATCAAATAAACGTCCGTCGTAAACCGTTTCCAAATATTATCGCTAAATCTTTTTCCCCGACTGTAATTTTCTTCCTCACCCTCGAAAATTATTCTGACAACATATCCTAACTCACGCCGATATATAAAACTCCCATCTAAATTTCTACGGAATTCAGACATCGTAAAAATTTCCAACAGCGGGTAAAATTCCTACTCGTTTTTCCAAAAACCAGAATAAACCAAAACTCGCGATTCTGACTACACATAACCTTCTTATACTCAAAAGAAGACTACGACCCAAAAGTCTGTGCCTTTCCAGCGCACGAGCACAAAACAGGCTCCATTTCAGCAAAAATTCTATTAACGCGACAATACTCACGAAACCGCTTCACCAAAAACCCTAAAACTTAGCCGACACTAAAGTTCCTTAGAAAAACTGTACAGTGGAAGCTTGGGTCTTACATTACTACCCTCCAAAAAGAAGTTTCGTCCTCGAAACTAAAGTTAAGAGTAACAACTCAACTAGTTATTACCATCATCAACACAACAAAATCCCTCAGGATTAGGTGTAGCCACACAGATGCTAACACCGGGTGAAGTCACACACATATTCTCACCAACACACTGGCACAACCGTGCACCAACCACAACTCTCAACGAGTTCACCACTCAAAAATTAACCTCACAACAGAGGTTCACAACCTCGAGTTCCTCAAATTTCCTAGGGTCCACACACAAAATTTCCAAAGTCACTTCTTTTGCCTCCGCGACGTAGCCTAAACCACTAGGTTCACGCGCAGCAGTGACTGGCTACCCTCCAAAAAGAAACACCGAAACTTTCTGCGCACCACCAAAGCTAGCAATGCTAGTCAATTCCAGTCAACACGATTCCGTCTACTATCAACAATAAATTAAGGACGGCCAGTCCCTCAATTTGTCAATAGATAGTCGACAATCTTGATGGTGGTTTAGACCCTCTTTACCCAACTTAAGTGATACTTCATTCCACTTGTGCTCAAGGTCCTCCGAGGCACAATGATCCAACACTTCCTTCAAGGTTTTCCCACACGTTTCCCTCGATCTCTTACGAATACAAGATCAAAGTCGTAAGACACAACGATCAACACACGTCGCATAAGCTCTCATGCTTCCACTCTTGAAGCAGCCGTGGAGTATCATCCAATAGTAGTACAGTGCCACCACGGCAATTACCACCAAAACTATTACACTCCGCAAAAGTTGTCTTCTCTATCGAAGAACTTCACACTCGCGTGCCTTAGACTACTCTTACACGTCTATATTACTTCCAAAATGGCACTTAGACTACTCTCGCGTGCCTTAAATAAAAACGTTTCTCCTTGTTAACTGCCACCTTTGGCACACATCCTCTAACATTATATTCTCATTCTATTTCTGAATTCTCTTGAGTCCCTTTCCTCTTACAATTAAATCCTCTTTTACTCAAAAGAGCTTGTCACCCTGACCATTCTTAATTATTCCCCACATCACCCTTTCTGTCGAGATACCTACTTCCAAAATAAATTTTAAGGTACTCATCACATCACTATTGTTCCACCGTTCATGTTGACAGTATCCGCATTCCTTTACTTACTCAATACAGATTTCCATCATGCTACGTCTCTCTTCATTGTAACCACTACAATGAATCGAAGCTCTACTAGCTTCCACCAAACTTTGCCACTAGACAATTGCTTACCCTTTATTATTACTGCATACAACATATACACTGCCATGACATCCATTCAGGTGGTGCTTTTGAATCCTTAACATACACGCACAATCATAATTTTCCAAATTATGTGGGAGGGAATTTCCTTTCGCCAATCCTCCATTGACATAAGCCACATTCTCATGTGCTTCTCTCTTACTCATTCTCAACACGGCTTTCCAATGGCTAACATCCTCTGCGACTAATCTCATCGATCTACTAATTTGCAAATTTTCCAAGTTCAACAACTTCCTAGAGTTGGTTCCCAACCACCATGACCAATAACTTGTTAAATCAAAACAACATCTTTAATTCGCCGTACACAATCCAAATATTCTCGTTCCACATCAACTTGTGTCCAATCAAGCATCCCCTTCTCCCATTCGATTGATCCTTCATCATCGTGACTATTCTAAAGTCATAAAGTCTGTTCCCACCGGGGAATAAATTCCTAGACCTCAAGTTCTAGCTAACCAAGCTCTTACATCCCGTCACTCATCGTTTTCTTATTCACTTCTAACTTTTTACTAACAATCATCTCTTATGAATGACTACATCTAAACTCGTCCTTATAAGGTCACTCTAAGTCACCTACCAATCGACTCATCTTACTCATCCATCACGCCATTAAACATTTATCTCAAATCTTAATGCTTGACCTATCAAGAACAGCTACCAAAGTATATCCCTTCGCTATGATTGCATCTTTAATACGTTCGATACCCAAGTCAAACTCTGGAATATCATACTCAAGAACTGAAATTACATACTACACCATCATAATTCCTCCATTACATCTTAACATCCAACAAAATGTCCCTCCAACTATCGCTCTCATTATCTTAGTACTCTTACTAACGAACTCTTTTTCTACTCACACATGACATTTCTAGAAAATCTCCAAAAATTCTCGTCCATAACTTGAATTATTTAAAACTTGCCTACCTCGACTCTCATGGTATCATAAATTCAAGATGCCACTTAGTCCTTCAACCCTCTTGGTCGATCAAAATTGTTAACTTAAACTCACATCCACACAGGATCTCTACTCAAATCTTGACTAATCTCTTCAACTACTCAATAATTCTTGACTAATCCCTAAGATTTTCTCAAAATGTTTACTTTCTCTTATGGTTTACCCGCCAATAACTGACAATTTCAGCTTATACTGCCACAATTCTCTAGGTATTCCCATACTACACACCTCCGGTATCACCCGTCATCGACATACAACTCACTTTCCAAGGTTGAACTCCTCGTTCTTACCTAAACATCTCTCCAAATCCACCTTTTATCCAATAATCAATCACCTATAATTTCATCTCACACCGACATCTATACTTACTATCTCCCGAACTATGTATAGATTGTCACTTATCAACGTGATACTTGGTCTCCTACCTTCAATCATCACAAGATTCATCCTTACTAATCTTAGTTTCGAATCTAATTTATCTCACACACTTGAATTAAACCCTTAAGGTACCCATCGTTCGCGCAACCGTCTTCTAACACCACCAAGTTCACTTACTCTTGACGCGCGATGCACTTTATTTCCAATACAAGTTGCCCCAATGATTATCCAATCATTGTAATTAAATCCAACTGACATCTCTGTATGCTCCACCATTCTACAGTGGTTGCATCCTCTTGACAACTGAATGACTTCATCAAGTCTCGTCCGAACTCACCGGAACGGATATCCAGCACCTTCTTCAAAAGGTATCCCAATCTGATCCTTACTTGCAATCCTTTATCAGTCGACGTCCACACGTCCGTACTCAACACCTCCGGGTGACAACGACCCATGCAAATTCAAGTTCATCGAATTTCTTCCAAGAATCCTTTGTGGTTCTCGTTCGCCTCAAGTCCATCCTCCTCGAACCACTCTGTCTAAGGAATTCAGAGACACTTGTCGACTAAATTCGACCAAGGCTCGGGGTTTCACCATTCCACTTACTGAAGCCTCACTCCCTGCATTACTTCGGTAAGACACAAACCAGTGTCTAAGCATATCCCGTGCTAGACTCAAAACAACCAACCACATAACCCACAACACAACAAAAACAACCGCTAGAACTAACACAACTCTAGCTATGTTCTAACCGACTCTGGGCTAACGACTCAAGTGCACACTTTCCCTTTGAAGATTTAAAGTCGGGCTCTGATACCACAATGTAACACCCCGATTTTCAAAGACTAAAAAGGGGCATTAATTATTTTTTTTAAACAAAACAGAGCGCGCATACAAACTGTGAGAGCCGGCGTTAAACATACAAGAAGACTATATATACATAATAGTGCTTCAGAGAAGCAAAGTGTAATACCTGAATATTTACAACCCCAAAGACAAAGGGTCTAACAACTACAAAAGTAAATATTCAGAATACAGTCATCCAAAAGAGTCAGATCCTATGCCTAATCCAAAGCGCAGGGTGTACAAACCACACCGGCGCACAGCCTAACTTAAGAAATACAACTCCTCGATCACTGAAATCCCACGAACTCGCCGTCATCCTCACGACTCACGGCAGCGTGTAAGGGTCCATCGTCTTGGGTGGGAGGAGCCCGCAATATTCATTGTAAGGGTCACCACAAGTACCACAATAATACACTTACCAAATATGGAAAATAAGTAAACATATAACATTTTCACATCAACGTACATGGTATAACTAAATGCACACATAGCCTACAAATGCAGACTCTACATGATCGTGATCACCCTACCCGGGACTATTTCACATGCATGAATTATTCCGGAATAAACCTCGCTGCAGAAGGTCGTAGGCTCAGGTGGGATAACACCTCCTACTAGTGGCGGGATAACACCAGGTAGAGTCACTCAGACAGTACCAAAACAATAACGGTGGGATAACACCGGGTAAAGTCCCTCGGACAATACCAAACTCAAAAAGGAGGACACCAATCACTGGTCGTCGCACCCCGCGGCCCATCACGGTCACCACGTACTATGAAATGCATGAGCATACGATACTTCCTATCTATGCTAATGCACCAATTACATCTCATCCAGCATGTGTAATTCTCAACCACATGTTCATACATATATTTCACAATCATATGTAAACAACGCACGTATTGTAAACAATTTCTCATCCCGAGAATACATCACACATACATGCCAAACACTCAAAACATACCACAAACAAAACATACACACATGCCATTACAGAAACAATACAAAAGAAAGGTGCCCTTACCTCAGCAAGCATTCCACCACGCACAACTTACATTACGCGAGCAATAACCGTCCCTCTCGACGAAAACTCCAATTCGGCTAATCCTCTTAACCTTTTACAAAACATAACTTATCTAAGTTAATACCACATTCTAATTGGTTACTCAAATAAGTCCTAGATCAGCTACTAATGGATCAAGACCTATGGTTGTTCCCTCACAACTAACTAGGCTCAAATCCACTATTCACGCTACCTAAAATTTAAGCAGCGTAATGTCAATAAAATACTCCCACTGTATTCTATCGAAACGAAACTAAAACTCAAAAATCTAGAGGGGTCTAAGGTACTTTCTAAAACTCTCGGATAGTGATTTCGAGTTCTCCCCATAGTGATTAAAAATTCACGAAGTTAAATACACTATTTTTGTTATAAGAAATTCATTTTGTTTTCAAAGCATACTAAGAACCAATATTGTTTTCAACCCTAAATAAATCATTTTCACACAACAAACTCATTTGAAAACAAATCAAAACTATTCAAAAATAATTCAAAGAAAATAAAAGTTTTCTTGCGTCGCAAGTTACAAGTTTTCTTTGCAACTACAAACCCTACAATCATTCTTTTAAAAACCTAGGATCATTCACCAATGTCATGATCAAAATTTTGAAATCTCATGGCCATATACCTATATATGCCACGGCCAAAAACCACAAAACATACTAGCACTCAAAATTTTCCATTTTCAAAAGCATAGTATTATTCACTTAATCCCCAAAATCACTTATCCTAACAATCTAAACCATTTCAATCAAAACCACAAACTTTGACAATTTTAAATTTGTTTCCTTAAGACATAATCAACTAATTTTTCTTTTCCAAACTAACCATAATTGATTATCTCTTTGAAACCATGATTATGCCCTTCTAAATTAGGATTTAGAAAATTTTGAAACTCTTGATCCTTATTCAAGGAAGTGCCACGGCCAAACAACAAAACAAGGCCAACACTCACAATATTTTTTCCATTTCAAAATCCTAGTAATATTCTACTAGTTCCTAAAGTCCTTGTTTTGAACAATCAAACCTTTTCATAACACAATCCACAAATTTAAAAAAATAGTTTTTCACAATTTCTCAAGAACACCACAAAATATTTTTTTTTTCTTGTTTCTCAAAACAAATTCATTATTCATGTATCCATTTCTCTAAAAACTCCAAAAAACAACTTCATAAACAAAAACAACAAACAAAAATTCATGTTTATGATCAATATAATTTTTTTATCCAAAACCCTAACATGAGATTTTCATACATGTTCATCCATCCATGGAAAACAACCAAACTAAGCTTAAACATGCTAATCCAACACTCATGAATAATTCCTATGGAACAAAAACCAATTAAAACCAAGTTCTTTAAATTTTTTCTCAAGAACATAATCACAAAACCCTCACCCAAAAATCTCATGAGAATCTCATCAATCTTTGAAAATCTATCTCTACTAAGCATGGACAATCACTAACTATCATGGGTCTATACTATGATCAAAGGAAAATTAAAACCATGCTACACCTAGCATCAAGGCCTCACGGCCAAAAAGAGGAAAGGAGGGAGGGAGATTTTTCTTACCTCAAACTATAGCTCATAATCACCACCATGAGGAGAGGATCAAGTTTGGTTCCAAGCTTTCTTCCTAATTCTTTCTAGATTTCCCACAAGAATGGATTTAAGCTTACTAACTTAAGGAGAAAATGTGTTTGGTGATGAAGAGAAAGAGAGGTTCCACGTGAGAGAGAAGAGAGGAAGAGTGAAAATGAAATCCAATTCTCCAAAGTCTTCTTATGATTTATGTCTTGATGAATCATGGCCTTTAGATCAAATAGTGTAAAGTTTCTAAGACTTAATCCTAGTCATTGGATCAATTCTAAGCTTATCCTTCCAAGATATTTTCTAAGCTTCCTCACATCTCAGCTCTCGCGTTCGCTCGTAAACGAGTCGCACCTCGCTAACGAACGGAAATCACAAAAATATAAAATCTATCAAATAAACGTCCGTCGTAAACCGTTTCCAAATATTATCGCTAAATCTTTTTCCCCGACTGTAATTTTCTTCCTCACCCTCGAAAATTATTCTGACAACATATCCTAACTCACGCCGATATATAAAACTCCCATCTAAATTTCTACGGAATTCAGACATCGTAAAAATTTCCAACAGCGGGTAAAATTCCTACTCGTTTTTCCAAAAACCAGAATAAACCAAAACTCGCGATTCTGACTACACATAACCTTCTTATACTCAAAAGAAGACTACGACCCAAAAGTCTGTGCCTTTCCAGCGCACTAGCACAAAACAGACTCCATTTCAGCAAAAATTCTATTAACGCGACAATACTCACGAAACCGCTTCACCAAAAACCCCAAAACTTAGCCGACACTAAAGTTCCTTAGAAAAACTGTACAGTGGAAGCTTGAGTCTTACACTTGACTTGTGTAGTGATGGATTCAACCCCTTTAAGAGTATGAGTATATCACATAGTACATGGTCGGTCTTGACCGTGGCATACAATCTTCAGCCATGGTTGTGCATGAAATCTAAATTTACGATGTTGTCATTACTGATTCATGGGCCACAATCACCAGGAAATAATATTGACGTGTATCTTCAACCATTAATTGAGGAGTTGAAAGTGTTATGCTTCACGAAATCATATGTTTCAAATGTGTATAGCTCTGTTATGGACTATTAGTGATAATCCCATGTATGCCATGTTGTCTGGTTTGAGCACAAAAGGGAAGTTGGCATGTCCATGTTGCAACTACAACACTTCTTCAACCTATCTGAAACATAGTCGAAAGATGTGTTATATGATCATCAGACCTTCTTGCCAATGGACCATGTTGGAGAGAAAATAAAAAATCTTTTAATGGAGAAATGGAATTGAGATTTGCACCGGCTGTGTTAGAAGGGACCGTAATATTAGAAATCTTAAACGATTTCAACAATGTATTTAAGAAGACAAAAAATCAAAAAGAAGATGGTCCATGGAAGAAGAGGTCAGTGTTTTTTGAGTTTTCACATTGGGCATACAATACACTACGTCATAATCTTGATGTAATGCATATTGAAAATATTATATGTTATAGCATTATAGGGACTCTATTCGAGATATCAGGAAATACAAAATACCATATTAAAGTTCTTTATGATTTGCATTAAATGGGCATTATAAAAAAATTCATCCAAAGGATGTAGGCGGAGGTCGTGCCGAGATTGCGAAATCTTGTTTCTCGATGATTCCTGAAGGGAAGTCTACCTTCTGTGGTGTTCTTAAAGGTGCCAAACTACTAGATGGTAGTGCATCAAATATTTCAAGATGTGTGAAAGTCTCCGAAAGGAAAATATATATGGTTATAAGAGTCATGATGCACATTTCATGTTGCATTACTTATTACAGATAGCAATAACAAGCACAATGCCTAAAGCAGTGGCTCAACCTCTCATTCGTCTTGGTTGTTTCTTTCGCTCCTTGTGCCAAAAAGGTATCCAAATTCATGATCTAAACAACTTAGAAGACAAAATTGCAAAAGTAATTTGTCAACTAGAGATGGTTTTTCCTCCTAGTTTTTTTTATGTAATAGTTCACTTGCACATTCATCTTGCGAATAAGGCTAGATTGCGTGGCCTAGTTCAATTTCAATGCAGAAAGATATTTATGTAAGCTTAAGGGATATATATGTTCATAATAGAAGTCGCACAGAAGGTTCTATTGCTGAGAGTTATTTGCCTAAAGAGGCAATAACTCTTTGTTCAAGATATTTGCACACAAATGTGGATACAAGGTTGAATAGAAAGAGTCGGAAATGTGATAATAGTGATTTGTTGGAGGTAGATGAAATTGATTATTTTACAAGTATTGGTCGTTTTTAGAGGGGAAGAAAAATGGGAAACCATTTCATTTGGATTTTGATTCTCTAGCCCAAGTCCATCGATACATCTTATTCAATTGTGAAGATATTGAAGTATACATTAGGTGCGTCAACATGTCATTTTTTACTTTATTCATCTCTAGATAAAAACTATTTTGTATAGAGAGCACGATGATAATGTTAATAGTCGCACAAAAAAGAGCCAATGGGATAAGGCCAAGGCTCAAAGTCAAGTCCACACATACATTTTTTCCTCCCACCCACTCGTACAGCAAAATATCGGCTGACCTTAGTGTAGATCTCTCCTCCAGTGGGTTAGTCAAGAAGTTCACAGGTGTCTCTTTCTTCACAGATACTCAAACATCAAAAAGGACATCGCAAACACAGTCATGTATGTATTTGAAGTCTAAAAGCTCTCGACAATAAACTACATACTCCATAAATCTATCCAGACACACTTTGTGACAAACAGAACATATATCTCATTAGCGGGAAATAGAGAAATTATCAAGCGGTATTTGAGGATAGTGTGATATTCTACCTGACATATCATTATGCATTTAGACATTGGTTAATAAGAATAATTCTATAAAAGTGTTATATTCTTTTAAGTGTAAAAATAACCTAAAGTTTATAAATGTCACAACCTTTGTTATAGCTAGTGCAACTAACTTTTTTATGAGATAACCGGAAATGTAAAAGGCTAACATTATCCATAGTAATAAATGATTAGAAGTTAAAATTAACAGTTAACACAATTCCAAGATGATAATTAATGCAAGTTAAAGAAGGTGAAACATAAAAAACACCTGTAAAAATCAAAGGCTTCACCAAAATGGAAAATGAACATGACCATCAGTGACAGTGCCAAACCTTAAAGCGGTTATGAGTGATTTTCAGAAACTATGTCTCCCACACAATTAAACCTAACTCGTCTATTTTGCCCATCCAATGGCACGTGCCATCCATCAATTTCCTTTACCCTTCCTCATTTATCAATTTTCAAATTTCCTATCTCACTTCACCTATTAATTTATTCATAATTTAATTTTGTAGCAATTTTTTGTTTAAATTACCTAAGTGACCTTGCTCCTTATGGACTTATTATCTCCTTTTGCGATGATTACCTAGGTTATTATGGTCATTTCAACATAATAAAAAAGATGGTGTAGTTTGGATCATTGAGATGACTTTGTACTGACCTTATCTTTATTTTATTCGTATAATTTTGTGTTGTTTTCCAAAGGACGGATTCAAATGACAATAAAATCCAACACTTCCAATGGCATATTCATAATATATTTTACAACACCAAATCCAACCCTAATAAAATTTTCACAAAATATTTTCTTTAACATACATTCCAATATTCTGTTCATATTATCTTGGCTGTCAAGCATATATAATAAATGAAACAATATATTAAAATATAAAGGAGAGAAAAAAACCTTCAATGATCTCTCTCTATACACATCGGATCATCTCTATATAATTTGGCTCGCTACGACATAGTGTGCATATGGTGTTTACGCAATAATATTTTATTTAGAGGAGATCGTGTTAATATATCCTCTCTAGTAAATCAAATTATTTATATATTGTGGTTTTTTTTATCGGCCGGTTAAGAAGCAATGTTTATTTAACTTTTTCTCATTGGTGTAATAATCATCTAGTTTGCTTTGAATATTTTTAATTAGAGTTATTTCTACTAGTTTAGTACCCCTTGTACTCCTTATAATTAATTCAATTTTTGTTTGTAAAATAAATATAATATCTAATTGAATTCTTTGGAGTATATGGTTTAAAAGTGAGTCTTGCACTTTTTAATAAAAAATAAATTTATTAGTAAAAAAAGGATAACATACAAGTAATATAAGGCCCGTTTGTTTTGCCTTTTTTTGAAAATAGATTTTATTGTGTTATATAATTTTGTGTAAAAGAAATTTACAAAGAAATTTTTTATAAAAGTTTCAAATAAAAATTTGGTTTGAATAGTTATTCTTAAAATGTCATTTTAGACATTTCATCATTTTATTGAAATTTTTTTTTGAATGCCAAAATTTCAAAAAAAGTCACTTAATTTGAAGCTATTTCAAATAGATTTTCATAAAAATCATTTTTGAAATACAACTTTTTTAAAAAATTGTGATTTTGACTATGTTTTGTTCTTCAATAATGTATGTTTATTTATATGATATCAAAATTAGTGTTTCAATTTAGCAAAAATGAATATAAAAACCTTTTAATAATTTGGTTTTCAAAAATCTATTTTCAAAAATATAAAGAAAAAATCCATTTTTCTAAAGCTAAAACAAATGCACCCATATTTTATTAAAGATATTAAGATTCACCTTTGCACCATCCATATTATATTGTCCGTTAGGAATAACTTATTTTTGAACTTATATAAAACAGTTTAAGCAAACAAATAAATTTTTATCTTAATTTATAAGTTCTCACCAAAAACTATATTTTTATATGTTATTTCTAATAAACAACCTTCACAACTTTATAATAATATAAAATTTTATTTATTTGCATGAGTTGTTTTGCATAAACTAAAAAATAAGTTATTTCAAACAGGCTCATAATCCATAAATATTTTCTTATTTGAAATTTCGATTTAATATAAACCTACTTGGATTGATTTAGTGTTGTTGGCGTGATACCTTAAAATTTGCTCATCTCAAGGTCTCAGACTCGATTTCCTCTGATGTCAATATTGGTTGATTAGTCTTTTAAAGGGGACCCCCGAAAGTGGTGGCGTGATTGATTCCCTCGAATTAATCGGTCTTTGAGTCAGATATCAAATTTTAAGAAAAAATATAATCCTCTAAAAGATAGACATTTATCATTTATAGTAAAAAATAAGTACAATAAATAAAAATAGAAAATTTTGTTTGAGAATATAAAAGTTTTTTTTTTTCATTGACAAATATTATATATTATATTATAGATATATACCAGAAGTACAACAAAAAGTTCATAGTACCAAAAAAAACCTCGAGTAGATATACAACCATAAATCAACACCGAAATAAGATTAAATACAATCAATTGGAAAAAAAAAAAATACACACCAAAAAAAACACTGCTCCAATAAACCAAGAAGACCTCATACCTCAACTTAATTTTCTTCCACAATAATCCTCAATTTTTTAATTCCTGTTACTTTTGTATATTTACAAGGTTATTATGGTAATTGTAGAGAATTAATATATTTTGTTATTAGCTTGCAATCTATTACTACCACATATGTTAATTTTGTGTGATAGTGAAGAATTAGAAGAAATGTAAAATATAAAAAGACATTATTGGTAGGAGAAAAATACTAAAAGGGAGGTAGTGAAGATCAAAGAAGAGTGAGAAACAACAACGACCGCTTCTCTTTCTCTCTCTCACTGCGTTTATTTGAGAGAGATATATGAGTCCCCTACGAATCCACCATTTTTATTAATTTTTATAATTGTATGCTATATATAATTTTCAATCTTTCTTTTTCCATAAGGTGATTGCAAAGACAATAATAGTACACTAACTGCAAAGAGCAACAGAGAGAAAGAAAAAGAAGTGAAAGAGACGAGAGAGAGAGTGCATATGTGAGTGTGCCTTGTGTGAGAGAGAGAAGAAAGAATTCAAGAAGCTTTCAATTTCTCAGAACTGAAAACGATGTTTGAAAACTCTTCATCCTTTCATACTCTTCATTTCTAACAGGTACAATATTACATGTGTGTCTAATGTCTTTATGTATATATATATGTAACATGAGATGATATAACAAATGTTGAAAATGATGAAATAAAAATAATTCTATATATTTTTCTTTCATCAATTACATATGATGTTTATGTTTAATGTTTAATGTTTAATTTTACAGATTTGCTTATGTCCGAGCCGATCGATCTTTATTATTGATCAATTCAATTGAATTTGAAAGCAAAAGATGAAAATGGTGAAGGTGATGATGATGATGAAGATGTTAAGATGGGAATAGCAACAACACAATCATCAATTCCTTCAACTTTCTCAAATTCATCAAACACTTACCAATATCATAATTCCTTTTTTAATTCAATCTTACAAAAGTCTCAAAACTCAAACAATTCTATGTCACAAGATTATCATCACGGCCACCACCAGAACCACCACCAACAACAAGGAATCTTCAACTTCTCGAATGGATTCGAGAGGTCGAACACTCCATTAGAAAACAACAATTCACCAAACCACCAACAACAAATTCAAAGAGACAAAGTGAGATTACATGGCTTCGACTCACAACAACAACAACCACCACCACCACAACCGTCACTAATAGGCGGCGGTATAGAAGAAGAACAAGAAGCTCTCCCGGTTTACGAAACAACCGGAATGTTGTCCGAGATGTTCAATTTCCCTCACGGCGCCTCGTCTGCAGCAGAATTATTAGAACAACAACAACAATTGGCAGCAACAAGAACAACACCACCACCACCACAACATGGAATAGCCAATTCCAATGACTGGTACGGTAACAGACAATCAATTTTAACAGATTCAAAAAATCATCATCATCATAATAATAATAATAATAACCGTGACAGTAGCAGCAGCAACAGCAGCATATTTCATCATCAGATGTCAAACATTAATGCTGAGTCAGCAGCTGCCATGCAGCTTTTTCTCATGAATCCACAAACCACCAGATCCCCTTCTCCAACACCACCATCTACTAATTCTTCTACTCTTCACATGTTACTTCCAAATCCTTCAACTACAAATCTTCAAGGTTTTAACACCGGCGGAACGGCCGGTGGGTCATTTGGTCAATTCACATGGGGACAAGAAGGAGGAGGAGCAACAAGTCATCATCAACTCAACAACAACCAAACTGAGATAGCAAGTGTTGTTGAAGGACAAGGTCTTTCATTGTCTTTATCTTCTTCCTTACAACAACAACAACAACATCATCATTCAGATGAATTAAGAATGGGTGACCCTGCTGGTTTTTTATATTACAATCAAGGAGCAGGAACATCTTACAAGAATCTTGGTGGTGTTCATCATCATTTACAAGGAAGTGGATTAGGACAAATTAATCATATTCATCATGGACATGTTGGATTTGGTTCATCATCTTCTCCTTCTTCTTTAGGTGTTGTTAATGTGTTGAGAAATTCAAAGTATGTTAAAGCTGCTCAAGAATTGCTTGAAGAGTTTTGTAGTGTTGGAAGGGGTCAATTCAAGAAGAGTAAATTTAGTAGACAATTATCAAACCCTAATTCAAATCAAGGTGGTGGTGGTGGTGGTGGTGGTGGTGGTGCTTCTTCATCTTCTTCAAAAGATGTTTCACCTTTGTCACCTGCTGATAGGATTGAGCATCAAAGAAGGAAGGTCAAACTTCTAACAATGCTTGACGAGGCATGTAATCTCTCTCTCCTCTTTCTCTCTCTTACCTTCTCTCATTCATCAAGAGTCAAGGTCTAAAAAATATCTTTGTTAATTTTTCTTAATTATGATTAATTAATTATAATAATCCATTAATAAAACACACAAATACTAGTCCTCTAGTGAGTATCTTGAATTTCAGAAAGGCAAAAGCCGGCTTCTATAGCTAGTAGGGTTCCACAACTTAGGATCAGTTGGTAAGGATTTGATCCTTATTTTAATCAAAAACCTTTTTTTAATCTTAAGATTCTATTGGTGAGAAGATTTCATTTTATATACTACTTGGCATTTTTTAGGTGTGTTTTTATTTAAAAAAAAAAAAGAAAAGTAGTTTGGTGAAAAATTTAAAAATGAGATACTGCGATATATATTTTCCGGTCTTATAGATAAATAAATATTTACCTTTTAAGTTATTCAATAACTAATATATCTTATTCATAATATAAATTAAATAGATTAACTATTAAATAAATCAAAAAAGTAAATTTTTGCTTATATATAAGATCGGATTCGGAGAGTACCATTTATCTAATCTAATCTATATAAGAGAATAGGTCAATCAAAGAAAAGACGTTTCTTCTGATTATTAATTTTAGGACTGACCAAACAAAACAGAAAAGAAGGCACCCACTCACCTAGCAATCATATGTAGTACAACGTAACAAAGTTGTTAGAATTGCATTGTCATCATCTCAAATCCATAAACATCATATATTAATATTTCAAGTGATTGTCATTCTTTATATCTCAGGTCACTAAATTGGGAGGTATCGGGAGAAATGTCTTTTTTTTACATAAATGTTCTTAATTTTCATTTAAGAGAAATTAACACAACCACATTCTTCGCTCACATACACATGACTGCATATAGTAAAATTTAATTTACAAATTCTCAAATTTCCACTCTTTTACACTTTATTTATAATTTTTTCACAACACATCTTACATACATATATAAATAAATAAAAAATCCACATAAAATTAAGCTAGTAAAAAAATACTATATTGTATAAAATATGTTTGAGAATAGATAATCTCTCTTCCACCTATGTTGTGTCAAAGTCTTTCCCAATAACATATTTATACTTTTTCCTATCTCAATTTTAATAATTAAATAAAATGTCATACCAAATTCAAATACTTAAATGGTGGGATGTTAAAAAAAAAAATTGTACATTTACACATATTTTTTAAAAAGTCTAGCTGCGAAACTCTCACACACATGATATTTTTTTAAAGTGGCATATGGCGGATTCACTCTCGGAGCTGCATGTCAATATGACTGATTTTATTTCACAATTTGCATAATTTTTACTTTTTGTTTTTTTGTAGCATTGCATGGATTAATTAGTCGGCATATAAAATAATTAATTAAAGTAGGTTGGTTGATCCATGTAGCTTTATTACAAACCACACGATGAGATGATGAGAGTAGTAAATGAGAACGTGCATGCGCCAAATGAATCTATATCTTTTCCATCCGTTAAAAAAATGACTTTTCAACACTGCATCATCATATATTCATAGCTGAAAACTTCGGTACACAAAATATATACTGATACACCGTTGAGGTGAATAATTCTGATAAATCTAAAAACTAATAAATATTATTTGTAAATTTATCATAATTATCTACCTCAGTGGTGTATCAGTATCTTCATCTAAGATATGTATCAAAAAAATTTATGATATTCATATGGATCATATAATAATTAATAATGGATATAATTACAGGTGGATAGAAGATACAGTCACTACTGTGAACAAATGCAAATGGTGGTGAATTCATTTGACTTAGTAATGGGGTATGGTGCTGCAGTTCCATACACAGCACTAGCACAAAAAGCAATGTCACGCCACTTTCGTTGTTTAAAGGATGCAATAACAGCACAGTTGAAACACAGTTGTGAGTTATTGGGAGAGAAAGATGGTGTGGGGACATCAGGTTTGACTAAAGGAGAGACACCAAGACTTAAACTTCTTGAACAAAGTTTAAGACAGCAAAGAGCGTTTCATCAAATGGGAATGATGGAACAAGAAGCATGGAGACCACAAAGAGGTTTGCCTGAACGTTCTGTCAATATTTTGAGAGCTTGGCTCTTTGAGCATTTCCTACACCCGTATGTTCTTTCTCTCTCACTCTCATTATTATTATTATTATTATTATTATTATTATTATTATTATTATTAGTTCATTAATACTACATTGCATACCAAACAAGTCATATCATATCTATCATATATATACCGTTATTATTATTTGCGATTTCACTATAAGAAATATGATTTTTGCCAGCAATTTTTTTTGTTAAAAGTTGTTACAAGTTACTAGAAAAACTATCTTTGATAGTTTTGTCAGCAACTACATTTAACAAAAAAAGTTTTGCAAAAAATCACATTTTTTGTAATGCTTGTTTAGAAGATTTTAGAAGAATTTAGGGATTTAGATCTCCTACGGCTCTTACGTCGTAGGAGTTCCATTTGCTACACTTATATATCAAATTAATGGTTATAAGTAGCATAGAAGTTTTGAGGACTTATTCTTTGGAGTTGTGAGAGTCGAAATTATTAGATTTAATGAGATAAAAAAATTTCTTTTTCGAACGGTCCCTACAATTCAGAAGCAAATTTACTGCCAGATTTGCCACAGTTTCCCAAAATTTTAATTTAGAATCGTCCAATCTAATACGTACAACTAAGATCAATTTATGTGATTTGATAACTTTATCAACTTCAATTGTCTGATTAATAATTAATGGCCGGGATTAAAAACTACGTAAAAACAGTGTGCTTGTTTATGCAGTAAATCTTAATCCCTACAATTGTAGGACCACATAATAACAGGAGGATACAAACTCTTAAAAAGCTAGGGTAAGATAAGTTCCATGGGTATAATATGATATTTATTAATTTTATATAGTTGCAATAAAGCTTAACAAACGGTACGATATAGAAAGATACCGTGATCAATATTTGATGTAGTATAGAAAAGTAAAGTAAGCTAGCACAGTTTCTGTTAATTAACGAATTAAGAGGAAAAAGGAGTTGCAGAGGGAAAAGCCTCAAAAGCCATAATATAAGCAACAGTCATTAATATCATACACCCTGGATGTTAATAACTCGCCAGTTAAAAGGCTGTAAAGATAACTAGCATTTACTATATATGTGCATTGCATGAACCATTTTTTTAGGTGAAGTAACAAACATTATTGAAATTTACACAACTGTTAGATTTTGAGTTCGAACTCAAATAAAGATGTCTACTAACCAATTTAATAGATTGCCAATTAAATTAAACCTTAGAAACATGTAAATATATGTAACCGAAAATTCCAACGAAGTATAGAGAGTACAAGAAATACTAACTACTGAATACCCAGGAAACAACGGAAGAAATACTAAGTGTATGTATAATAGTATGGTGGATATGTCAGAATTACGAAAATCTACCGTGATTTTGGTATACTCATTGTGATATTAAATATAGACTAAGCAAATGAAACCAGAAGCAGGCTCTACGAGTAGGGCAACATAAACACCCTAATCTACAAACCAACACTCGAGCCAACGAGCCGGTCTCCATCGTCCAAAAATGCCGGACATATTCCACCACCCACTTGTAATAGGTGTCAAGATCGATCGATAACCAGATGTCTTACCAAAAAATCATTGCATTGCATGAAGTCTTGATTCACCTGTTTTAATTTATTACTGATAAAACGATAAATAAAGTAAGGAGAGTGTTGAAAGTGATTGTAGAAATTCACTATAATATTTTGTGGTAAATAAATGGCAGGTAGTAGGAGGATAGTATCTTTCTTTTCTTTGTTGTCAGTAATTGATTCATTGAATATTGATTCATAGATTCTGATGACAGAAAGACAGAAAGAAAGGTTATTATGAATTTTGATAGTAATATTAAGAGAAATGTGAATGTATGTTTATACAATTAAGGGAAAGGATTGTAATGTCATTTTCTGGTCTCTTTCTTCAGGTACCCGAGTGATGCAGATAAGCATCTCTTAGCAAGACAGACTGGCCTTTCCAGAAATCAGGTTCGTCCCATCCACTCTTAGCTTTCCACAATCAAAAGAGAAAAGAAGAAGAATAAGACAATTATATTTTTTGAGTAAATTAATTAATTGATTAATTACATGCAAGGACCACATGCATAATAAGATAAAAAAATAAAAGTAAGAAAGATATGAAATATATATATGTAAGAGAAGAGATGAGAAGAGAAGGGACCATCTGCAACTTACATTGTTTTGGGTTTTGTTTTTCTTTGGTTTTTTCCTCTCTTTAATATATTTCTCTTCCTTTCATACAAACACAAAAACCAACATCCTCTTTATCCCATTTATTATTATGTTTCTTCCTTTTCCTCTTTTTCAACTTTTTTTTGAAAAATAATTTGGTTTCTTGTCCTTTCTTTTGTTTCCTTTTTCACGAAATTTATAAAATTTCATTTTTTTTAAGGGTCATGCTAAACAGTGTTTCGGAACACTTGTTAAGCATACCAAAAAAGGAAATAAAAAATAAAATTAATATTGGGAAAACAACTTTTTACATTTTCAAAGTGTTGAATGCACACATTTCAAGATAAAATTTCTATTTTAATATGCTTAACCATTGTCCCGGGGCACTGTTTAGCATTTTCCTTTTCTGAATTGATTGTCAATTTGGCAAAATAAATTCTAATTTTGTTGAAACTTTAAAATCATATTAAGATGTAATATAATTATATTAAATTTATTGATCATTCAAACATAAAATAATAAATTCATCTAATTCTCAACCTATAATATAAAGGCGGACTCGTAAATAAATGTATTGAAAGTTTAGGTGTTTTTGAGATTTTCTTTCAGTTTTTTCCCTCTTATATTTCCCTCTAAAAAACACTAGTAAATAAATGTATTGAAAATTTAGGTGTTTTCAAGATTTTCTATTAGTTTTTCTCTCTAATTTTTCCTTCTAGGAAACATTTTCTCTCTCATATCAATTGGATTCACTTCCCCCAACTACACAATAGGGACAATAAATAAAGAAAATAAATGATCATTTCGAGATATTATTATTTCATCGTGGTAAATTCCTTTCAAGTTTATGCCCTCTCTAGACACCCAATTAATGCAATCTAAGTATTCATGCAACTTCGTTTTTCTTTTAGTTTCACATAGTAGTAAATATTTTCTATCTGAATTATTAATAATTTATGTCTTCTTTAATTTTGTACAAAAAATTGTCAGAGGCATAACATAACAAAGCATAAAACTGTACTCCTTCTATTCTTAAATATAAACACATGTTTTTTTTTTTATTTAAAATGTATTTGCTCAAACTTATAAAATGTAGTACTATTTATCTTGGCAATTATAGTAGTACTCTGATTTTAAATATTATTAAAAGCTAAAATGTATTAGGTCAAAATATTTTATAGGGTTAATAGGTGTTTACCCCCTTCAATGTGGACGAGTTTTGATTTACCTCCCTGTAACTTTTTTTTTGCGATTGTCCCCTTTTTTTTTACAAAATTTGCGATTATCCCTGTAATGTGAAGATTCCGTCTTTTACCCCTCATTGAATTTATTGACTTAAGATTCTATAAAAGTGATGACGCGGCATGTCCAACAAGGAGAGTAAATCAAAATTCACTAACATTACAGAGGACAAAGTGACAAAATCGTAAGCCCACAAATTCAATGAGGGAGTAAAGGAAAGAATCTTCATATTATAATCGAAAAAAATAATTATATAAAATAATTATATAAAGTAATTTATAATAACCCTATTTTATATGTTAATTGATACTCCTAATAAGTCTTTTATAATAATTTATAGCAGCAGCTACATGTTACAGTAATTTCTTACCCCATATGTACATTCTTACACATCTAAAATAGTCAGTGATGATATATGGGGAAGGACAACACAGTGTACAATCCATAGGCACATAAAAAACTTTGTCCCTATATCTTAAAATTCTAAAAAAAATTTGTTCATATGCATTAGTATATATATTGTCATTTATTTGTCATGTATAACAAGTACTAGAGCTACTTCAACATAATAACAATTAAGAACATATTTGACATAATATCAATCAGTGATATATATTATTTAGAATGTATATTTAAATAAAATATTATATCTATTATAAAAAATATATGAAAAAATGGATCCAGTTTAAATCTGAACTTTACTATTTTCAATATATTTAAATAAAATATTATAACTATTTTCATCTTTTTATTATTATAAAATTTAAATTTGCTAAAAATACTACGGGTCTCTCTTTGACCTAGTTTTTTTTTATCCATATTAAAATTACCTAACAAATAAATAAGGTGCGACAAAGTGCATGATAAAATGTTTACTCCTTAAGCATTTTCAGGAATGCACATGATTAAATTTTACAAATAATCATTGTATATATTTTTTTGATAATCATTGTATATATTGATAGTGTAAGGATTAGCTTAATTAGATTTTACAATTTATAAATGAAATTGAGTATTGAATTATACTAACATGTATAGTATATGGTATTGATATAATAATCTTATGTTTGGTTGAGTTTTTAATATAATAATCTTTTCCTGCTAAAAAAAAAATATACTATACATGTTGTAGAGGGACAAACTGAATTGAAAGAAAGCAGTCTTTTTATGTTTCCTTTATATTTAAAAGTGGACAACACAATTGAATTATTGAATGTACTTTCTCAACTTTGTTGAAAATTAAAACTGGAGGTCAAAATCAATTGCATAGCTCGAGTTTTGCATGCCAAAATTGTGCCATAATTTTAAATGACATAACTGTCATAGCCTAAAATTGCCTTATTATCACACAATCAATCATTTCATGTCATCTTATTTTTTGGATTTTTTTTTTGGTAAGGTATTTTCTTAAAGATTTTATTACCTTTGAAGTGAATTTAAATTTCTGACAAATTTTACCTTATAGCTATGAGTTATCATACCTACCTTTTCTCATGGATAATGAGAAAAGGCATGCTTATTATTTTAAGAGTGCCAATTGGCATGCATATTAATTAAAGAAAATGTCTATTTTAAATTGATGAAAATATTATTTGGTATTAATTTCCGGTTTTCCCTTACCCAAAATAAAAAAACTTTTCGATTTTTAAAAGGGACTACAAAATTCAATTTAAAAATATATAAAATCTTACCAACAATTGTTCCTCTCATGAATTTAATTCAGATTCCCCCTTAACACAACTTGCTACGGGGTTTTGTTATATTGTTAAAATTTATAGATTAAAAAAAAATTGAATTCTCCTAAACAATTCGTTTTTAATGAGAGTTCGTAATTCACCCGAGTCCAACCACCTGATATAAATTTGATTGAAGTGTCTATTTTACAAAATGTCATTGAAAAGGTCAAAAAGACATGCAAATTAATTTTTTTTTTGGAATAAATGCAAATTAATATTTTGAATAGCTAGAAAAATAGCATACTCCAACTCATCAATAAAATTGTTTCATTCAAGTCCACATTAAATTTAAACAATTACACTGCATGAAAATGAATAGTAGCTAGTACATTAAACATGTGTTTGTTGTTTAAATGTTCAGGTATCAAACTGGTTCATTAATGCTAGAGTTCGTTTGTGGAAACCCATGGTAGAAGATATGTACCAACAAGAACTTAAAGAAGCAGAAGGATCATCAGAAGGAGATCAAGAAGAAGATAGAGAAAATAACAACAAAAATATTCAAAGCAGTACAAGCAACAACAACATCACTAGTGGTCACATATCTACAAATATTGCACAAACTTCAACACCCTCTTCAACAACAACACCACAACCTACTAGTAACAACAAGAGATCCAACAATATTATTATCAATGCCAATGAAAATGACCCATCACTTACACCAATAATAAATAATAGACAACCCTTCTCCGAAAACCAAGCCGCCACCCAAAAAACCACTGTATCTGAGGTGGCGCCACCTATCTCCGATTCAATGGCTATTGATGACACGTGTCGACATGGCAGCTTTGTTACTGCGGATTATGGGTCTACCTCTGCTGACACACTTATCAGATTTGGAACCACTACTTCTGGTGATGTGTCACTCACTTTAGGGCTACGTCACGCCGGAAATTTGCCAGACAAAACATCACCACCTTTCTCTCTTACAGACTTTGGAGGCATTTAATTTTTAATTTTAATTTTCATCTATATTATTATTATTATAATTATTACTTCACATAAATAATAATAATACATATTTATTATTTATAGGTGGCTGTTTAATTATTATAAAATCAAAATTATGATATTATATACTACCATCAAAAGAAAACTTTTTTTCTTTTTTTGTTTCTCTGTGATATTCCTTTTTTAGCTTCTTTAATTTGCATTTTATGGAAGGAAAAGAAGAAAGGAATAGGTTTGAGAAACTGTAGCCTTGTGTGTCAAGATCATCAGCTGGCTGAATGGCTAGGGGTAGTGATCAACTGTATAGTAGGGTTTTTTGTGGTTCTTTTTGCCCCCCATATATATTTGTACTTAATTAATGAAGGGTTTGTACCTTAATTAATTAGATAACACTTGATCTAATTGATAACAGTTCCTTGTATGTTATTTGTATATACATTGAATTTCAATTTGTTGTAGTGTACGCGACACCGTTGTTAATTTCTCTTTTACGTACATTTATAAATGAGTGATGCTATATCAAACGAAAATGGTTTTCGCGAATTCACGAAGCAACATGTGTTTTACTATTTTTTATGTGGTCCTTGTTTTTAACATGTGGAATTTACGGAAAACACCATGTAGTGTGGCGATAATTAACCAATGAGACTTAATCGTGAAATTTTCGGGATAATTATTTCGCTGCAAGTAGCATTCTCCATTATAAATATATTTGTCATTCACAAAAAAAAAAAAAAATTGAATTTGTGATAAAGCAAATTGAATTTTTATTTTTTAAGAAGTGGTTTTTTGGATAATGAAAACCTACATTTGTCGATTGAGATAGTGTTTAGTTGGCTTGTTGATTTTCATTACGGTTGTCATTTCTTATGTTTGTTGGGTTGTCTTCTATGGTTGTGGAGTTTTGCTTTTTGTATGGTTTAAATGCTGCGTAAGGTTTGAGCTTTTTTGGGAGGAGAGTTCACTTGTTCACTACCAAAAAATAAATTGAAATTTTTGTCCAAACTCTTCAAGGAGTTACATTGTCCTCGAAAAATTTCAATGAAACGCCACATAATGTGATTTCATTTAATTTGATTATTGCAAGGCGCATGTTGCAAGATCGAAATGTTATTTCATCTAACCGTTACAAATTAGGATTTGGATTCTCTGCTGTAGGGAATTACGCAGTTTGACGTTGTTTTACATCTCAGCCATTGATTATCAAATTGGATGGATCAGAATAATTATTTTATAAAATTAGTGAAAACTCAATTTATTTAAAACATGGGTAAAAACTTCCTTTTTCAATTATCCATGCATGTGTCCTCCAATGTATTATACTTCTAGTATTCCATTACCATTTTCAATAACTTCTTTTTCTTTTTTAATGATCCCTAACTCATGAAATTAAACATTACTCCCTCCGTATCAAAATATAAATCGTTTTGACCATATTATATAAATTAAAAAATATAATTAATGTTGTATGGAGAAAAGAAATTATGATTTAGTTTACAAAATTGCTCTTTATTAATAGTATGAAAAAGATAAATTAAAGAATTGAAAGAATAAAGAGAAATAAATAGCTAAATGTAAAATAGACAAAAGATTATTAAATATTTCATTGGTAATGTAAAAAGACTTATAATTTGATACAATTTTTTTTCTCAAATTGACTTATATTTTGATATGAAGGGAATAGTTTTTTAGTTATTGGCTTATATATTGCTATTGATATCTTTGATTATTGATAATTCAGTTTTTGGGCTGGACCCATCCTGCTGAAATTGTAGTTGAAAAAATAAATTGGAACATGGGCTAGACACGTCAGCTATGAATTACCCACATGGTGGTACCAATTCTTTTGTTTTTCTTTTCCAAATGCTAATTATAATTATGATTTAATGTGTTTACTAGTGTCAAGAGAAAGACCTGTATAAGTACAAGCCCAAATAAAATATATTTGGGCACACATACTAATTAATTTTATTTTATTTCTTTTTTCTTTAATTTTTTTAGTTTATGTGAGTATGCCTAACACCTATTATTTATATTTGTGTCTATTGAAGAATTTTCCCTAGTGTCAAATACTCGTATTATGTTATACTATATATATATATAAAATAATCAACTTATAAAATATGATTCGAGTGTTTATTTGGTGTTTCATATATATACAACGTGTAATTTCTTTTTATCGGTTTCTAAACATTTTAGACAGAGATCTGGTTAATAATATATTTATCGTTAAAAAATAAGATATTTGTAGAAATATTTAAAAAAATTAACCTATAAAATATGATTTGAGTAAACAAAATTGCATCATCAATGCATAGAAACTGCTAGTAATTTTTTATGATTAAAAAGAAAAGGTGTAACAGTGATATAATCACGTAATCATTTTGCTGAGTTAAAACTTAAAACACTGTTTTGTATGTTAGCTCATCCAGACTTTGCCCGCTGATGACTTTCTATTCTTCCTGACTTTCTATTCTTTCTATTAATGTGGTCCAATTTTGTCCAATATGCCAACCAATTATATTGTGTCCAAATAAAAATATGCCAACCAATAATAATATACTATTAACAACGAATATTACTGTGTATGATAGGGAAGGTTTACGCAATTTGTTTTGTTTAAGTGATGTGACATTTTTTGCCAACAACAAAAAAGTTATGTGACCATTTTTAACTAATAAAAATAAATATATTCGATCTGTAAATTTTTAGTTCAATTGATTGGACATTACATTATATATACGGTCTTTATATCTAAGTTACAATTCATATAACAATATTCAAATATACGAAATAGTCAAATTTGCGGATCTGCAATGTTGATGAAGCTAGAGTTATTGAATCCACTAGATTCGGATTGAGACAATTTGCAAATTAGAACAAAACAAATATATGTCGTACCAAAACTACAAGATGGAAAAACAGAACAAACACCATACTAAGATGAAATATCAAAATAAACGTCATTTTTTTTTTTTTTTGAATCGGCAAAATTTTATCAAAATAAACGTCATTTAAAACACTTAAACTTTGATATGACGTTTATTTTGACACTAGTAAGAGCATCTCCAATGGTGATACCGCTTTGGGTATCATACATCACTAAAAAGTAGTCCCTACAATGTCATATAGTATTTATGCAACTCATACGTGTACACGAGTTTTGCTCCAATTGTGATACCACTCTAGGTATCATACATTATTAACAAATTATTAATTCTATTTAATTCGATTATACAAAAAAAAGGTAACGTTAAATTGATGATACGGTACCTTAAATAAGGTACCGGTATCATCAATTTTGATACTCTCTATGTCACGCATGGAACTCCATTGATAAAATAAAATAAGGTACGGATCATTAATCTATAATACTCTCTATGATACCCTTATTGGAGAATGGAGAAGCTCTAAGGTAAATGATTCGTAAGTTTAAGTGCTAAATTGCTTGAATTCCGTGTTTAATCTTCTATTTTATAACTTCTAAATGATTTGAATTTTATAAAATAAATTACAAGACTAAATTACTAGCATTTTCAAACATAATTAAAAAAGATCTGATTTCTTTAAAGAGATTCACTATATAGTGTAAAGTATAATATTATAACTATTAATTAATAAATCAAAGTAATATTACTTACTTTATACTACATATGATCAAACTGCTCACAGATTTAATTTTTAAATGAAAATCCTTTATAAAGTGTCAAATAACCGATTATCCCAAAAGTTTAAGCTGTTAGGATTAGCTATATCCAGTGGTGGATCCAGAAATTTTTGTCGGTGGGGGCTAAATAATAATGCATATATTTTAACTAAAGAAATGTGTTACGAATTTTAACTAAATACACAAATATAATGACAAAAAAATTAAAATACATAAAAGTAACAATTTGATTTCTTATGTTTTCACCATTTACATTAGTTAGTCATTTCCGTTAGTTTTGTCACTAACACCGTATCAATTGTACACGTGTATAAGTGCTCATGTGTCTGTCCACATATGCAAATCGTCTGTCACATGTGACAAAACTGACAAAAATGAGTAACTAATGCAAACGGTGGAAACGTAAGAGACCAAATTGATATTTTTTAAACGCAAAAGACCAAATTGAAACTTAAAATAAATATAAGGAACCAAATGTATAATTAACTCTAAATTTATTGAGTGGATAGTAAACCTGGTGATGACTCATGGGGGCTTAAATATTATATTAATACTATTATTAATGTAAAAATATTATTTTTGGTGGGGGCTTGAGCCCCCAATGCATTGTACCTGCATCCGCCCCTGGCTATATCAATGGTTTTATATTATTTCTAACACGCCCCCTCACGCAAGAGCCCATTTGGGCTTGAAGTGTGGATAATGCATTGGCCCACCTACTATATACTTAAATTCCACTTTTAATTAGAAAGTGAGGAGAGCGGGATCGAACTCTAGACCATTTAGTCATAGAGGCACTGATACCATGTCAAATAAACGATTATCCCAAAAGCTTAAGTTGTTAGGATTAACTATATCAATGGTTTTATATTACTTATAATACAAAGAGTGTTTATAATATTTTATAAATAAAGTTTCAAAAAGATAGACGAATTAAATGGGTCAGTAATCTTATAAAAAAAATGGGTCGTTAAGGCATGATTAATTTTTTCAAAGTATGGCGGGATAAGGTTGGAGTTTTTTTTTTTTTACAAACGGGATAAGGTTGGAGTTAAATCTTATAAAAGGGTCTACAAAGAGCACATTAATATAGAGTCAGGCCAGGACCACTAAAAATTTATTTAAGTCTCTAGTTGTTGAAATTGAGGTTTTGAGAGTTTCATATGGCTCAGCTAAATACTAGTACAGTTAGTGTATAATTTGTTTTTTTTTTTCTAGGTATTATTACAAATTAGTTGTAGTGTATAAATCCAAAAATCGTTTATTTTTATTTTTTTCAAATAGCTGAAAGTTTTGGGATGACTATCATTTTCAAACACTTAATTAAACTCTTTATATTAAATTTATCAAATTTGTTCTCGACCAAGGTTCATACTCGTTTTGTCAAAAAAAAAAAAATTTCATGCTCGTCAACCCATTAATCCTAGAAACGCAAAGAACCAATATTTGTATATCCACTTCGAAAACGGTTAAATCTTTTCAGCTTCATAACACTCATTCGACCAATAATAGCCGTAATGGCCACAAATCATATCACTGATGGAGTACCGTGCATAACCGGCTCGTCTATCAAATATCAATGCTAGACGACTCCTATATATATCATGGGTAAGTATATATTCCTTCTAAAGAACGATGGTAGAAATTTTTTATCCTAAATCATCTGATCATTTTATGTTCGTACTGACTTAAGCATCATAATATTTACAAATATCCACATTTATCATCTTCAACTTTACCTTGACAATCACTTCATATCAAAATTAATACTTAATTAACGAGACAATTTTACTATATACATAATTTTATGGACTTGAATCCTCTACTTTAACCACTTCTATCCCACTCAATCTCTTACACAATAGCCAATGTGTCTATCTCTCATGTATTTACTCTCTCTTCATCTTTTTTATTTACTCTCTCTCCTTTTACATTTGTTACATCTTTAAAAAGAGAGGATTCTATGGCTGGCTAGTGAGCAAATACCTTATTTGTGCATCTCATCATGGCATGACAACTTTATTAACAAGAGAAAAAGTACTAGTAGATATAGGCAATTAAGTTTTCTATAAAATTTCTAATGTGAACGTGTGTCATCAATATTTCATGCATGGTGTAACTAATAAATTTTCAATTTAATTTCCATTTTTAGGTCAGATTCCTTTTGAAACTAGTGCACACATTTGTACTAATAGGGTAAAACTATACTAGAAAGCAACAACAATTTTTTTCACATATCAAAACATCATAATAGTATGAGAAAGAGACTGTTTTTGCCCTGGGCAGAGGACCCCAAGTTTTTAAATTTCTGCATGCGTGAAAATGAAATATAAAAATAAAAACCCCGAATTGATTTTCCCTAACATATTTTGTTCCTATCACAAATTAATGTCACAAAATAAAACTTTTTAAAGGTATCTTTTGCAATTCCAATGAGATAGTGTAGTACTAGTACTCAATTGCTCAATTGAATTTAAATTTTTCACGGTGTAATAAAAGCAAATGTAATTTCTGCTAGCTACATGTGTGATGTTGACTTGAAATTAATGAAAGAGACTAAAGGAATGTCCCTTGCTTTTTTGTTTTTACTTTTAAAATTGTTGGAGACATATTTGGTTTTTAGTAGGACACATTAAAAAAAATATGTATATATCAAACTAAAAACAATAGATTAATGGTGTTGGATTAGAATCTTAATATTTTAGATTCAATATTTCTTGTGTCAATTTCAATAGACTAATCTAAATAAAATTTTACTCTGTTTTAAATTTAGCCCCTGGCCGTGCAAGTAGACACAAAATTTGATTTCTCATATTCATCGGTCTTTAAACCGGAAACAGAGTTATTTTAAAAAAAAACACTAAAAACAAGTTAATTTACAATAATATGAAGTGGTTTACTCAAAAATAATGATGTACTATAAAATTACAGCAACAGTTACATAGAACAATGATAATGTTGTACAATACTCCACCTCACTTTTCAGATCCAAATGAAAGCCAAAAATTATAAGAGCATCTTTAATTTGGCAGAAATATTTCTGCTTTTTTACTTGTACCGGGAGCTTGTAGATGGCTAGATGCCATAAAATGTACGGTCACTATCACATTAATGGATCATATGAAATAATTTGTTTGAAATTGCATGCCATGTTGTACAATGGTGCGTTTTTTTTTTTCGTAAGAAAAAATGATTTTTACTGTATTAATTTCATAAAATTGATTTTGGTTAAAGTTTAGATGAATCTCAAATAAAAATATATTTGGGTATAATTATATAAAAATTAGTTAAATAATAAATTTAAGTGTAAAAATAAATAAATAAATTTGGTCAAGTAGCTTAGTGGCTCGCCCTGCATATATAATTCAATGTCCTACCAATTAAGCTAAATTCACAAGACGTGTAAAAATTAATTCCATAATAATAGTTTTAATTTCCTTCAAGTGAGAATAAATTCTAAAGATCTTGACATAAAAATAAATGGAGAGACAAAATTAATTTTAATTCGAACAAATCAATTATGTATAAAAATGGAACTATATTATAGAACTATTTATTATCAATGGTGATAAAAACTTCCTATTAATATTATGGTATAATAAAAAAATTAGAGAGTTAGTGGCCATTGTTTGATTCTCATTCCCTTATCATTTTCATTTCAACTCTTGAACCATTGAATAGATTTATGGATTTGGATTTACTATTGTGGTCATATCCCATAGTTTCACACAGTTAACAAAATCCTAACCATTCGACCTATCCAATGGTTATTCCTAATTTAAAAAACTGTTATTTTAATTTTAAATAAAAAAATAACAGGACCCACATGCCTCACACTTGTCTTCTCTCTCTCTCCTTCTTCCTCGCTGAATCCTTTCTCGATTCACTATGTTTGTTCACTCACCGGAAATTGAAGAAACAAAAAACAAAGATGATGTTGTAATGGTTTCGGATCTTGCCGGAAATTGAAAAAACAAAAAGAAAAATATCATGTTGTACGGTTGATGATGTTGTAAGGTTCCAGATCTCGCCGGAAATTAAGAAACAAAAAGAAAAGGATGATGTTTTAAGGTTCCAGAGAAAAAAACGATGGCGACTCCAGCGAAGATGCGACTAGTGTTGGAGATCAACTTGATCTCAGAAGCCATGTTTGAAATCAACCGTCAGATACATCCTCTCCACCAACCCCGTCAATGGCAACAGTAACGCACAGAGCTCCTTGTCGATACTTCGACGACGAGAACTGTAATAGACGTATTTAAATAAATATGATTTTTGTGTGATTATTTATTTATTTATTTAATTGAATATATGTAATTTTGTGAATATTTATGTTTTAGATAAATGAAGGGTATTTTTGTAATCTATTAGAATTATTAATCTAGTTGAGAGCCCTTAATTTAGTTAGAAGGAGTTAATGAAATATTGGTTATGTGGTTTTTAGCTATTAATGGAAAGAGTAGTAAAAGAATAGAGTTTTATGAGATGTTGTGAGAGTTGGGCTTTAGTTAATGGACTTAGGTCAATTAATAAGGTTATTTTGGGAATTCTACATTAATCTAAGTTTGGGATATAAAAAGATAAGTTAGAGAGAGAGAGATAATTTATTTTATGATGAATTTGGTGGAGGTAGAGAGAGAGAAGTCCTCATCAAGAAAGAAGAGAGAAAAGAGAGAAAAGAAAGAAGAAAGAAAAGAAAGAAGAGAAATGGGTTAGAGAAGAAGATGAGGAACAAATAGAGAAAAGCCAAGTTAGAATCAACGAGAAGAGTGGAGGACTAAAGAATCCAACTTGAATAAGGTATGAAAGTAGTATGTGTATCCTAGAGTGATCAAGAGAGGGGGAGAAAGTCTATCTCTCTCCATCTCAATCCTCTCTCACTCTTTTTCTTTTGGGTTTTGGGGAAAGTAATTGGGAATGTGTTTATCTATGTGATTTGATGTTGATTGAATGATTCTAAATGTCTATTCATGTTTAATAGATATATTTATATGAGAAAATAACTAATTTATGAGTTAATTGTGTTGTTGATGAGAAAAATGAGTTTTTATGAAAAAAGATAAGATTGATGATTTCTAGCATGAAATGTTGTTAATATTTGTTATAAGTTGTACTTTCATGTTTAGTATGCTTATACATGTCTAAAGTTATCACCTTTATGAATTGGTATGTTGGAATTTAGAGATTTGAGGGTTTTTCATCAAAAACCCGAAAATAGGGTTTATCTGTTGTGGTGAGCTTGCCACATCGAGTGGACAGCGAGCCTCTGCCCTGTTGAACTCGCCACAGCGAGCTGAGGGCGAGTTGCCCTGTTGCTCTCTGACTTAGCTCGCTCTGAGCTCACCGGGAGCGCGCTAAGCGAGCTTATCAGTGCTGAAAAGTGTGATTTTGTTTAATAAATGAGATATATGCTTATATTATAATTGGATTATGATCTTATGATTATATGATGATGTATTTGACTATAAATTGAGCCTAGAATGAAGAATTGAGATATGATATTGTATATGTTGATTAACTATGATTACTATGTACGTTGAGATGAGATTATGATTTTTATGATAACATGACTATTGCTATGTGATATGTGTGCTTGAATGTCTAACCATAATGATAATGTGATGAGATGATTTGATGAGAACTTGAGAAGGAATATATAGGTTGAGATATCTTAATATTCATGAGTAGATGTGAAGAGTATCATCATAAGTTGTAAATGTACATTCATGCATTCATAAAGTCTCTCATGACTTAAAACTGACTTGAGAAGAGTCCCCGATGACTTAAAACTGACTTGAGAAGAAGGGATATAATTCTATCCAAAAATTGTGATGAGAGTACCACATGCATTTAGTTGTGTCTAGGGTGACATAACATTGATGATGACATTAGTTTCATTAAGAACTTGTGCATTCCTAATTGATACTTGGTAATTGATACTATTATGTGCATTAATTGTTATTTGTGTATCAATTGTGAGTAATTTGATGTTGATGATACGTGATTGCTAATTGTATATTAATTGCGAATAACTTGATGATACGTGGATTATATGATTTACATGATACTTGATTTATGAGTTATAGATGTATCTTAATTGTATAATCTTGCATCTTTATGGTGCGAATGTTAGTAGAATTTGTTATATTGTTATTAAGTGTATAGTATTCACTTACATTTAATTTTGGGATTCCTTACTAACTATTTGTTTTGTGTACTTGTTCTCAGGTTATGTTATTGTCGATGATGCTCCGCTCTGATTAGGACACGGGAAAGGGTTTACCTTTTATACAGAGAGTCCTTTATTGCTTATTTTTAATTTATTAAGGTTGTATCATTTTCAAAAGGATTTTGTATAAGTGTTATCTTACTAATTAAGTTATTAGCAGTATTTTGATGAAGTATGTAATACTTGAACCATTGTCTTTATAATTCAAATTTTATTTTCCGTTGCGCATTTTGTAAAAGATTTTATAAAACTAGAAATAGTTAGATAATAAGTTTGAGTGTTACGAGAACGACGGCGGTGGATCATTGTTACCTTTTTTGGTGGTGTTGGATCTGGGTTTGTATCACTGGTATTTGAATTTTTTAAAAGAAATTAAAAGAAAGGACACGTTGCATAATCTGATCCATTAGATTGCTTTAATATTATTCTAGATTTTATCAACCGTGTGAAATTGTGGGATATTACCACATCAGCAAATCCAAATTCATAGATTTACCAATTGAATGCTGACAAAGTGATAAAAACAAGTATGATTAGGACACGGGAAAGTATTGCTTATTTTTAATTTATTAAGGTTGTATCATTTTCAAAAGAATTTTGTATAAGTGTTATCTTACTAATTAAGTTATTACCAGTATTTTGATGAAGTATGTAATACTTGAACTATTGTTTTTATAATTCAAATTTTATTTTCCGTTGCGCATTTTGTAAAAGACTTTATAAAATTAGAAATAGTTAGATAATAAGTTTGAGTGTTACAAGAACGACGACGGAGGATCATTGTTACCTTTTTTGGTGGTGTTGGATTTGGGTTTGTATCACTGGTATTTGAATTTTTTAAAAGAAATTAAAAGAAAGGACACATTGCATAATCTCATCCATTAGATTGCTTTAATATTCTAGATTTTATCAACTGTGTGAAATTGTGGGATATTACCACATCAGCAAATCCAAATCCATAGATTTACCAATTGAATGCTGACAAAGTGATAAAAACAAGTATATGGTGTTTTTATTACATTATTATATTATATGTGTGAGAAGGGTTTGAGTCACAAAATTTAAAGTGATAAAGATAATAAAGATTTGAATTGGACAAAGCATATTAGTGGGTGCGGGGGCGGAGCCACTTGTGGGCTGAACAGGGTCATGGCCCGCCCCAAGACTTAATTTTTTTTTTTTTAATAGGTATGTATACAATTTTTTTGTTGAAAGACTATATATTATATATTTGATATCACAACTTTATAATTGAAAGCATGAAATGGTGCAGCGGCTAGGATCTCGCCGTACATTCAAACGGCGCGAGTTCCATCCCCTATTGCACAATTTTTATCATTTTTATCCATTTTAAACAAAATATATCAAAAAAGTTAAGATTACCAAACCAGTTCAATGTAAACGATAATTTTTTTTCAAAACATATATATTCCTATTATAAATAAGACCTTATATATAAAAAATTATGATCCTCCCGAAACAATATTCTAACTCCGCCACCGATTAACATCTATTAAAATTAATGGTTTATAAATTTTTAATTCTTGTAGAAATTTTTTTTGAAGCTCTATCACGGCCCTCCGGGGTATTTTACTGTAACTCCGCCACTGGGTGGGTGGAGATCAAAATTTAAGTAAGAAATACTTGTATATATAATTTAAAACCATATTAGCAAGGTGTAAGACCTCTAATTTACAATCGTCTTGAACCGTAGTTTTTTTCAAGTCAAAAAAAATTGAAAAATGCGTTATGAAATATTTAATTGTAAGCAAAAATAGAAATCCGGTAGGTGAAAAAGAAATACGAAAAGTGGGAAAAGAAAAATTCATAGAAATTTCTTGATCCACCAAATTAAATAAGCACACTAAACAGATGGACCAGTCTCATCAAACAAAAAAAAAGCCCTTAGATATAGCCCATTTATATCACCCACCAACACTTCACAATAAAATCACCAAACTAGAAAGAAACAAAATCGACCAACATTCTATTTTTTATAATCATAAAATTTGTATTATAGTTTAGCAATGACTAATCTTAATTGAAAAGATCAACATATCACGTCATAAAAGAATTGATAAAAAAATAAAAAGAATTCATAAAACTCTGTAGTTAATTAGAATTTGGTATATGATTGATTTTTTTTTTTTGGATACAAGGAGAAGAAAACAGAAAAAGAATTAATAACTAAAGAGCAGTAATCATCTATTAAACCATGTTCCACTTGCATCAGCAAGCAGAAGCAAGTTTAAACCAGCAGGCGGAGTGGCCATGACGGAAAGCGCTTCATTGTTGTGAGCTCCGAACTTAGCAAGGAAGTCTGCGCAGGCATTACCTTCACGTAAGGTGTGGATGATCTTGACCCTCCAGTCCCTAGCAAGGATGTCTTTAATATTATGCAAAATAGCATCATAATGGTGCCACTCATCAACAGGTTCAGTAATCAACTTGATAGCAGTTCCAGAATCTGAATAACATAATAGCTCTCTTATATTTAGCTCCCACGCTAATCAAAGACCATGGTAAAGGGCCAAGAGCTCTGTGTGCATAATGTTAGAAACACCGATGTTGCCGTAAAATCCCCGAATCCAAGCTCCATCGGCATTTCGGATGAGCCCACCAAAACCAGAAACACCCGGGTTACCAATACTGCTACCGTCCACGTTTAGAATCATAGAGTTACCGCCATAAGCATTCCATTTCACCATTCTTGTGGATGACGCCATAACCATCATCTACAATGGTTTTCACTTTCAACACCCTCCACATCATTTTCTCTTTATTCCACCTACTCATTCAACACTCATTCAACTTTTACCTCTCCAATGGTTTTTCATTCAACATTCTACCCCACCACTTTTTATTTCATATTCTTATTTAAATTTTTATTTTTATTTTTACGATTACATAAATATACAATTATCGATTAAAATTAAATTATAATTATACGATACAAATCATCGGTTAAAATTAAAAATACAAATATCGATTAAAATTAAATTATAGATTAAACTCATCGATTGATGTTGAAATGATTATTGGGATACATTTCACTAAACAAAGACTAAAGCTTAAAAATAAAGACTAATAGAAAGATAATAATAAGATTAAGAGAGTGAAAAATTTGGTTTTTTTTTTCTGTCTCCAAATCAAATGAACCAAGTCTCTATTTATAGAGAAAAAAAATCATGAATTTTGGTATAAAAATAAAAAAATAAAAAATTAATTTGCAATTAAATAATTGAGTTTAAAGATAAAATGAGATAAAAATTCCGCTCGCCAATCGCGTGCTGTCATGTGTCCTGCTTATTCATTCTCTCTCCGCGTATCCAAGCGCTTCATGCGCCAGACGCAGCAAATGGAGGTGCGACACGCGTCCCTTCCGGTTCATATTCAACCTGTTGAATTGTTTCAACATCGCTCTCATCCATGTCACATTTAACACTACCATTGGAGCATATTTGCTCTGTTGAAAACGGTTTCAACATTCCCATTGCACTTGGTGTAAGTCATAATTTGATCCAAATATTTTATTATTTATTTTAAAAGTTAAATTTTAGTCACTCGACTACTTGATAAAAAACAATTTATCTGGAGACTTTAATGGTACTATTTGAGGCCAGCAAAACTATTTTACCTTTAAAACAAATGATTTCTTCTTTGTATTTTTAAAAATAATTTTTCTAATAGCTTAATTAAAAATAGTAAAAGTTATTTGAAATTCATTTTTTTATAAATTAAAAGAGTGATTTTGCTATTTAATAACTTAAATATTCATGTTAGAAATTTAACTTATTAGAAATTACAATTTTTTTTAAAAAAAAACTATCTAAAAAATAATTTTTATGAAAAGGTACTTAAAGCAACTAATTTTTGAGATTTTTTGAAATTTTATGATAAAAAAAAATTGTAACAAAATGATAAAATATTATAAACAACAATTTTTTGCTTACAATGAAGCTAATTATCAAACTCATGACCTCTAACATACTACTTAAACCCCTCAACACAAAAAATTATAAACTACATATATTTTTCTGTTTTGGTTTACAATGGAGCTGATGATAGAACTTTGAACCTCTAACATAGTACCCAAACTCCTCACCACTAGACCAAACCTAGTTACTTTATAAGATAAGTTAGTTAAACCAATTTTTCATTTAAAATTTTGATTAAAAAAAAATTATTTGTTAAAAAACTTTTAATGCATTATGCATATGATAAAAAAAAACCTTTTAATGCAAAAACAATACACTACAAAAAAAAAAAAAAAAAACTAAGAAACAGATTAACATGCAACTATCTTTACATTCAGATTAGTTAAACACTAAGAATTCCATTCCACTCCATTGAAAGAGTAATAGAAAAAACCAAAAAAAGAAATTCATCAATTCAGTAGTGTTGTTTCCACATAGAATCTCCACAATCAACTCATAAAATCACAAATAACACGTTTCAATACTTAACTTTTTGTCAGCTGCTGTAGGTTAACACATGTTTTGCTGTTAACTTAATCTCTACAATCCCTTAAACTCAGTTATATAAAATGCAATTCCACTACCATAATACCATCAAAAGTATATTCATGAATTTCGTTCGATCATATACTTCTTTAATCGTCTTTCTTTGATAGCGTCGAACTATCTGACATGGCATTACCTTGATTTTCAACATACGGCCTGATGAAAGTTCTACGCCACCACACCTCGAAAGCTCTTTGAAGATTAGGACAGCTATCGCCGGTTTTCAAGAAACTTCCAACCCAAGAAAGCAAAATACTTTGTTGATCTTCTAAAGGCAAGGTGAGAATCGTTCTTCCGATACCTTCCTCCACAAGTTTCCTATCAAACGACCTGCATCCATGCTGTAACCAATTGTAGTCGTTCATTAGCGGCTGCAGCCACGTCTGTAGCAACAATTGTCGTGTTTCCTTTGATGGTAACAACTCCCCTCTACCGATGCAGACAAATAGTCTTCCGGAAATGCAGCTAACGTGATAACGAGACACAATCGGAAGCTTTGCATGTAAGACAGCTAATTCCTCTTGGTTTGCCCATAAGAGCGCAAACTCATCAGCTCCTTGTTTGTCAACCAAAATATCAAGCAACCATGAAAGGTTATCAGCTTCTAGAGCGATATGCTTTACTACGAGATCTCTTTCATTGCTTGGTTTCTCTGCAAAGGTTGGTTCTGCGGCCTGCTTGAAGAGAGATAGTAATGAATCTAAGCAGCTTCTACATGATCTATACATCATGTCATTACAGGTGTCAGTGGAACGGGCGTAACTCGGAAGACTGTTGTTCTCTCTGAGAAGCTTTAGAACTATGGATTTCATCTCTCGGCGGCCTTTTTCCTCATTACTTTTGAGAACAAGTTCTATGATGTGGGAAAGTGTGTCTTTCGCGACATTGGAAACCTCGGAAGAAACTCGTTTCAATACAGGGTTGACCCCGATTCCTTCCCCTTGGAGTTGTAGTACAGTCGAGACCACTTTCTCTTCTTCTTCATCTCCAATCCATGGGACAGCCTCCAAGTACTCTAAGCATGATTGGATACATGAGCTGAAGCCGAGGAATTCCGCAACCTGTGAGAATATCATTTTTAGGTTTTCAAAAGAAATTTTAATATTTCTTCTCCCAATGCCAATAATGAAAAAGTCCAAAACATTGTTTCAAAAAATACATTTTAACTAGCTTGTCTCCCATCTCTTCTCCGTCACATCACAATTGTTCAATATACGAGTCTTTTATCTTCTTGTATGCAATTTAAAATAAACATCAATAATAGAAAATTAAAAAAGAAAATGTTTTCACAAAGTAAACGAGCCTGATAGAGTATTCATTATCTCAAAATCTGTTACATCCCTCTTTTCTTTGGGCAAGTACTTCATTGGTTTTGCTAAAAAGAATGTATTTAACAATGAACACCAATAAATTTTGTCAGTACCTCGTTAATCTATTGACATAAACACTTGTGAGACTATTTGGGAGTACTTATGACATGTTCATAAGTTGTTTTCAGCTTATTTTCGTAGGTTCTCCAAGATAGTTAATGAATGCAACTTATAGCATATAGAAAAATAATTTTCCTTTATTTTTTCTTGTCTAATAGAAAAAACATATTCATAATAACTTATATGATAAGCACTTATGATATAAGCTTCAAAGTAAGTTGTTTATCCAAACAAAACCTATATCATTATAGTCACTACTACAGTATCAATACATGGAACACTTAACTCTTCAATGCAACTGTTGATCTCTATGTGTCATCAGTAATAACATACAAGGATGTAATACAAGTCAGTTATGCATATACTCCCTCCGTCCCAAAATATAAGCAAAAATGAGTCAAAAAAATTTGATGTATTTAGTTAAAGATTTAGACCAAATACATTCGCTTTTGTTGACTAAGTTTTGCGTATATTTTGGGACGGAGGGAGTACTTTTGAAGAGTACACAAGTTTTTTGTTTGTCTTAATTCTCGGGAGAAGGGGCCCTAGTAATCTGGAGTTTGGTTGGGAAATGAGTAAAGTCTGGCCAAGAATTGTTTCAGTTAAGATTCAAACTTAGGTACTCTTAAACGAGTTGTCCTTAACTAGAGTATTCAAGTAGTTTACTCATTAACCATAGCTTAAGAATAAATTATCCCATTCCAATTGAATATTCAACAAAAGGTTTATTGTATCATCATATATATAATTGATATTCACATCACAAATTAACTTCATAGGCAACTCTTTATAGAAGCACTTCCACCTTTAAGACTACAGTGGAGAATGTAGCCAAAATAATCAAGGCCTCCCAAAAAATATGCAATAAAAAATCACCTTAAAATTAATTATTCTTGAAATAACTATAACGCACAATTTTTCATTCCACCGCATAAGCTTCCATTTCATAATCATTATGTTTTTGCTACACTCGATTACAGTAACTGTATAAAGAATAGTACAAAATCATTTATATTTCCTAAATTCAAACTTATATATTTTTCATAACAAACGAATATGCAGTTAATAGTGGCAATTTAATGCAATGAAAACTAAATCATTACAAGTCCTGAAGAGCATGTAATGTATTAAACCATATATACCAATTGAACGGTACCCAAAAAATTTATGATAAGGGAGCATGAATTAACTCAACAAAAAGAAGTATTAAAATAAATCAAGTAGTATAGAAAATTACCTTAAGAATCCGAAGAATGCGAGAAACATTCTGTTTCATGAGCCGCTGTTTCATCTCCTTACAATACATCAAACCAACAGCTTCAACATATATCTCAACATCCTCACAATCGCCGATTTGTAGACATGACAAATCTGATTGTTCCGAAATCTTTTCAGAAAAGAAACTACTCTTCTCTATCAGAACATCGCGATGCACACTCAACTTAACAGAAAAACCCTGTTTCCCTAATAAAACCACCTTCATATCACAAGTTCCAGGTTCACCAAACTCAATAGCTACCTTTCTCGGCATGGTTTCAATTTTAGGTCTAGATACTCTCTCACCAGCCAAAGATGTTCCAGCTGAAGCCCTTTCCGAACCAATACTACATTGGTGATCATCAGAAACAACCAATCTAGACGATGCAGGTGCAGAAACAGATGCAGAACCTCTTCTCTCAGTCACTTGCACTGCAACCGGCTTTTTCTGAACACTATTTTTCGGTTGTGGTTGTGGTGGTGACGAAGACGGTTTAGTTTTATTCAACGGATTTTGAGGCTTATGACTTTTCTGAAACACAACAGGTGAAGGACAACACCAAAACCCTTCAGGAGTAACAGCTATTGGAACATTCTTAATCTTGGTTTGTCCTTGATCTACCCTATTAAGCCTAATATCTCCCATGTTTATGAAAATCGAAAAAGAATCACTTTTTAACTAATTTGGAACAAGATAACACTAAGATTGCATCACTGAGAAAATTATGCTGTTGAAAAACCAGAAATAACCAAACAAGTTTCAAGTTTCTATGTAACAAACATTAATTGAACTAACTAACTATATAGTCAAGTCAAAAGGGTATGAGAATATGTAGCCAAATTTTGTTCCTTTATTTCCGGAAGAAGAATTCTTCCCTTGAATACAGTGCTTTTTTCCTTCATAAAAATCAACACCTGTAGTATAATCTCTGAAGCTGAATCTGCTTAATCACTGTAGTAGTTTCATAAAAAAGTTCATAAAAACATTAGCAATATTAATTTTTATTTTATTTTCTCAAAAGGGTCAATCAAAAAAGGAATCAAATCTCAATCAAAATAGCAGAAAAATATGCAGAAATTAATTAAACACAACCCAACTTTAATTAAAGCATTTATTTTTAAAAGCATAACAAGAGTTATGAAACTAAAACTACCCTTTAGTTAACTATAGATCAGAAGCATTGAAAAACTAAATATAGGAAATAACAGAACAAAAAAACACAGAAAAAAATGTTCTTTTTATAGAAACTAGTAACAACACAACAAAAAGATTAAAACTTTACCAATGAATGGTGAGGTTAGAGGCTTTGAACAAACTGAATAATTCTTCTGAAACCCTCACAGTGATGAGAATGATTGAAGAAAAGCATGAAGACAATGAGTGAAATGTTTGTTTAATTTGAAAAGTAGAGAAAAGAAAATCACCACGAGACCCGAAAAAGCAAAAAGGGAAATGGATTATGATAGCTCATGAACTGTGTTTTCTACTTTAACAGTTCCATGCTTTTTTATTTTGATGATTATTTTTTTCCCTTTGTTGTTGTTGTACCTTTTGTGGGTCTCAGAAAATTTTCTAGTATTCAATTGGACCACAGAATTATTTCACTACTACATCATTTGTCTTCTGTTTTCTTTTTTTCAATGGTTTTTGTTTTGTTTTGGGAACACAAACAAAAGAAAAAAAAATAATGTCATTTTTATTTTTATTGTTTTTTGATCAATTATTTTGTAGTTATTTTATTTTTTTTATTTCTTTGTTTTTGTATTTTTTTTTGTAGTTAGGTGTAGCCCAAAATGAATAAATGGAAATTTAATTTGAATTTCAATCTCTAAATACCCTTCTATTTATATATATATATATATATATATATATGAAAAAATTTACTTTTTAAATTTATTGTAAATTTGATATATTTAAACTATTTTTTTTTGTCATAGACGTATTTATACTATATTATAGTATAGATACATTAAGTTTATAATAAATTTATAAAAGTAAATTTTTTCTTATATACAGGCCCCGTTTGGCCCGGCTTATTTTTTACTTTTTATTTTAGTTTAAACGAAATAAAGAACTATAAAATTATATTTGACACTATTTCTCCTTAAAAGTATTAGAGAAATAAAGTAAAGAAGTAAAAAATAAAAAAAAGTAAAGTCAAACACAATTTTTTCCTTCTTTACTATTTTTAAGGAGAAGAAAAAAAGAGGAAAATAAGTCAGGCCAAACGGGGCCACAGTATCGAAGGGAGTATATACTTCCTCTATACTTATATTTATAAACAAAAGTTCACTTTACAGATTCATTGAATAATTGATATATATATATATATATATATATGGGGAGGGATCAAATTACACCAGCGTAACATTTGAGTAATGTTACACCGCTCAATAACGCTTTAACGAATACAAATTTTACAAAATCCACCGTTGGATTGAAAGTTTATGTCGTATAGATCATCTATGTTGAGTTTTACAAAAATCTAAAATCGTTTGACATGTTTTTGAGACACATAAAGATTAATGGTATTAAATAAAAACGCAAAAACCGTTAATTTTGATGTGTCTCAATAACATATCAAATGATTTTAAATTTTTGTAAATTTCAACATAGATGATCTATATGATATAAACTTTCAATCCAACGGTGGATTTTGTAAAATTTGTATTCGTTAAAGCGTTATTGAGCGGTGTAACATTAATGTTACACTGGTGTAATTTGATTTCTCCCCTATATATATATATATATATATAGATCAAATATATTAGTTATTATATGAGTTTAAAAAGTTGATTTTTGCTTGTAGACTTGTAGTTAAAAATGGAGAGAATATTATGATATTTTATCATCAATTGAGTTATATTCACTGCTATTATTGTTGTGGTGGTTGTTGATGTTGGATGTATAGACAATTTTTTTGTTTGAAGATATATTTAGACACAACTCAGCACACATAATAATAGTAGTGGTAATTGACAGTGAGCATGCCTTGAAATTTATTCTATTAGTTGAATATTTTATTTATTTTCTATTAATGTTTATGAGATTCTTTGTGTCTTAGTTGCTTTAGGAGACCGTCGTTGGATTTTCTAGGCTGGGAGTTATGATCATGTAGAGTAAAGATGAAGTATGATGAAGTATGCTATAATGTGCAATGACTATTAACACCCTCTAGTGAAGAGAAGTGAATTCCAAGCAGGAGACTGGGTTAGTTGTTATTGACTTTTAGAGTTTTAGATAAAAACTAATCAATTGAGATTGATTTTTTTTTTTTTAAATTAGTTAACCTATTCCGATCACTTTTGAATAGTAAATATACGATATTTAGTCATGTTTATATATTGTGTATTTATATATTTAATTTTTAAATAACATATCGCGGCAGTATTGAATAGGGATTTTAAAAAAATTTCCGTATTGGTGTACCTGTATCGTATCAATATCATGTCACGTATCGGAGCTTCATAGGTTAATATGGTTTACTGAATCAGGATCCCGTCAATTGTGTTTTTCAATACAGAAAGAGCAGTGATGATCTTTACCCTCAAATTTTTATTTCTCATTTTTTTTGAATTTTTCAATTTTCAATCCAAAGACCACAATTCCACCGCATGGTCACTTGAATGGAGAGAATCCACTCTCATGATTTACTGCAGAAACATTTATAGCAGCAAATCTGAGTCCATATTGAAGAACGTCATACTCTTGATCATGATAAAGCTTGAGACATAAAACCATGTTGTTTTAATCTTGGTTGTAGATATGATGATATTTGACGCTTTTGGTTGCACGGTATAAATCTCGGTGATTTTGTATCTTCACCGTATATTTTAGATCGAATGGTCCATTTCATATATTGCTACATGCATTTCATAGAATCTAGATCCCAAATTTTGAGTTAGATGAGCGAGGTTTTAATCTAAATATTAATTATGAAAATACTCCATGCAATTTTAAATATAAGAGAAAAAAAATTAAGTCAATAAAATTTGATATATCTAATTTAAATTTTGAACATATAAATCAACTTTCGTTGGCTCAACTTTCTATTAATTTGGTATTTGTAGAGATAGAATGTCAAAATATTTATTAAAGTATTTTCAATGCAAATGCATAACATCTTTTGTTTAATTAAGAGTTTGAAAGTCGAAAAGATACGTTTGAATTCATTTTAAAATACTACGTAGTCCTAATTTTTTAATCCACATCACATGAAAATTTGAATTGTTGAAAGTCCGAAACAAATTTTTAATCAAAGACCAACGTCAAGACGACATAAAAGATTCTCGAACATCATTCATGCAGAATGATTGGCACTGGAACATGGTTTAGTTTTTGTGTGAGAGTTGACATCAAAGATTTGTGGTGTTATTCTAACTCTAAAACCATAATCAAGTTGTTATCTGATCATGTTAACGATTGAAACCATTCTGCAGCAATTATCTATGATATAAAGGACCTCCTCACTACAACTAGAGGGTTAGAGTGGTTCATACTCTCTTGAAGGACAACACCTCTCTAGACTACTTAGCTAAGATTGAAGTTTATTATTGTATTCAATTGGACAAAATGGGTCTCCTCCTATGTTAAGAAAGTTATTATAATTTTTCGATTTAAATATTATTTTAATTAATCCCTGTAAGTTTGTGATTTTTTTATTTTAGTCCCTACAGGGACAAAAATGATATTTAAGCTTAATTTTTTTAATTAAAGTGTGTGGTTAAAAGAATAATTTTTTAAATTTTAAATAATTAAATACACAACATCAATCTCGCGAGGGTGATTTTCATTGTGGCCCATCTGATGTAACATGCTTAACAAAAGGCTTATACATCTTACTTCAAAATTTCCCATAATGCTCCTCCTCTGAGAAACACTCATTGTGAAGCTGTTTTTTTTTTTTTTTTTTGGCACATTATAGATTTAACTAAATAGTTTTTTATCTATACAAAATTGATATAAAGTAATTGAACAAAACTAGTGTATTTTTATGGATATTTCTAGGTTGACATTAATTTGAAGAATTTCTTTTTAGCCAATTTGAGTCAACCGATTTGAATTAAGGAGAAGTCAATTGGTTTAAACATTCTTTGTTCTAAAATAAACAATATTCACAGTTCCTCAAATTGCAACATATATACATCTGAAATTTTCTCCTCCCACCCACCACGACTCTTTTCCCCCAATCCCCCCTCCCCCGGATTTTCGTTTTTGCCCCTAGTTTTAAACTTCGGAATGCGTTTTTCGAAGTTTTTTTTCCTTGAATACGAACTTCGGAATTTATTTTCCGAAGTTTTCAACGAATTTGAACTAGAAAAATTTCGGAAAACACGTTCCAAAGTTTTTGTACAGGGGTAAAATTGGAATATTGGAGGGTTAAAAAGAGTCGCGGGGGGGGGGGGGGGGGGGGGGGGGGGGGGCGAATAGAGGGTTTAATTGGATCAGCTTTTGGTGAATTCAGTAATCGAATTGATGAGATATCAATTGATTCGGTTTTTTGTGTTTTTCGATTTGGTTTGGATACTTTAATCGGCTTACAACATTTGTTTTTGTGATGTATTCTTTGTTATTACTTTTTTTTTTGATATATTTCCTGCTATTATTTTTTCAATCACATGTAACACTTGATGTAATCAATTATCACACTACAAGAAACTTGACAAATAGCAACGGCCAAATTCCGTAGGTAAAGGTTCAAAAACCGTGGGTATAGGCCATAAAACCTATACCCACGGACGTTTTCTTCCGTCCCTTTTATTTCGCTATACCAACGGAAATTTTCCGTCACAATAGCCTATAGCTACAACATTTTTGGCGTTGGTGAAAATCTTAGAGCTATACCCACGGACATTAATAACTACTATAAATCAATTTACCCACAGAGACGTGTCCGTTGGTATAGGTTTGAGTTAGAGCTATACCCACGGACATTAATAACTACTATAAATCAATTTACCCACAGACGTGTCCGTTGGTATAGGTTTGGGTTTTTTTTTTTTTTTTTGCTGTTTTTTTGGCAGATTGTACATCTTTTATAATAATAATAATAATAATTTGCCAATATACATATTTTCAACACACCAAATCCACTATAAAATATAAAAGATAATTTCAATTATATTAAGAAATTAATCAGTGTTTCAAACATCTCAAACTAACGGAGTACATTAAAACATCAAAACAATGTCATCTTGCTAACAATGTACATTTAAAACACCAAAACAATGTCACCTAGCTAAATCTCCCAAAAGGAAATTGCACCAAATAACTTAGAAACCACCGATTACTTCTAAGCCATCTCTCTCTTCAATCTTCGTCGGTGCATGAACTTGGAGAATCTGTTTGGTCGGGGGCATTAGAAGCATTTGTAACCTATAGAAAATAAAAGAGATGAAATTATAAACTCAATTTAATTGATGTTTTCATAATATTTTAAATATGAACTCGAAGAGTAAAATAAAATATACTTGTCTTGCAGCTCGTAAAATTTCATTCACATCTTCTCCAACAAATCGATTTTGAATCAATGACAACACATTTGCCAAAACCGCATCTGTACTATTTTGTTTTTTTTTCATTTGCTTAACTTTATCGTGCAACTCTTGATTTTCAGCCAAATAAACTTTCAATTTTTTGGGTTTGGGAATCTTGCCAATACAACGTAGACGTCCTCTCTGTTCACCTCTCTTTTCAGTTTCTTTTACTTTGGAATATATATCATCCTTCCAAGGCATATCACTTTGTATCTCTTCAACCGATTGAGATGTTCCAGTCTCATTATCATATTTGTTTAGTTTTTCCTGAAACATTAAAAATAGATGAAACAAAAACAAGCACTATTCAAATATATTCACCCAACACTAAAAGGAAACAGAACATACAAGGCACTAAGTGCCATCCCCAAAAACTGCCAACTTTTTTTTTATTTTGAATTGTTAAACCTTTATTAACCCACTACACTTGGCACGCAACGGTTTGGAAGATTTGGCATTCGAGGAACACTGTAATTTTTTCTAATGGTGCGGTTGATCCGGGGGAAGTGGTGGAAGCTATCAAATTAGCCTCTTGGCGGTGGGGGTTGAGTCGGCATAAGATCCCGGTGTGCCTTTTTTATGAATGGTGTTGGGACCCCGGGCTTTGTTTGAGGCGCTAAGGGTGTATTGGTGCGGGGCGTGTGCTGTTCCCTTGGTTCTGTTCCTGCTTTTGCAGGTGCTGTGTTTTGGTGTTGCAGGTTGTTTTGTTCCTGCTGTGTGTATTTTTGTTCCCTAGTGGTTCTGTATTTTAAGCCCAGGCGTGTGTGTTTGTTTAAAGGCCATGCCTTTTGTATTGCCTCTTATAAGTACTCCTTGTACTTAGTTATCAATAAATTTTAGCCTTTTCCAAAAAAACCACTACACTTGGCACAAGAAGTACCAAACAGGGAAGAGAGATACAACATCACCCAAAATAGGGGAAAAGCGCACATCATAGCTTAAGTACACATCAAAGCTTAGTAAAAAATAAAGCCACAATAAACAAAGAGACAAAGCTAAGCCCAACAAAACACCACACGCCCAAACAGCAGGAAAACACCAGCATGAACCAAACAGCAACAGCAGACCCCCACACACATAGGCAGCACACCCACACACACACGCAGGCAGCACCAGAAAACATACTTATATATGCAGCAAATCATAAGGCAATGTACTGAAAGCAGCAAATCATAAGATAGAAAGCAGAAAGCAGAAAACAGAAAGACAGCAAACGATAAGACAATACTTATATATGCAACAAATCATAAGTCATCTTCAATAAATCAGAAAATCAAAATCAAATAGGTACAAACCAGAAACCAGAAAGCGGCAAACCACAAGGGACAAACCAGAAAAACCTTATGAACCATGACAATAAAATAGGTACGAATGAAAGAAAATCTTACAATCACTCCTCTAGCATCTTCATTGACAATTGAACCATCTTTACGGGTACGAGTTTCAATGTAAATCTCTTTACGTGTTGGTGATCTTCCATTGGAATTTTTTTTCTGAAACCAAACAGACAAGTTTATAGGTAATTTGTATTATGAATACAATGTACTCAATAAAAAGTTCAAATATAAACAAACCTTTTCATCAATCAATTTTGGGAGACTTTTTGTACCCATACAATGAACATCTTTAAACTTAGCACGATTCTCTCTATTAATTTTACTTATTTTCTACAATTGATACAACACAATATTATTCAAGAGAAGAAACCAAAGTTAAAATATTGTTCATGATATGAAAGAATGTATTTCTATTTGACTTACTTGTCCTTTTTCAGAAAACCAATGATGAACCAATTTTCTATATTGATTTAGATCAACCCTGCTGTCTGGTTTAACATATGCAACTTCTTCTTCAGTTTTACTTGGGTCATATGCCTTTGATTTTAAATCGGACTTCCATTGTTTCCACCTTTCATTAATCTCAGATTTCAACATTTCCCTTGTTGTGTCATTTATAGGAGGAACGAACTCATATTTGGACTAAACAAAGATATAAATGTCAAACAAATATAACATAAAATAACTGATAATACAAATTTTGATACATCATGATTCAAATATAAAATTATAATACCTCTATTAATTTCAACATTTCAGATTTATCATTATCGGGCATATCTTTCCAAGATATGTATCCAATGGAAGCATATTCTTTCCTTCGAACCACACTTCCTATGAAACGAGTAAGATTTGACCCTTCCTGACCAGTGGGTCGACCTTTCTTGTCCAAATTAACAATTATGATATCATCAGCATCCATGTCCCATACATCTTGCATTCTTGTTGGGCCTCTCAATCTTTTAGGTTCAACCACTACAAGTAAAACATAAGACATGAAAAAATAGATAATTATATTTACAAAAAATAAATTATAAAAGTAGAAATTAAATATAATTTACACCTTTTTCAATATAAGCTTCTTCTGCTTCTATATCAGAAGGAATGTAGTGGGAATCTTCAGAATCGTTTGTGTCATCTTCCATTTGAGTCGGATTGGAGTGAGTTTCTTCAACACTACTTCCTTGAGCATGAGGTAAGGTTCTATGGGTTTCTTCAGCACTACTTCCTTGGGCATGAGTTGAGGTTCTATGAGCTTCTTCATCATTACTTCCTTGGGCATGAGTTGAGGTTGTATTAGTAGCATTACTTCCTTGGTTTGATTCTTTTAACATGCGGCTCCCAATATTTAATTTTTTTTTTCTTCCCATTGCTGTAATACTTTCAATTACCAAGTGAATGAGTAACAAAAACAAATAAGTCAACAATATAATGACCATAAAATACAAATATAATAATACTTAATGATACTTGAATGTATCCAAGGCACTACAAATATAATAATACTTAATGATTTGGTTTTAAGACTTAAAAAAAAAACTCTATATCATAACACTAACTCTGTAACCAACCAAATTAAATTTGGTCCACACCACTAACATAAATCTAAAAACAAACTAGTTGAAAATAAACTAGATGTGACACCCTAATATTCTTAAACTGTTTTGTGTGTGCCTTGATAATTATTTAAAAGAGAAATTTAATGAAAATTATGGGATAGTTATGCATTGTTAAGATAAGAACCATCTGATTCATGAACCAACGTGGCTAAGCTTTCATTCACAAAGGGAAATTAAAATGTGGTTCCCTGATTGTCCACACAAGTCCTTCAACCTCTCCTATAAATAGAAGCCTTAACCTTCACTAATCATGCACAACCATCACTCTCAAGAAGACTAAGAATTTAAGGTCTGAAACTCTATTCTTTTCATTCCTCTGATGTTCTTATATTCTCTTATTCTGTTTGCTTTGTTCTTTGAAAATCTAGTCTCTTTCATTCACTTTAAGACCTTTAGTTACACTACTTTATTTTTCATGGCTTTCAAATTTAGGATCTTTTGTTCCTTTGTTTTCTAAGCTTCTAAAACAGTTATGTTAAAATGCTAATTATGACACTAGTTCAGTCCCTTATTTCTTCTAGTTTTAGCTTTACCTCATCATCACCTTTTTAATACATATTAATACATATAGTTTATGGTTTGACTGCTAGTTATGGTTTGACTACAGTTTGCTCACTTGTCGCAATGCCAACAACAACCATCAACAATATTAATACATATAACAAGTGAGAAAGCGTGTGGAGTCTCTTACCTCGTAACAGCAGCTCTTATTTCTTAACAAAGCGGCCTTCACTCCACTACCTCTAAATTAACCTTCACAATTAAATATTAACTCACTTAGTTCAAATCTCAATCACTCTAACTCTAACTTAAGCCTTGAGTTTTATTAGGATATGATTTATTAAGTATCAGGACTTTCTAAAGTAACTATAGAAGCAGTATAAGAACATTAACATCTATTACATAAGTTATATAGGCACCAACGTCAATAACAATTTAAGGGCACTAGTTAGTTTTCAAACAAAGTGGCTCACCTATTAATTAGTCTACCATATCTAATGTAAAATCAAGACATACTTTTATTCAAGATTAATTGGAAAGAGAAGACAGTTCTCTAACTCTAATTTAAAAGTTTGACTCAAATGCATCTAAGCCTATAACAACACTACTGCTATCAGATTCTTTTAAATTCCAAATCAAGGTCCTTTTGCAATTAAAAGCTTCACTCCTATTTTAACTTTACAAGACCATTTATTATAAATCTTAAACTAATAGACCATAAGCTAATTACAATGATGTTAAGTACTCACTAAAAATGCCATTCATTATAAATCTTATAACTAACCAAAAACGAGTAAGCTGCTCCATTTATTAAGGTTAACAACAAGAATTTGTTCTCTGCTAGTTATGGTTTGACTACAGTTTGCTCACTTGACACATTCACAGTTCCATCAGCTTCTATTCTTCTAAATCAGATTTTACAATTGCAAAACAAGTTCATCAATTAATTACCCTTAAATTAATATACTGTTAGTGAACAGATTATCCTCACAACCTAGCACCTAATAAAAAGGGACTGTCTGTAATTGGATATGGGTTTGAACATGAAGGGAGTGACTACGTTTCAAGTTAAGCAGGAACATTGTCTCAGTATAAGGGTAGTTCCACAACCTTAAGTTTTACTAACTATCAATACTATAATTTTTACACGCATACATTTCAGCAATTGAAACTATTCTAATAAATCTTATATTCAATAGAAACAAGTTGGTACCTGATTGTGTCGATGTCGGCGGCGATACGTCAATGTCGTGGAACTCAAAGGCTAGTAGCACCAAAGGTAGCAAATAGGAAAGCTGAAGAATAAGAGATAAAATTAATAAAGGGAAACAATAATTTAAAGAAACATTCTTGAAACATATCAGGACTGAAGCAAAGAAGAATACCTGAACCGAAGCTTTTGAATGGAAGAAGCGTTGATGAAAGCGAATCGTTGATGGTGAAAGGGTGAAATTGAATGGAAGAAACGGCAAGACGAGAGGGAATCGTTGACAGAAGGTAATCGAAGAAAAGGCGAAACTGACAGTGAATCGAACTATTAGAGTTGAAAGGGAATGGGTCGTTGATTTTGTGAATCGAAGAAACTGATAGTGAGAATGTTTGATTGTGTGAATGAAGATTGTGAAAGGGTTATAACGCTGTAGAATCAAAGAAGAATACCTGAACTGATTAGCAAAGAAGAATATCAAAGAAGATTGTTAAAGGTGCGATGACTTATGGCTGAAAGGGATTAAGCTTAAAAACCTTGTTTCAATTGAATTGAATATAAGAATAGCATAACATTATAAAATAAGATAATATGTTTGTTTTTTTTTACAAGTAATATTTTTTTTTGTTCAGTTAATGTGATATATTATTTTGGTGGGTTAAGTCATCGCACAAATAACAATAAAAGCTATACCCACGGATTAGCTGTACATATACCCATAGATTTATTGACCGTCACTAAATATGTCCGTGGGTATATGGCAAATTTGTTGTAGTGTCATCATACACCATACATAAAAGAAAAGACAATAACATGGTTTTCATACACACATTTCAATTCAAACAAAGCTGACAATAATTAATCTATAGGGTTTCAAATACAAAATACAATCTATAGGTTTTCATATACAAAGTTTGTTTAAAGTTTTTTTTGTGAGATTGAGGTATGAGAGTGTTATATTACTAAGTTGTGTCAGTTTTAGATGTGGGTTGTTATGCGTTACTGGACCAAATTAAATATATGGTTAATAATACAACTATTAGTTCGGTTCATCGGTTCTTCAATTCTTAAAAACTGAATTCGAAAATCGAGCCAAACAATGTCGGTTTTTAATTGATTCAGTTTCGTTTTGGATCCGAACTATAATTTTTTTCTATTTGGATTAGTTTGGATTGTCGGTTCAATTTAATTTTTTTCATCCGCTTGCAATGCCACCGACTAAAACTGTAACAGCCCAGGCCTTCGGCGCGCCCGACACTATTACCTCACGATCTTCTCCAACCCCCCCCCCCCCCCCCCCCCACTAGTGGAGTTTTTGCCTTCAGTGAGAATCGAACCATGTACCATGGGGTTCAAGTACATGTTCAATCCATTCACTACCAATTGAGCTATGGATTGAACATGTATTTGAACCCCAGAGTGCATGGTTCTATTTCTACGGAAGGCAAAAAATCCACTAGTGAGGGGGGTAGAGAAGATCGTAAGGGAGCGCCGAAGGCTCGGGCTGTTACAAAAAACACAAATTTTTTTCTGAGAACTTAAAAATGAGAAGAAGAAAAAACATGTGAAGGACTAAAAAGATATTTTACGAAAAAAGTAGGCTTAATTCAACATTTGGTCCTTATGTTTATTTTTGGTTTCAACATGGTCCCTTATGTTTTAAAAGTTTCAATTTGGTCCCTTATATGCAGTGGCGGAGAAAGCAATTATATTAAGCTTGGGAAAAAATTTTGTCTGCAAAAAATTTCAGTTTTTTCTTAAATTAATCCCTAAAAATTTCAGTTTATCTCAGTGTTGAATAAAAATCTCAGTTTTGTTCTAAACTAACCCTTAAAAATCTCAATTTTGCCCTAAACTAATCCCTAAACATTTCAATTTATCTCAGTATTTAATAAAAAATCTCAATTTTGTTCTAAACTAACCCCTAAAAATCTCAATTTTACCCTAAACTAACTGTTGGAACAAAAGAGGTTCTGACATGACCTAATTAAGTTTTGATGATAACAAGAGTATTAATATACAATATGGTATACTGATTCTTTGATCCAAGTGTGCAGATATACAAGTTAATTTTTATATTCCCCAGAAGCACATTGGAAGTTCTGATGTGACAAGCAAATTCTGACCATGTCGTAATTCATCAGAAGATGCAACATCCATTCACATAAGAAGCTAGAAATCAGACTCTGAAGATTGGAAATATCAGACTCTGATAAGAGCAGTGAGAGCCGTTTTGTCAGAAGAACATTCTCTGCAACAATGATTGAATATCATCATCATACTCTGACATTCCAAAAGCTGATAGAATCAATCTTATCCACAGGATAGTGACGTTAGTACTATTGTACGAACTCTTTACCGGATTTGGCTAAAATGTTATCCTCAAGATTGATCGTATTCAAGGTTACCTGATTTGGTTAAAGAATGGTACTATCTACAGCTGGCAAAATCTCACCGCATCAAATTCAAATCAAATGCGCTCCACCTTCATCTATAAATAGGAGCAGATTTGAAGCTTTAGGATACGACACTTTGAACAATTTGAAAGAGATGTTATTCTGCCAAAATCATCCTAAAGCACTAGAAATTCAAATACAACTTGAACTCATATTCAAATCAGAGACTCCAGTTTCAGCTTCTGTTAATTCATTAGTTGAATCTTATAATTCTTATATTAAGATTCTAAGTTAAATCTTGCATCAAAAGTTGTATTTCTTTGTAACTGAACATTGATTTGTATATCATTTGTTCAGACTCTGTTTTTCTTATATTTGTTTTGGAAGTCTCTTGCCTGCGTGCTTGAGCATTAGGAAGTCTCTTGTTTGTATACTTGAGCATTGGAAGTCTCTTGCAAGTGTGCTTGAGCATTTGTAATCTATTGAGATTATAGTGAACTCTCTTGGTAGTACAAGAGGACTGGACGTACTCTCGGTTTGTGAGAGGAACCAGTATAAAATCTCTGTCTCTATCTTTCTCTATTTCTCTCTACCTTCAAAGTTCTGTTTAATTGTGTTTTGATTTCTAAACCGCTGCAAACTCTGATAAGTTTCTATAACTTAGAAGAAATTTTAAACTACCAAAAACACAATTCAACCCCCCCCCCCCCCTTCTTGTGTTTTTCACACCTTCAATTGGCATCAAGAGTCTGGTTCTGTTTTTAATCACCTAACAGTGAGACAGTTTCCTGTTGAAAAACACTATGACTGAAACTCCAAGTGGCAGCATGAAAGCAGTTCCTGATGACTATGAAGTTGAAGATAAGACAAACAACAAAGCACCAAAGTTCAATGGAGATGGTGCTACCTTTTCCTGGTGGAAAGATAGAATCTACAGTCATCTTATTGGTTTAGATGATGAGCTTTGGGACTTGGTTGAAGAAGGGGTAACTTTTAAAGGACTTGATGAAAAGGGAAAGCTTTCTGTTGAAGAAAGAAAGAAGTTCACTCCTACAGACAAGAAGTTATACAAGAAACACCACAAAGTCAAGGATCTTCTTATTGGTTGTATAACTCATGATGAATATCTCAAGATCACAGACAAATCCACTGCCAAAAGTATTTATGACTCCTTATGCTCCACATATGAAGGGAACAAACAGGTTCAAGAGGCAAAGGCCACTCTTTTGATCCAACAGTATGAACTCTTTAGAATGAAGGATGATGAGAATATTGAATCTATGTACTCTAGGTTCAAAATTCTTGTGGCTGGTCTCCAAGTTCTAAAGAGAAGCTATACAACTTCTGATCATGTAAGAAAGATTCTGAGAAGCTTACCTTCAAGGTGGAGGCCTAAGGTAACAGCTATTCAGGAAGCTAAAGATTTGGACACACTTGGCTTGGAGGAATTGATAAGTTCACTCATGAGTCATGAGATTGAACTATCTTCTGATGAGCCTCAGAAGAAACTAAAATCTGTGGCTTTGCCATCTATTTCAGTTTCATCTAAGGCTCTGAAAGCCAAGGTTGTAGAATCTGAAGCAGATGAAGCTTTCATAGATGACCAAGAAGATGGATCAGATGATGACGTCTTTGCACTCCTGTCCAAGAAGTTTCAAAAGTGGACAGTAAGGAAGGGCAAAAAATTTCCAAGCAGAGGATCTGGATCAAGAAACAACACCAGCAGAGAGAAGAATGATGATACAAAAAATTGTTTCAATTGTCACAAGCCTGGACACTTTATGGCTGATTGTCCTGAACTCAACTCCAAGGGTAAAGGAAGAAAAAGTACAATCAAGAACAAAGCCAAGAAAAGTCTGATGGCAACATGGGAGGATATTAATGAACTATCTGAGGATGAAGACTCTGAGGAAGCAAACCTAACGCTTATGGTCACTGGTGAATCAGACAATGAAAGTGAATCAGACAATGAAAGCGATTGAAAACCCTATTGATCTTGAAGGGTTAAGAGTAAACGGTTTCTCTGAAGTTGTTGACCTGTTCTCCTTCTTCTTCTTCTTCTCCTGCGCTCTCTTACTTTTGATCACTTTTCTATCATTCTCCATTGTTGATTCTTCACAATGAAATGAAAGTGTTGAGTGAAATGACAAAGTTTATGGTCCTTATATAGTGGTTTCATAATAGACAAGTTCTTGGTTTTTACAACAAACCATTTAATTGGAGTAATTGTAACCACCTTGACTGCATTGAAACTTTACTTTTGACCAATTTTTTTTTTTTTTAAATTGTCATTTATTTCTTGTCAGTTTTATCTTTTTGTTTAATGACAAAAGGGGGAGTAAGAGTTGTTATTAATTTATGAGATGCTAAACTGAAACCAAAATTCCAAATTTAATTCTTTTCAGTTATGTCTTCGTATGATATGATTTTAAGGAAAATATTAGTTGAAATTTGAACTTCTGATACATGGTACGTATGAAGGAAAAGTGCAATTTTCTTCCATGGGTATCAGACTTAGGGGGAGAGCTTGCAAACCTAGCCTCTGAAAGTCTAGTGTATTAGTTTAAGTTCAAAATTCAAATAATTATTTTTAAACTGATTTAATTAATCATTGATGAACTTAGGGGGAGCTTGCAAAACTTATTAACCTAAGAGATGCTTGATAAATTTTATCAACAACCATTGTAAATTAATACTTGGTTTGTCATCAATCAAAAAGGGGGAGATTGTTGGAACAAAAGAGGTTCTGACGTGACCCAATTGAGTTTTGATGATAACAAAAGTATTAATGTACAATAGGGTATACTAATTATTTAATCCAAGTGTGCAGATATACAAGTTAATTTTTTATACTCATTGGAAGCACATTGGAAGCTCTGATATGGCAAAGCAAACTCTGATCAGAACTACAAGCTATCAGAAGATGCGTATGTGTTTCATCAGAGGATGCAAGTCCTATTCATCAGAAGATGCATATCAGACTCTGATAAGAGCAGTGAGAGCCGTTTTGTCAGAAGAACATTCTCTGCATCATGATTATACTCTGACATTCCAAATGCTGATGGAATCAATCTTATCCACAGAATAGTGACGTTTGTACTATTGTACAAACTCTTTACCTGATTTGGATAAAACGTTTTCCCCAAGATTGATCGTATACAAGGTTACCCGATTTGGTTATCAAAGGTACTATCTACAGCTGGCGCAATCTCACTGCATCAAATTCAAATCAAACACGCTCCACCTTCATCTATAAATTGGAGCAAGTTTGAAGCTTTGGGATACGACACTTGAACAATTTGAAAAGAGTTGTTACTCTGCAAAAATCATCCTAAAGCACAAAACTGCAAATACAACTTGAACTCATATTCAAAATCCAAGACTCTAGTTTCAGCTTCTGTTAATTCATTAGTTGAACCTTAGAATTTTGTATTAAGATTCTAAGTTAAGTCTTGTATCAAAAGTTGTATTTATTTTGTAACTGAACATTGATCTTTATATCAATTGTTCAGACTCTGTTTTTCTAAACTTGTGTTTTAAAGTCTCTTGCCTGCGTGCTTGAGCATTAGGAAGTCTCTTGTTTGTATACTTGAGCATTGGAAGTCTCTTGCTTGTGTGCTTGAGCAATTGTAATCTTTGGTGATTATAGTGAACTCTCTTGGAAGTACAAGAGGACTGGACGTACTCTCAGTTTGTGAGGGGAACCAGTATAAAAATCTCTGTCTCTATCTTTCTCTCTTTCTCTCTACCTTAAAAGTTATTCTTGATTGTGTTTTGTTTTCTAAACCGCTGCAAACTCTGATAAATTTTCCATAACTTAGAAGAAAATTTTTAAATTACCCAAAACACAATTCAACCCCCCCCCTTCTTGTGTTTTTCACACCTTCAATTGGCATCAAGAGCCCGGTTCTGTTTTTTAATCACCTAACAGTGAGACAGTTTCCTGTTGAAAAACACTATGACTGAAACTCCAAGTGGTAGCTTGAAAGCAGTTCCTCATGACTATGATGTTGAAGATAAGTCAAGCAACAAAGCACCAAAGTTCAAAGGAGATGCATCTACTTTTTCCTGGTGGAAAGATAGAATCTACAGTCATCTTATTGGTTTAGATGATGAGCTTTGGGACTTGGTTGAAGAAGGGGTAACTTTTAAAGGACTTGATGAAAAGGGAAGGCTATCTATTGAAGAAAGAAAGAAGTTCACTCCTATAGACAAGAAGCTTTACAAGAAACATCACAAGGTTAAGGATCTTCTCATTGGGTGCATAACTCATGATGAGTATCTCAAGATCACAGACAAATCCACTGCCAAGAGCATCTATGACTCCTTGTGTTCCACATATGAAGGGAACAAACAGGTTCAAGAGGCAAAGGCTACTCTTTTGATCCAACAGTATGAACTCTTTAGAATGAAGGATGATGAGAATATTGAATCAATGTATTCTAGATTCAAAATTCTTGTGGCTGGTCTCCAAGTTCTAAAGAGAAGTTATACAACCTCTGATCATGTAAGGAAGATTTTGAGAAGCTTACCTTCAAGGTGGAGGCCTAAGGTAATTGCTATCCAAGAAGCTAAAGATTTGGACAAACTTGGCTTGGAAGAATTGATAAGTTCACTCATGAGTCATGAGATTGAACTATCTTCTGATGAGCCTCAGAAGAAGCTAAAATCTATGGCTCTGCCATCTATTTCAGTTTCATCTAAGGCTCTAAAAGCCAAAGTTGTAGAATCTGAAGTAGAGGAATCTTCCATAGATAATCAAGAGGAAGGATTAGATGATGATTTCTTTGCACTCTTATCCAAAAACTTTCAAAAGTGGTCACTAAGGAAGGGCAAAAATTTTCAAGGCAGAGGATCTGGATCAAGAAACAACATCAACAAAGAGAAGAAGGATGACACAAAAAATTGTTTCAATTGTCATCAGCCTGGACACTTCGTGGCTGATTGTCCTGAACTCAACTCCAAGGGTAAAGGAAGAAAGAGTATGATCAAGAACAAAGCCAAGAAGAGTCTGATGGCTACATGGGAGGATATTAATGAACTATCCGAGGATGAAGACTCTGAGGAAGCAAACCTAGCGCTTATGGCCATGGGTGAGTCAGACAATGAAAATGATTCAGAATCTGATACTGACGACATTGATGAGGTAATATCTAAAATGTCTAGTACTCAAATGACCAAAGCTTTAAAAGATGTAATGGTGAAGTACATGGAAAAGTTGAGTGAGCTAGATTTTTGCAAACAAAAAATGAAGCTCCTCAATGAAAATCTCACCCAGACTCAAGCAAACTATCAAAAATCTCTTAAAACAATTAAGGTGTTTGAGACTGGATGCAGAACATGTCACAAACCTTATGACGAGTATGAAATCTCTCTACAAGAGTTTGTGCACCATAACATAGATAAAACTAGGGTAACTTCCGTAATTCATGGTGGACTTAGCAACTATTACAAAAGACAAGGACTTGGTTCTCTTACATGTCCTGATGTAGGAAAATTAAGTAAACCTGTCTTGTTGAGCAAGTCACCATCAAAATCTTATTCAAACTTTACTAAGGGTACATCAGAACCTCTGACTGTGTCTGGTACTCTTGTGAGCTTGGAACCACAAGATAAGGTATCAGAAGATGACTCATCTTCTGTACCTAAGTCTTCTAAAACTCAGGTTCCCCTCACATCAGTACCCATGTCTACTCAAGTCAAAGCTGTCAAAGTACCAAAGCCTGTTGATAAGCGAGGCACTAGTACTTCTAAAGCAAACTTGGTAACTGGTTCTTTGACACACTCAAAAGGAAAGTCTCAGAGACAACATAAGCCTAAACTTTTTTCTAAAGGCTCTGTTGACTCCAGATCTTCTGAGTATTCTAACAAGAAGAATAAGATTCTCAAAACTAACCAAAAAGGACCCATCAGAGTATGGGTACCAAAATCTGAAATAGTGTATGCTGCAGGTATGCACCCAAAGAAGAAAAGAAAGCTCATGGTATCTGGATTCTGGCTGCTCACGTCACATGACAGGAGACAAGCTCTTATTCCACACCCTGAATCAGCAAGAGGGAGGAACAGTAGGGTTTGGTGGCAACCAGAAAGGAAAGATCATTGGTATAGGTACAGTTGGTAATTCTTCTTTGTCAATTTCTGATGTTTGGTTAGTAGATGGACTACATCATAATTTACTTAGCATAAGTCAATTGTGTGATAGTAATTATGATGTTATGTTTAATAAGGATTCATGTACTGTAATCAGAAACTCTGATCCATCCATTGTCTTTAAGGGAAATAGAAAAGGCAATGTGTACAAAGTCAATTTTTCTGATTTAAAGGAACAACAAGTGCTTTGTCTTTTGACACTGAGTGATGAAAAATGGATCTGGCATAAAAGATTGGGTCATGCTAACTGGAGATTAATTTCTAAGCTTAGCAAGGACAATCTTGTCAGAGGACTTCCAAAAATAAAATATCACTCAGACTCACTTTGTGGTTCTTGTCAAAAAGGAAAAATTGTCAAAAGTTCTTTTAAGAACAAGAACATTGTCTCTACTACTAGACCTTTGAAACTCTTACACATTGATCTTTTTGGACCAGTTAGCACTGCTTCAATCAATGGTAAGAAATATGGATTAGTCATTGTGGATGATTATAGTAGATGGACTTGGGTTAAATTTCTGAGAAATAAAGATGATACATATGAAGTGTTTAGCATCTTCTGTACCCAAATTCAAAATGAAAAAGATTCCAAAATTTTGAAAGTAAGAAGTGATCATGGTGGTGAGTTTGAAAATGAACCTTTTGAAAAATTTTGTGAAGAACATGGAATTCTCCATGAATTCTCTTCTCCTAGAACTCCACAACAAAATAGAGTTGTAGAGAGAAAGAATAGATCTTTCCAAGAAATGGCACGCACCATGATGCATGAAAATAATTTAGCAAAATTCTTTTGGGCAGAAGCTGTTAACACTGCTTGTTACATTCAGAATAGAATCTATATAAGACATATTTTGAACAAAACAACATATGAACTCTTTAAGGGAAGAAAACCCAATATTTCTTATTTTCATCAATTTGGTTGTACATGTTACATTCTCAATAACAAAGTCCATCTTAAGAAATTTGACTCTAAAGCCTGTAAGGGTATCTTCATTGGATACTCTGAACGCTCCAAGTCATACAGAGTGTATAATTCTGAAACTAACACAGTGGAAGAATCAATGCACGTAAAGTTTGATGATAAAGAGCCTGATGATAAAAAGTCAGAGCCTGTTATAGATTTGTCATGATCTGATGAGTCAGAAGATGAAGCTCCAGAGTATGATAACAACATAGAATCTGTAGAAGACTCTGAAGCTCAAGAAGATGCACCTTCTGATGCTGCTCAAGAACATCAAACTATTGATGATAACTCTGAAGAATCTGATATTCCAAGGAACACATTCAAATACAAATCATTACATCCTGAAGAGCTCATTCTAGGAAACAAGAACAGTCAAAGAAAAACAAGGTCAAACTTCAGAGTTGAAGAATCATTGTTTGGATTAGTTTCCTTGATTGAACCCAAGACAACAAATGAAGCTCTCTCAGATGATGCTTGGATAGTTGCAATGGAAGAAGAGTTAAATCAATTCAAGAGAAATGATGTATGGGATCTGGTACCCAAACCAAAGCATAAGAACATTATTGGAACAAAATGGGTATACAGAAACAAATTGAATGAACAAGGAGAAGTCACTAGGAACAAAGCCAGACTTGTTGCACAAGGATACAGTCAACAAGAAGGAATTGACTTCACTGAAACATATGCTCCAGTAGCAAGACTGGAAGCAATCAGGTTACTTTTATCTTATGCAGTCAATAATGGTATTACTCTATATCAAATGGATGTGAAAAATGCATTTCTAAATGGTGTCATTTCTGAAGAAGTGTATGTCAAACAACCTCATGGATTTGAAGATTTGACAAATCCTGATCATGTGTTTAGACTAAAGAAGTCACTCTATGGACTCAAACAAGCTCCCAGAGCTTGGTATGAGAGATTGAGTACTTTTTTGGTTGACAATGGTTTTGAAAAAGGACAAGTTGACAGTACACTCTTTAAAAAGACCCTTAAGAAAGACATTTTGATCATTCAAATATATGTTGATGATATCATTTTTGGATCAACTAATGCCACTCTTTGCAAGAACTTTTCTAAGCTTATGCAGGATGAGTTTGAGATGAGTATGATGGGAGAATTGAAGTTCTTTCTTGGTATTCAAATAAATCAAACAGAGAAAGGAACATTCATTCATCAATCCAAATATATAAAGGATCTTCTGAAAAAGTTCAACTTAGAAGATTGCAAACCCATGAATACTCCAATGCATCCTACATCTACTCTAGGCAAAGAAGAATCTGAAGGCAAGGTTGATCAGAAGCTGTATAGAGGTATGATTGGATCTCTTCTTTATCTAACTGCCTCAAGACCTGACATTTTATTCAGTGTCTGTTTGTGTGCAAGATTTCAATCAGATCCTAGAGAATCTCATCTCACTGCTGTGAAGAGAATCTTTAGGTATTTGAAAGCTACCTGTAACATTGGATTACTGTATCAGAAATCCAATGACTACAAGCTGATTGGATTATGTGATGCTGACTATGCTGGAGATAGAATTGAAAGAAAATCCACCAGTGGTAACTGCCAGTTTATTGGTGAGAATTTAATTTCATGGGCTAGTAAAAGGCAAACCACCATAGCTATGTCAACAGCAGAAGCTGAATACATATCAGCAGCTAAATGTTGTACACAACTACTTTGGATGAAATATCAATTGGAAGATTATCAAATCAGCAGTAACAATATTCCATTATATTGTGATAATACTGCAGCTATTCACCTTTCTAAAAACCCTATTTTACATTCAAGAGCTAAGCATATTGAGATTAAACATCATTTTATCAGAGACTATGTTCAAAAAGGGGTAATTGATCTCAAGTTCATTGAAACAGAAAATCAATGGGCTGATATCTTTACAAAACCTTTAGCTGTTGAACGTTTTGATTTTATCAAAAAGAATCTGAACATGATGGAAATCTCTGATTAACATAGACTCTGATGAAAAATTGAGTTTGTGAGAATCTAATAGTAATCAGAAGATGAAGTCATCAGAACCTTCTGTATCAGAAGTTGTGATGAGAACATCTTATGACACACTATCAGAATCTGATTAGAAGGTAAATAGTTCTGGCGCGTAAGTAAAAATCTTTTGTAAAAACCCTTTCGTTTTCTCAAACTTACGTGTCAATTATTTAATAATCTTCTAATACACATGTCTTGTTTCAAGAGGATAAAGAAGTTGGTTAATGATGATTAGCATTTCTAATTCCCATTTGTGGTAAAATACTCTACTACCCCTGTGCATGTGTACTTGTTTTTTGCGCGTAAGTTTCTATTTAAACACACTAACTGTTCACATTCACACTTTTGCACTCTCACAACCTACACTTTCATTCTTCTAAAACACAGAGCAATTTCTTTCTCCCTCTTTAGAAACCCTAACTTCCAAATATCATCCATGGCATCCTCATCATCATTCCTTAATAGAACATGCATGATCTTACCAAATGAATCCAACCCTACTGAGTTCGCAAAGGATCAACGACCATACAAGTATGCTGAACTAAATGTTGCGATTGAGAATCCTGTTGATCTTGAGAGCATTAGAGTAAACGGTTTTGCTGAAGTCGTTCATCTCTACAAAAGACAAGGATTGGAATATTACTTTGATTTGTTGAATGGACCAACGTACACTGAAATGGTAAAGGAATTCTGGATTAAAGCCTCTGTTATTACAAGGGATGTTTATAACAAGAAGGTCAGGGAAAAGATTGAAGAAAACCCTGAATTGAAAGATATAACCCCAGAGGAAATGAGATTGAGATCTTTTGTCTCTATAGAGATTGAATCTTTCGTGGCTGGATTCAGAATCTCTATCAGACTCTGCCACATTCTTGAGGCTCTGAAGCTCAAGCGTGATGGTGTGATAATCAAACACTCTGACGAAGCAGGTCCTGATGTGGATGAATATCTATTCAAACCTAAGGCTAACCCTAAGGACAAGTTTGAATGGACAAACAACTGCAAGATCATTTACAGGATCTTAATTGACAGTGTTCTGCCCAAATTGGGAGGCACTGATCAAATATCCAGTGTTCAGAAGTTGTTCACATTTCATGTTGCTAAAGGAAATGTGGTGGATATTGGAAGGCTTATTTTTGATCATCTGTGTCTGTCTATTATCTCTAGCAAAGCTATTGTTCGACATTCAAGACTACTGAGCCACATGTTTGCACAGTGTAGTTTGTTGGATGCTATCACACCTTATCTCCCAGGCTTAGGTACTTTTCTGCTTAGTTCTAAGATTGTAAATAGTACTACCTTAAGGTACTTAAAGCTGGTAAAGAATAATGAGATAGTTCATCCAACACATCCTGTGTTACTCAGAGACTCTGAGAAAGGCATTGGTGAATGTTGGCTTGTACATGTCAGAGATAGTGAAGCCAAGAGAGTTATAGAAGCACATGCTGAGTTCATGAAAAAGCTAGGTGCTGATGTAGGAGATGGAGAACCTACAAAGCTAACTGTAAGACAATCAAGGCTTTTGGAACAACCTCTTAGACTTGAACCAGTCAAGAGAAAAGCTGCCAAAAGTCCTACTGGGAAGAAAGCTGCTAAGATTCCAAAGACTACAGCTCCAAGATCCTCAAAGAAACCTAGGACAAAGAAAGTTATACTGGAGGATCTTACAGAGGAAGAAAAGGAAGAAGCTGTGGTACAGACAGCACTGGAAAAGGTTGCAAAGTTTAATAAGAAGCAAGAGGCTCTGAAGGACGGCTATGATTGTGGTATTGAAGAGTCTGCATTTGATGATATGCACAAGAATCTTCCAGAAAGGAATGATCCTCATAACCTGCTGGAGAAACAGACTCTGTATGGAAATGAAACTGGTAAGTTTTCTAATTTTATTGGAGGCAGCTCAGCGATTAGTGATTATTTCAGAAGGCTTCAATTCCCTTCTGAAATTAGAGTTAAACATGCTTTTGATAAGGTTTTAAAAGGAGTTAATTCTGACAAAGTCAATGATCTTTCTGAGAATCAACCATCATTAGAGCAATTTAACCTCATCCTAGCTAACCCATCAGAATCCCAGGCTAATTTTATATGCAATGATGCAACTCAAGCTTCTACAAGCACTGCACCTACTATTCAACCTTCAATTGATGAAGATTCTGATAAAACACCATCCCCACCTCCTCAAAAATCCCCCAACCATCAAGAAATTCCTATCTTAACACCACAACCAGAAGAACCAGAAAATGATCCCCAACCAAACTCTGAGACTGTTCAACCTGTGAACACTCAAGAACAACTACCAACATCTCAACCAGAAAATGCTGAACCAGAAAATACCCAACCAGAAAATGAAATTCCATCAGAACATGATCACCAACAATCACCAGAACCTGATCAAGATCAAGTCTCTGAAACTCTTCACTCTGATGAACATGTCCATGAGAAATCCCCACATCATGTGGCTGTGGACAACTCATGTGACTTATCTACACCAATCAAGAAACATGTTCAACAAATAAATGAGACCCTGAATCCTGAAGTCCTACCAAAAACCCCTCCTGACCAATCACAGCATCTCAAACACCTTATGCAGGATCTATCTATGGACTGCATATTTTTCCCTCCTCACCTACCTTCCAGAATAGCTAATGAACCTCTTGACCAAACTCAGGATGATATCACTAGTTTGCTGCAAGCTGTTGACAAGAATCTTAGGAGAATGTCCAGTGCTATTCCACACAGGTCTATTGACACAGCACACATTGACAAAGAGTGTGACCTTATGAAACAAAATCTGGTACTCATGCTTCGTTCTGTCAGAAAGGCTTATACTACAGACCTGAATTTGAGAAATGAGATAGCAAGGAAGGAAGAGGAAGAGAGGCGTGAAAGAGAAAGGTTGGAAGCTGAGGAGAGGGAAAGAAAAAGATTGGAGGATGAGCGTATAGAAAGGGAAAGGCAAGCAGCTGAGCAAGCTAGGCTAGCAGAGGAAGCTAGAATAGCTGCTGAACAGGCAAGGCTGGAACAAATTGCTAGAAATGCACCAGAGTATGCTCAGCACATAAGGGAAAATCAAGATAATTTTCAGAGAAGACTTGATGAGCACTCGTCTATGCTGGCTGCTATAATGGCTACTCTTCAGAGCATCAATGCAAGATTACCTCAGCAACCTGATCAACCTTAAAACCCTAGGATTCTATGCACATGTTCTGTTTATTTATTTATCATGTTCTGTTATTTGTTTTGTAACCTGTTGGATATTACTTCATTTTAAGTACTTGGTTGTTTGACGATTATCTTCTGTGTTCATTATTTATTTCTGTGTTTATTATTTATTTATTTATTTTTTTTTATTTTCATAAATGATTTTGAGACAAATATCAACTCAAAGATTTCAAAACTAAAAACATAAGTTTATTCCATTGAAAATTGTTGATTACATAAGTTTCTATCCAACTTTTCACTTGGATTCTACATAAAAAACAACTAGTCCTAAATCTAGCTTATTTGAATCTAAGGGAAATGGAAGAGTTCACGACATTCTCTTCACTTCCTTATTGGGAGATCAATGAGAAGTGATCTCATTGATTATGAAGAGGGGTATTCTTCACTGGGAGGAACATATGTACTCAAGAATTCCTTCCAATCAGAATCCCATTCAGATTCTGACTCGGATAAGGACTCCTGTTGTTTAGTCTTGGATCTTGTTTGATATTTGACTCTGACATGAGCAAAAGTTGATGCCCTCATCTTCTGAGGTTTCTTCTTAGACTCTGAGTCTTGTTGAATCTTCACTTTCTTCTTCTTCTTCTCCTGCGCTCTCTTACTTTTGATCACTTTTCTATCCTTCTCCATTGTTGATTCTTCACAATGAAATGAAAGTGTTGAGTGAAATGACAAAGTTTATGGTCCTTATATAGTGGTTTCATAATAGACAAGTTCTTGGTTTTTACAACAAACCATTTAATTGGAGTAATTGTAACCACCTTGACTGCATTGAAACTTTACTTTTGACCAATTTTTTTTTTTTTTTTAAATTGTCATTTATTTCTTGTCAGTTTTATCTTTTTGTTTAATGACAAAAGGGGGAGTAAGAGTTGTTATTAATTTATGAGATGCTAAACTGAAACCAAAATTCCAAATTTAATTCTTTTCAGTTATGTCTTCGTATGATATGATTTTAAGGAAAATATTAGTTGAAATTTGAACTTCTGATACATGGTACGTATGAAGGAAAAGTGCAATTTTCTTCCATGGGTATCAGACTTAGGGGGAGAGCTTGCAAACCTAGCCTCTGAAAGTCTAGTGTATTAGTTTAAGTTCAAAATTCAAATAATTATTTTTAAACTGATTTAATTAATCATTGATGAACTTAGGGGGAGCTTGCAAAACTCATTAACCTAAGAGATGCTTGATAAATTTTATCAACAACCATTGTAAATTAATACTTGGTTTGTCATCAATCAAAAAGGGGGAGATTGTTGGAACAAAAGAGGTTCTGACGTGACCCAATTGAGTTTTGATGATAACAAAAGTATTAATGTACAATAGGGTATACTAATTATTTAATCCAAGTGTGCAGATATACAAGTTAATTTTTTATACTCATTGGAAGCACATTGGAAGCTCTGATATGGCAAAGCAAACTCTGATCAGAACTACAAGCTATCAGAAGATGCGTAAGTGTTTCATCAGAGGATGCAAGTCCTATTCATCAGAAGATGCATATCAGACTCTGATAAGAGCAGTGAGAGCCGTTTTGTCAGAAGAACATTCTCTGCATCATGATTATACTCTGACATTCCAAATGCTGATGGAATCAATCTTATCCACAGAATAGTGACGTTTGTACTATTGTACAAACTCTTTACCTGATTTGGATAAAACGTTTTCCCCAAGATTGATCGTATACAAGGTTACCCGATTTGGTTATCAAAGGTACTATCTACAGCTGGCGCAATCTCACTGCATCAAATTCAAATCAAACACGCTCCACCTTCATCTATAAATTGGAGCAAGTTTGAAGCTTTGGGATACGACACTTGAACAATTTGAAAAGAGCTGTTACTCTGCAAAAATCATCCTAAAGCACAAAACTGCAAATACAACTTGAACTCATATTCAAAATCCAAGACTCTAGTTTCAGCTTCTGTTAATTCATTAGTTGAACCTTAGAATTTTGTATTAAGATTCTAAGTTAAGTCTTGTATCAAAAGTTGTATTTATTTTGTAACTGAACATTGATCTTTATATCAATTGTTCAGACTCTGTTTTTCTAAACTTGTGTTTTAAAGTCTCTTGCCTGCGTGCTTGAGCATTAGGAAGTCTCTTGTTTGTATACTTGAGCATTGGAAGTCTCTTGCTTGTGTGCTTGAGCAATTGTAATCTTTGGTGATTATAGTGAACTCTCTTGGAAGTACAAGAGGACTGGACGTACTCTCGGTTTGTGAGGGGAACCAGTATAAAAATCTCTGTCTCTATCTTTCTCTCTTTCTCTCTACCTTAAAAGTTATTCTTGATTGTGTTTTGTTTTCTAAACCGCTGCAAACTCTGATAAATTTTCCATAACTTAGAAGAAAATTTTTAAATTACCCAAAACACAATTCAACCCCCCCCCCCCCCTTCTTGTGTTTTTCACACCTTCAATTGGCATCAAGAGCCCGGTTCTGTTTTTTAATCACCTAACAGTGAGACAGTTTCCTGTTGAAAAACACTATGACTGAAACTCCAAGTGGTAGCTTGAAAGCAGTTCCTCATGACTATGATGTTGAAGATAAGTCAAGCAACAAAGCACCAAAGTTCAAAGGAGATGCATCTACTTTTTCCTGGTGGAAAGATAGAATCTACAGTCATCTTATTGGTTTAGATGATGAGCTTTGGGACTTGGTTGAAGAAGGGGTAACTTTTAAAGGACTTGATGAAAAGGGAAGGCTATCTGTTGAAGAAAGAAAGAAGTTCACTCCTATAGACAAGAAGCTTTACAAGAAACATCACAAGGTTAAGGATCTTCTCATTGGGTGCATAACTCATGATGAGTATCTCAAGATCACAGACAAATCCACTGCCAAGAGCATCTATGACTCCTTGTGTTCCATATATGAAGGGAACAAACAGGTTCAAGAGGCAAAGGCTACTCTTTTGATCCAACAGTATGAACTCTTTAGAATGAAGGATGATGAGAATATTGAATCAATGTATTCTAGATTCAAAATTCTTGTGGCTGGTCTCCAAGTTCTAAAGAAAAGTTATACAACCTCTGATCATGTAAGGAAGATTTTGAGAAGCTTACCTTCAAGGTGGAGGCCTAAGGTAATTGTTATCCAAGAAGCTAAAGATTTGGACAAACTTGGCTTGGAAGAATTGATAAGTTCACTCATGAGTCATGAGATTGAACTATCTTCTGATCAGCCTCAGAAGAAGCTAAAATCTATGGCTCTGCCATCTATTTCAGTTTCATCTAAGGCTCTAAAAGCCAAAGTTGTAGAATCTGAAGCAGTGGAATCTTCCATAGATAATCAAGAGGAAGGATTAGATGATGATTTCTTTGCACTCTTATCCAAAAACTTTCAAAAGTGGTCACTAAGGAAGGGCAAAAATTTTCAAGGCAGAGGATCTGGATCAAGAAACAACATCAACAAAGAGAAGAAGGATGACACAAAAAATTGTTTCAATTGTCATAAGCCTGGACACTTCGTGGCTGATTGTCCTGAACTCAACTCCAAGGGTAAAGGAAGAAAGAGTATGATCAAGAACAAAGCCAAGAAGAGTCTGATGGCAACATGGGAGGATATTAATGAACTATCCGAGGATGAAGACTCTGAGGAAGCAAACCTAGCGCTTATGGCCATGGGTGAGTCAGACAATGAAAATGATTCAGAATCTGATACTGACGACATTGATGAGGTAATATCTAAAATGTCTAGTACTCAAATGACCAAAGCTTTAAAAGATGTAATGGTGAAGTACATGGAAAAGTTGAGTGAGATAGATTTTTGCAAACAAAAAATGAAGCTCCTCAATGAAAATCTCACCCAGACTCAAACAAACTATCAAAAATCTCTTAAAACAATTAAGGTGCTTGAGACTGGATGCAGAACATGTCACAAACCTTATGACGAGTATGAAATCTCTCTACAAGAGTTTGTGCACCATAACATAGATAAAACTAGGGTAACTTCCGTAATTCATGGTGGACTTAGCAACTATTACAAAAGACAAGGACTTGGTTCTCTTACATGTCCTGATGTAGGAAAATTAAGTAAACCTGTCTTGTTGAGCAAGTCACCATCAGAATCTTATTCAAACTTTACTAAGGGTACATCAGAACCTCTGACTGTGTCTGGTACTCTTGTGAGCTTGGAACCACAAGATAAGGTATCAGAAGATGACTCATCTTCTGTACCTAAGTCTTCTAAAACTCAGGTTCCCCTCACATCAGTACCCATGTCTACTCAAGTCAAAGCTGTCAAAGTACCAAAGCCTGTTGATAAGCGAGGCACTAGTACTTCTAAAGCAAACTTGGTAACTGGTTCTTTGACACACTCAAAAGGAAAGTCTTAGAGACAACATAAGCCTAAACTTTTTTCTAAAGGCTCTGTTGACTCCAGATCTTCTGAGTATTCTAACAAGAAGAATAAGATTCTCAAAACTAACCAAAAAGGACCCATCAGAGTATGGGTACCAAAATCTGAAATAGTGTATGCTGCAGGTATGCACCCAAAGAAGAAAAGAAAGCTCATGGTATCTGGATTCTGGCTGCTCACGTCACATGACAGGAGAGAAGCTCTTATTCCACACCCTGAATCAGCAAGAGGGAGGAACAGTAGGGTTTGGTGGCAACCAGAAAGGAAAGATCATTGGTATAGGTACAGTTGGTAATTCTTCTTTGTCAATTTCTAATGTTTGGTTAGTAGATGGACTACATCATAATTTACTTAGCATAAGTCAATTGTGTGATAGTAATTATGATGTTATGTTTAATAAGGATTCATGTACTGTAATCAGAAACTCTGATCAATCCATTGTCTTTAAGGGAAATAGAAAAGGCAATGTGTACAAAGTCAATTTTTCTGATTTAAAGGAACAACAAGTGCTTTGTCTTTTGACACTGAGTGATGAAAAATGGATCTGGCATAAAAGATTGGGTCATGCTAACTGGAGATTAATTTCTAAGCTTAGCAAGGACAATCTTGTCAGAGGACTTCCAAAAATAAAATATCACTCAGACTCACTTTGTGGTTCTTGTCAAAAAGGAAAAATTGTCAAAAGTTCTTTTAAGAACAAGAACATTGTCTCTACTACTAGACCTTTGGAACTCTTACACATTGATCTTTTTGGACCAGTTAGCACTGCTTCAATCAATGGTAAGAAATATGGATTAGTCATTGTGGATGATTATAGTAGATGGACTTGGGTTAAATTTCTGAGAAATAAAGATGATACATATGAAGTGTTTAGCATCTTCTGTACCCAAATTCAAAATGAAAAAGATTCCAAAATTTTGAAAGTAAGAAGTGATCATGGTGGTGAGTTTGAAAATGAACCTTTTGAAAAATTTTGTGAAGAACATGGAATTCTCCATGAATTCTCTTCTCCTAGAACTCCACAACAAAATAGAGTTGTAGAGAGAAAGAATAGATCTTTCCAAGAAATGGCACGCACCATGATGCATGAAAATAATTTAGCAAAATTCTTTTGGGCAGAAGCTGTTAACACTGCTTGTTACATTCAGAATAGAATCTATATAAGACCTATTTTGAACAAAACAACATATGAACTCTTTAAGGGAAGAAAACCCAATATTTCTTATTTTCATCAATTTGGTTGTACATGTTACATTCTCAATAACAAAGTCCATCTTAAGACATTTGACTCTAAAGCTTGTAAGGGTATCTTCATTGGATACTCTGAACGCTCCAAGTCATACAGAGTGTATAATTCTGAAACTAACACAGTGGAAGAATCAATGCACGTAAAGTTTGATGATAAAGAGCCTGATGATAAAAAGTCAGAGCCTGTTATAGATTTGTCATGATCTGATGAGTCAGAAGATGAAGCTCCAGAGTATGATAACAACATAGAATCTGTAGAAGACTCTGAAGCTCAAGAAGATGCACCTTCTGATGCTGCTCAAGAACATCAAACTATTGATGATAACTCTGAAGAATCTGATATTCCAAGGAACACATTCAAATACAAATCATTACATCCTGAAGAGCTCATTCTAGGAAACAAGAACAGTCAAAGAAAAACAAGGTCAAACTTCAGAGTTGAAGAATCATTGTTTGGATTAGTTTCCTTGATTGAACCCAAGACAACAAATGAAGCTCTCTCAGATGATGCTTGGATAGTTGCAATGGAAGAAGAGTTAAATCAATTCAAGAGAAATGATGTATGGGATCTGGTACCCAAACCAAAGCATAAGAACATTATTGGAACAAAATGGGTATACAGAAACAAATTGAATGAACAAGGAGAAGTCACTAGGAACAAAGCCAGACTTGTTGCACAAGGATACAGTCAACAAGAAGGAATTGACTTCACTGAAACATATGCTCCAGTAGCAAGACTGGAAGCAATCAGGTTACTTTTATCTTATGCAGTCAATAATGGTATTATTCTATATCAAATGGATGTGAAAAATGCATTTCTAAATGGTGTCATTTCTGAAGAAGTGTATGTCAAACAACCTCCTGGATTTGAAGATTTGACAAATCCTGATCATGTGTTTAGACTAAAGAAGTCACTCTATGGACTCAAACAAGCTCCCAGAGCTTGGTATGAGAGATTGAGTACTTTTTTGGTTGACAATGGTTTTGAAAAAGGACAAGTTGACAGTACACTCTTTAAAAAGACCCTTAAGAAAGACATTTTGATCATTCAAATATATGTTGATGATATCATTTTTGGATCAACTAATGCCACTCTTTGCAAGAACTTTTCTAAGCTTATGCAGGATGAGTTTGAGATGAGTATGATGGGAGAATTGAAGTTCTTTCTTGGTATTCAAATAAATCAAACAGAGAAAGGAACATTCATTCATCAATCCAAATATATAAAGGATCTTCTAAAAAAGTTCAACTTAGAAGATTGCAAACCCATGAATACTCTAATGCATCCTACATCTACTCTAGGCAAAGAAGAATCTGAAGGCAAGGTTGATCAGAAGCTGTATAGAGGTATGATTGGATCTCTTCTTTATCTAACTGCCTCAAGACCTGACATTTTATTCAGTGTCTGTTTGTGTGCAAGATTTCAATCAGATCCTAGAGAATCTCATCTCACTGCTGTGAAGAGAATCTTTAGGTATTTGAAAGCTACCTGTAACATTGGATTACTGTATCAGAAATCCAATGACTACAAGCTGATTGGATTATGTGATGCTGACTATGCTGGTGATAGAATTGAAAGAAAATCCACCAGTGGTAACTGCCAGTTTATTGGTGAGAATTTAATTTCATGGGCTAGTAAAAGGCAAACCACCATAGCTATGTCAACAGCAGAAGCTGAATACATATCAGCAGCTAAATGTTGTACACAACTACTTTGGATGAAATATCAATTGGAAGATTATCAAATCAGCAGTAACAATATTCCATTATATTGTGATAATACTGCAGCTATTCACCTTTCTAAAAACCCTATTTTACATTCAAGAGCTAAGCATATTGAGATTAAACATCATTTTATCAGAGACTATGTTCAAAAAGAGGTAATTGATCTCAAGTTCATTGAAACAGAAAATCAATGGGCTGATATCTTTACAAAACCTTTAGCTGTTGAACGTTTTGATTTTATCAAAAAGAATCTGAACATGATGGAAATCTCTGATTAACTTAGACTCTGATGAAAAATTGAGTTTGTGAGAATCTAATAGTAATCAGAAGATGAAGTCATCAGAACCTTCTGTATCAGAAGTTGTGATGAGAACATCTTATGACACACTATCAGAATCTGATTAGAAGGTAAATGGTTCTGGCGCGTAAGTAAAAATCTTTTGTAAAAACCCTTTCGTTTTCTCAAACTTACGTGTCAGTTATTTAATAATCTTCTAATACACATGTCTTGTATCAAGAGGATAAAGAAGTTGGTTAATGATGATTAGCATTTCTAATTCCCATTTGTGGTAAAATACTCTACTACCCCTGTGCATGTGTACTTGTTTTTTGCGCGTAAGTTTCTATTTAAACACACTAACTGTTCACATTCACACTTTTGCACTCTCACAACCTACACTTTCATTCTTCTAAAACACAGAGCAATTTCTTTCTCCCTCTTTAGAAACCCTAACTTCCAAATATCATCCATGGCATCCTCATCATCATTCCTTAATAGAACATGCATGATCTTACCAAATGAATCCAACCCTACTGAGTTCGCAAAGGATCAACGACCATACAAGTATGCTGAACTAAATGTTGCGATTGAGAATCCTGTTGATCTTGAGAGCATTAGAGTAAACGGTTTTGCTGAAGTCGTTCATCTCTACAAAAGACAAGGATTGGAATATTACTTTGATTTGTTGAATGGACCAACGTACACTGAAATGGTAAAGGAATTCTGGATTAAAGCCTCTGTTATTACAAGGGATGTTTATAACAAGAAGGTCAGGGAAAAGATTGAAGAAAACCCTGAATTGAAAGATATAACGCCAGAGGAAATGGGATTGAGATCTTTTGTCTCTATAGAGATTGAATCTTTCGTGGCTGGATTCAGAATCTCTATCAGACTCTGCCACATTCTTGAGGCTCTGAAGCTCAAGCGTGATGGTGTGATAATCAAACACTCTGACGAAGCAGGTCCTGATGTGGATGAATATCTATTCAAACCTAAGGCTAACCCTAAGGACAAGTTTGAATGGACAAACAACTGCAAGATCATTACAGGATCTTAATTGACAGTGTTCTGCCCAAATTGGGAGGCACTGATCAAATATCCAGTGTTCAGAAGTTGTTCACATTTCATGTTGCTAAAGGAAATGTGGTGGATATTGGAAGGCTTATTTTTGATCATCTGTGTCTGTCTATTATCTCTAGCAAAGCTATTGTTCGACATTCAAGACTACTGAGCCACATGTTTGCACAGTGTGGTTTGTTGGATGCTATCACACCTTATCTCCCAGGCTTAGGTACTTTTCTGCTTAGTTCTAAGATTGTAAATAGTACTACCTTAAGGTACTTAAAGCTGGTAAAGAATAATGAGATAGTTCATCCAACACATCCTGTGTTACTCAGAGACTCTGAGAAAGGCATTGGTGAATGTTGGCTTGTACATGTCAGAGATAGTGAAGCCAAGAGAGTTATAGAAGCACATGCTGAGTTCATGAAAAAGCTAGGTGCTGATGTAGGAGATGGAGAACCTACAAAGCTAACTGTAAGACAATCAAGGCTTTTGGAACAACCTCTTAGACTTGAACCAGTCAAGAGAAAAGCTGCCAAAAGTCCTACTGGGAAGAAAGCTGCTAAGATTCCAAAGACTACAGCTCCAAGATCCTCAAAGAAACCTAGGACAAAGAAAGTTATACTGGAGGATCTTACAGAGGAAGAAAAGGAAGAAGCTGTGGTACAGGCAGCACTGGCAAAGGTTGCAGAGTTTAATAAGAAGCAAGAGGCTCTGAAGGACGGCTATGATTGTGGTATTGAAGAGTCTGCATTTGATGATATGCACAAGAATCTTCCAGAAAGGAATGATCCTCATAACCTGCTGGAGAAACAGACTCTGTATGGAAATGAAACTGGTAAGTTTTCTAATTTTATTGGAGGCAGCTCAGCGATTAGTGATTATTTCAGAAGGCTTCAATTCCCTTCTGAAATTAGAGTTAAACATGCTTTTGATAAGGTTTTAAAAGGAGTTAATTCTGAGAAAGTCAATGATCTTTCTGAGAATCAACCATCATTAGAGCAGTTTAACCTCATCCTAGCTAACCCATCAGAATCCCAGGCTAATTTTATATGCAATGATGCAGCTCAAGCTTCTACAAGCACTGCACCTACTATTCAACCTTCAATTAATGAAGATTCTGATAAAACACCATCCCCACCTCCTCAAAAATCCCCCAACCATCAAGAAATTCCTATCTTAACACCACAACCAGAAGAACCAGAAAATGATCCCCAACCAAACTCTGAGACTGTTCAACCTGTGAACACTCAAGAACAACTACCAACATCTCAACCAGAAAATGCTGAACCAGAAAATACCCAACCAGAAAATGAAATTCCATCAGAACATGATCACCAACAATCACCAGAACCTGATCAAGATCAAGTCTCTGAAACTCTTCACTCTGATGAACATGTCCATGAGAAATCCCCACATCATGTGGCTGTGGACAACTCATGTGACTTATCTACACCAATCAAGAAACATGTTCAACAAATAAATGAGACCCTGAATCCTGAAGTCCTACCAAAAACCCCTCCTGACCAATCACAGCATCTCAAACACCTTATGCAGGATCTATCTATGGACTGCATATTTTTCCCTCCTCACCTACCTTCCAGAATAGCTAATGAACCTCTTGACCAAACTCAGGATGATATCACTAGTTTGCTGCAAGCTGTTGACAAGAATCTTAGGAGAATGTCCAGTGCTATTCCACACAGGTCTATTGACACAGCACACATTGACAAAGAGTGTGACCTTATGAAACAAAATATGGTACTCATGCTTCGTTCTGTCAGAAAGGCTTATACTACAGACCTGAATTTGAGAAATGAGATAGCAAGGAAGGAAGAGGAAGAGAGGCGTGAAAGAGAAAGGTTGGAAGCTGAGGAGAGGGAAAGAAAAAGATTGGAGGATGAGCGTATAGAAAGGGAAAGGCAAGCAGCTGAGCAAGCTAGGCTAGCAGAGGAAGCTAGAATAGCTGCTGAACAGGCAAGGCTGGAACAAATTGCTAGAAATGCACCAGAGTATGCTCAGCACATAAGGGAAAATCAAGATAATTTTCAGAGAAGACTTGATGAGCACTCGTCTATGCTGGCTGCTATAATGGCTACTCTTCAGAGCATCAATGCAAGATTACCTCAGCAACCTGATCAACCTTAAAACCCTAGGATTCTATGCACATGTTCTGTTTATTTATTTATCATGTTCTGTTATTTGTTTTGTAACCTGTTGGATATTACTTCATTTTAAGTACTTGGTTGTTTGACGATTATCTTCTGTGTTCATTATTTATTTCTGTGTTTATTATTTATTTATTTATTTTTTTATTTTCATAAATGATTTTGAGACAAATATCAACTCAAAGATTTCAAAACTAAAAACATAAGTTTATTCCATTGAAAATTGTTGATTACATAAGTTTCTATCCAACTTTTCACTTGGATTCTACATAAAAAACAACTAGTCCTAAATCTAGCTTATTTGAATCTAAGGGAAATGGAAGAGTTCACGACATTCTCTTCACTTCCTTATTGGGAGATCAATGAGAAGTGATCTCATTGATTATGAAGAGGGGTATTCTTCACTGGGAGGAACATATGTACTCAAGAATTCCTTCCAATCAGAATCCCATTCAGATTCTGACTCGGATAAGGACTCCTGTTGTTTAGTCTTGGATCTTGTTTGATATTTGACTCTGACATGAGCAAAAGTTGATGCCCTCATCTTCTGAGGTTTCTTCTTAGACTCTGAGTCTTGTTGAATCTTCACTTTCTTCTTCTTCTTCTCCTGCGCTCTCTTACTTTTGATCACTTTTCTATCCTTCTCCATTGTTGATTCTTCACAATGAAATGAAAGTGTTGAGTGAAATGACAAAGTTTATGGTCCTTATATAGTGGTTTCATAATAGACAAGTTCTTGGTTTTTACAACAAACCATTTAATTGGAGTAATTGTAACCACCTTGACTGCATTGAAACTTTACTTTTGACCAATTTTTTTTATTTTTTTTTAAATTGTCATTTATTTCTTGTCAGTTTTATCTTTTTGTTTAATGACAAAAGGGGGAGTAAGAGTTGTTATTAATTTATGAGATGCTAAACTGAAACCAAAATTCCAAATTTAATTCTTTTCAGTTATGTCTTCGTATGATATGATTTTAAGGAAAATATTAGTTGAAATTTGAACTTCTGATACATGGTACGTATGAAGGAAAAGTGCAATTTTCTTCCATGGGTATCAGACTTAGGGGGAGAGCTTGCAAACCTAGCCTCTGAAAGTCTAGTGTATTAGTTTAAGTTCAAAATTCAAATAATTATTTTTAAACTGATTTAATTAATCATTGATGAACTTAGGGGGAGCTTGCAAAACTCATTAACCTAAGAGATGCTTGATAAATTTTATCAACAACCATTGTAAATTAATACTTGGTTTGTCATCAATCAAAAAGGGGGAGATTGTTGGAACAAAAGAGGTTCTGACGTGACCCAATTGAGTTTTGATGATAACAAAAGTATTAATGTACAATAGGGTATACTAATTATTTAATCCAAGTGTGCAGATATACAAGTTAATTTTTTATACTCATTGGAAGCACATTGGAAGCTCTGATATGGCAAAGCAAACTCTGATCAGAACTACAAGCTATCAGAAGATGCGTATGTGTTTCATCAGAGGATGCAAGTCCTATTCATCAGAAGATGCATATCAGACTCTGATAAGAGCAGTGAGAGCCGTTTTGTCAGAAGAACATTCTCTGCATCATGATTATACTCTGACATTCCAAATGCTGATGGAATCAATCTTATCCACAGAATAGTGACGTTTGTACTATTGTACAAACTCTTTACCTGATTTGGATAAAACGTTTTCCCCAAGATTGATCGTATACAAGGTTACCCGATTTGGTTATCAAAGGTACTATCTACAGCTGGCGCAATCTCACTGCATCAAATTCAAATCAAACACGCTCCACCTTCATCTATAAATTGGAGCAAGTTTGAAGCTTTGGGATACGACACTTGAACAATTTGAAAAGAGCTGTTACTCTGCAAAAATCATCCTAAAGCACAAAACTGCAAATACAACTTGAACTCATATTCAAAATCCAAGACTCCAGTTTCAGCTTCTGTTAATTCATTAGTTGAACCTTATAATTTTGTATTAAGATTCTAAGTTAAGTCTTGTATCAAAAGTTGTATTTATTTTGTAACTGAACATTGATCTTTATATCAATTGTTCAGACTCTGTTTTTCTAAACTTGTGTTTTGAAGTCTCTTGCCTGCGTGCTTGAGCATTAGGAAGTCTCTTGTTTGTATACTTGAGCATTGGAAGTCTCTTGCTTGTGTGCTTGAGCAATTGTAATCTTTGGTGATTATAGTGAACTCTTTTGGAAGTACAAGAGGACTGGACGTACTCTCGGTTTGTGAGGGGAACCAGTATAAAAATCTCTGTGTCTATCTTTCTCTCTACCTTAAAAGTTATTCTTGATTGTGTTTTGTTTTTTAAACCGCTGCAAACTCTGATAAGTTTTGCATAACTTAGAAGAAAATTTTTAAATTACCCAAAACACAATTCAACCCCCCCTTCTTGAGTTTTTCACACCTTCAGAATTTATATTCAAACCTAAGGCTAACCCCAATGACAAGTTTGAATGGACCAACAACTGCAAAGTCATCTACAAGATTTTGATTGACAACATTTTGACCAAGCTGGGAGGCACTGATCAGATTTCAAACCTTCAGAAGCTGTTCACTTTTCATGTTGGTAAAGGAAATTTTCTGGATATTGGTAAGCTTATCTTTGATCATCTTGTTGTTTCTATACTCACCAACAAATCTATTGTTAGACATTCAAGGCTACTCAGTCATATGTTTGCACAGTGTGGTTTGTTGGACACAATCACACCGTTTCTCCCAGGATATGGTACCTTCTTGCTTAGTTCTAAAATAGTTAATAGCACTACTCTAAGGTACTTGAAACTGGTGAAAAACAACCAGATTGTCCATCCAACACGCCCGCTGCTGATCAGAGATTCTGAGGATAATATTGTTGAATGTAGGCTTGTACATGTCAGTGATAGTGATGCTAAGAGAGTAATAGAAGCACATGCTGATTACTTGAAAAAGCTAGGTGCTGAGGTAGGTACTGGAGAACCTACATGATTAACTATCAGACAATCAAGGATTCTGGAACAACCAACTAGAATCTATCCTGCCAAAAGAAAGGCTGTTAAGAGTCCTGCTGGGAAGAAGGTAGCTAAGACCCAGAAGACTACAGCTCCTAGATCATCAAAGAAACCAAAGGCTAGGAAGATTGTTATGGAGGATCTTATAGAAGAAGAGAAGGAAAATGCTGTGTTACAGGCAGCTTTGGAAAAGGTTAATGAATTCAATAAGAAGCAAGAGGCTCTAAAGGATGGTTATGACTGTGGAATTGATCCTGAAGTTTTTAAGGACATGTACTCCAAACTTCCTCCAAGAGCTTCTGATGATGTGCTGGCTCAACAGACTATGTATTGAATGGCTGATGGTAAGTTTTCTAATTTTATTGGAGGCAGCTCAGCTTTTAGAGATTATTTCAGAAGACTTCAATATCCTTCTGAAATCAAAGTTAAACATGTTTTTGATAAGATTTTTAAAGGAGTTAATTCTAAGAAAGATCTCACTCTTTCTAAGAATCAACCATCATCAGAGCAGTTTAACCCTATTCAAAGTAACCCTTCAGAATCTCAAGCTAATAATATATGTAATGATGCAGCACAAGCTTCAACAAGTACTGCACCAGTCATTCATTCTTTGGATGAAGATTCTGAACGCACGCCTTCACCACCTCCTCAAAAATCCCCCACACACCATGATATCCAAATTCTGGAACCAACACCAAACTCTGAGAATGTTCAACCAGAGACAACTCTAGAAAAACCACTAACACCTCACCCAGAAAATGAACCACAACCACAAACACCCCCACCAGAACATACTCACTCAGAACATGAAAACCAAAAATCACCAGAACCTACAGTTGCTGAAGTGGTTGATGAACCTAATTCTGAAGTACATGCTGATGAACAATCCCCACATCATGTGGCTATGGACAACTCATGTACTTTACCAACACCACTCAAGAAACACTTCCAACAAATTAATGAATCTCTGAATCTGGAAGTTATTCAGAAAACCCTTCCTCACAAAACCAATCACCTCAAGAACCTAATGCAGGATCTGTCTATGGACTGCATTTATGTTCCTCCTCACCTACCTTCCAGAATTGTCAATGAACCCTTAGAACAAACCCAGGAAGATATCTCTAACCTGCTGAGAGCTGTTGACAAAAATATTAGGAGAATGTCCACTGCTATTCCTAACAGATCTATTGCAACAGCACATATCAACAAAAAGTGTGACATTATGGAAGAAAATCTGGTGCTCATGATAAGATCAGTCCAGCAGGCCTATACTAAGGATTTGGACTTCAGAAATGAATTGGCTAGGAAGGAAGAAGAAGAGAGATTGTTAAGAGAAAAATTGGAAGCTGAGGAAAAAGAAAGAAAGAGGTTGGAAGATGAGCGTATTGAAAAAGAGAGACAGGAAGCTCAAGCTAGAGAGGAAGCTAGACTAGCAGAAGAGGCTAGAATAGCTGCTGAACAAGCAAGACTTGAGAATATTGCTAGGAATGCACCAGAGTATGCTCATATCATCAGAGAAAATCAAGAGAATATGCAGAGAAAGATTGATGAGCATTCAACTGTGTTGGCAAGCATTCTTACTACTCTCCAGAGCATCCATGAAAGATTACCACCAGCTCCTCAACCTTAAACCTAGGATTCTATGCACTTTGTTTTAATTTCACTATTATCTTCTGATACTTTGCTTTGTAACTTTAATTGAATCCTTGTTTATTTAAATACTCTGTTGATTGTTGGTTAATTTTTTGAATGTGTTTATATTCTGTTTATTTTATGTTCTTTATGTTATGCTTTCATAATTTTTTTTTGGAGACAAATATCAACACATAGACTTCAAAACTAAATAAAGAGTTTTTATTCAATTGATAATTGTTGATTACATAAGTTCTAATCTATCTTCCTACTTAGATTCTACATCAGACACAACTAGTTCTAAATCTAGCTTATTAGAATCAGAGGGAGAAGAAGGGTATTCTTCCCTAGGAGGAACATATGTACTCAAGAATTCCTTCCAGTCAGAATCCCATTCAGATTCTGACTCAGATAAGGACTCTTGTTGTTTGGTCTTGGATCTTGTTTGATAATTGGCTCTGACAGGAGCAGAAGTTGATGCTCTCATCTTCTGAGGTTTCTTCTTAGACTCTGAGTCTTGCTGAATCTTCGCCTTCTTCTTCTTCTTCTGTGCTTTCTTACTTTTGATCACTCTTCTATCCTTATCCATTGTTGTGTCTTCACAATGAACTGAAAGTGTTGAGTGAAATGACAAAGTTATGGTCCTTATATAGTGGATTCAAAATAGACAAGTTCATGGTTTTACGACAAACCATTTAATTGGTGTAGTTGTAACCACCTTGACTACATTGAAACTCTACTCTTGACCAATTTTTTTCAAACCCATCATTTTATGCTTGTCAGTTTTATCTTTTTGTTTAATGACAAAAGGGGGAGTAAGAGTCGTAATTAATTTATGAAATGCTAAACTGAAACCAAATTCCATATTTTGGTTTATTAAAATTATGTCTTCGTATGATATGATTTTGAGGAAAATATTAGTTGAAATTTGAACTTCTGATACATGGTACGTATAAAAGAAAAGTGCAATTTTCTTTCATGGGTATCAGACTTAGGGGGAGAGCTTGCAAACCTAGCCTCTGAAAGTCTAGTGTATTTGTTTTAGTTCAAAATTCAAATAATAATTTTTAAACTGATTTAATTAATCATTGCTGAACTTAGGGGGAGCTTGCAAAACTCATCAACCTAAGAGATGCTTGATAAATTTTATCAACAACCATTGTAAATTAATACTTAGTTTGTCATCAATCAAAAAGGGGGAGATTGTTGGAACAAAAGAGGTTCTGACATGACCTAATTAAGTTTTGATGATAACAAGAGTATTAATATACAATAGGGTATACTGATTCTTTGATCCAAGTGTGAAGATATACAAGTTAATTTTTATATTCCCCAGAAGCACATTGGAAGTTCTGATGTGACAAGCAAATTCTGACCATGTCGTAATTCATCAGAAGATGCAACATCCATTCACATCAGAAGCTAGAAATCAGACTCTGAAGATTGGAAATATCAGACTCTGATAAGAGCAGTGAGAGCCGTTTTGTCAGAAGAACATTCTCTGCAACAATGATTGAATATCATCATCATACTCTGACATTCCAAAAGCTGATAGAATCAATCTTATCCACAGGATAGTGACGTTAGTACTATTGTACGAACTCTTTACCGGATTTGGCTAAAATGTTATCCTCAAGATTGATCGTATTCAAGGTTACCTGATTTGGTTAAAGAATGGTACTATCTACAGCTGGCAAAATCTCACCGCATCAAATTCAAATCAAATGCGCTCCACCTTCATCTATAAATAGGAGCAGATTTGAAGCTTTAGGATACGACACTTTGAACAATTTGAAAGAGCTGTTATTCTGCCAAAATCATCCTAAAGCACTAGAAATTCAAATACAACTTGAACTCATATTCAAATCAGAGACTCCAGTTTCAGCTTCTGTTAATTCATTAGTTGAATCTTATAATTCTTATATTAAGATTCTAAGTTAAGTCTTGTATCAAAAGTTGTATTTCTTTGTAACTGAACATTGATTTGTATATCATTTGTTCAGACTCTGTTTTTCTTATATTTGTTTTGGAAGTCTCTTGCCTGCGTGCTTGAGCATTAGGAAGTCTCTTGTTTGTATACTTGAGCATTGGAAGTCTCTTGCAAGTGTGCTTGAGCATTTGTAATCTGTTGAGATTATAGTGAACTCTCTTGGTAGTACAAGAGAACTGGACGTACTCTCGGTTTGTGAGAGGAACCAGTATAAAATCTCTGTCTCTATCTTTCTCTCTACCTTCAAAGTTCTGTTTAATTGTGTTTTGATTTCTAAACCGCTGCAAACTCTGATAAGTTTCTATAACTTAGAAGAAATTTTCAAACTGCCAAAAACACAATTCAACCCCCCCCCCCCCCCCCCCCCCCTTCTTGTGTTTTTCACACCTTCACTAACCCCTAAAAATACCAAAACATTTTGGCGAAAGCCTGGGCACCTGCCCGGGCTTGCCCTTGAGTAGCTTCGCCTATGCTTATATGTTTATATTAGATTTCAATTTGGTCTTTTCCGTCAGTTTTGTCACATGTGACAGACGGTTTGCATATGTGAACATACACGTGGATACCTAGACACTTGGACACGTGTTCAATTGAAACGGTTGAAATATCAAAATTAACAGAAATGACCAACTTATGCAAACGGTGGAAACATAAGAGATCAAATTGAAACTTTTAAAACATAAATGACCAAATTAAAATCTAAAATAAACATAAGGAACCAAATATTGACTTAAGCCAAAAAAGTATTTCCGTACTACTAAGTTATGAATTTTATTAAAGAATAAAATATATACTATATTGAATCTTAAACTATAGTTAATAATTTACAATAATTTTGTTTTTTAATTTAACCACTAATTTAATTTTGAGTCAGAGGGTCAGTTCTAGCATCAAGTGATTTCAGGCCCTTCTCGATCGCAGTTGCGGATGATCAAACCATGATTCGCCTTATCAAGTTCAATGTCAACTACCACTGAACCAAGTAAAATTAATATAATTTACAATACTTTGTTTTATATATAATCGACATGCAAATGCAAAGTGGTATCTGCTGACCTTGGTCCCTCCTTTCAATCAATGCTCCTGCTTCTGTATTCTGTGGGCTCCAAGGTCCTCATGAGTTTAGATATTGTTAACGTTACCAAGAGAAAATATGGATTTATAGGATCCAAATTCTCTGAAGTAAGAGAATCATGCATTTATAATTTTACAGAAATAATAAATTTTGACAATTAAATTAAAATTGGATGAATTAGATTACTTAATAATAAAATAATTTTGAACATTAAAAATTTAAAATTGGACAGTTGAAATTGGAAATTGCATCATGATAAGGATATATTATGCTGCTCAAATTGTATATTATGCATTCTCATATATTAATTTTTATTTCTTTTGTCCTTTACTGAGTTGTGATATATTAGGCTACATGATAAAAAATAAAATAAAAAATGGACCCCTCCAATTAAGGGCCTTAGGCGGTGGCACGTATTGTCCACTCCTACGAGTCGACCCTTTTAACATCTATTTTAGATAACTTGACGTATGTTCTTAAAACACATATTAACGTGATCCTTCCAATATTATATCTAAAACTATGCTCTATGCATTTACTTTATCTTTATCTCAGATTCTTTTGTAAATTGTTGGACTCTACTCTCTTGAGAAATGGATTTTACATATCAAAATCCTCTCCATTTAATTGACACTCCTAGATTTAAGTCCCCTAACCTTGAACTTGAGGCCTAAAAGTTTATTGAGCATAGGAACGTTGACTAATGACTATTTTAGTTTTGCTCTTTGTTTGAATTTTGAAATCTCATCATTCCAAAGGAGGAGAGATAGAGAATGACAAAATCACAATCACCAAGAAGGTTATTCAATTTGTGTTCTTTACTAATGTCTACACTTTTTGCATACTCAGCATCTGTTCAATTAAATGACCATGGTAATACTAATATTAGTACTTCATAATTTATATAATCTAATTTCTATATACACTTTATGATTTATATAATTTGTAACAAAAATCTTATTAATCTTATGATGTATGTTTTCTTTTTCTTCTTAATTTTCATAGATTGGTATTTTTGGTTTCCACTCTATTCAAGTGCCTGCCTCATAAATCTCACAAACTGCATCAAAAGATTCAAAACAACAAAACTGAACAAACCAATTGCAACAATTGCTCTATGGATTGGAATATTATTGTATATCAAAGTTGTGCTTGAAGATTTTATATATGATATAGCAGGGTTTTGGTCACTGGATCTAAGTGAGAGAGTTGTTAGGGAGAAAATTGGAAGCATATTAGTTGTTATATCTACAATTTTGCAGATGGAAGCAGCATCTAATGTTCAAAAAGATATTTCAAATATAGTAAAATATGGTGAGGTATTTAGGATGTTGAATTGAAATTGTTTTTTGTTATATCTTAATTGTGATGATTAGTATAATTAATTGAGTAATTATTTGGACAGGGATGCTGATCTTGGTTATTTTCAGCTACATGCTACCTTTTATCTTCTTTGTGATCCTAAAAGGAGAAATGAAGTTATAGTTTCAAATTTCAATCCAAATTGTACCTTTTTTGTTATTGTAAAAACCGAGTATACTCTGTCTGTACTTAACTGCAAAGACTAATCTGTCGAGTCTGAATCACTGCATGTAGTTCAATTTTTGCTATCTTTTACTATGAGCCAGCTCTAACTAAACCTTCATATACTCTCCAAAATTCTGCTATAACCGCGTTGCAGCTGCCATGTCTCGAAAACCTAACTATCGATTTACCTTTTGGTCCTCTAATCAAACCACCGCTGCCTACTCTCGTCCCACTTGTACTAGCTCCGTCTGTAAGGAGGCGATACTACCCAGCCGGAAGCGGACACCCGAAAATGGAGGCAGCTGTCCAACTTTGCTGCTGCACAGAAACCATTTACATATATACTAATATACTATAACGGTTAACCTATCACATAGTCAGAACAAGAATACTATGTTGTTTTCTGCAGTTTTTTTGGGTCTATTTAGATATCTATTCTCATATTGTTCTATTCGATGGGGGCATATATGTTTCGTAAAGAAGTTCGTGTTTGCTTTCAAACAATTTGGATGCTACTCGTTGGTCGATTTAGAAGGAGAGAAGGTTGATTGATAAAGTCAGTTGAAGGCAAGAAAGAAAGACTTTAGTTATGATTTGAATCTTTGGTTGTGTAATCCATCTGCTTGTCTCTTGGAACGGGAACTTGGAATGAAACTGCATTTTATGATGTAAAATGCGGAACGAGAACTTGGATGTCATCATGGTTCTTAGCAAGCAGGCAGGCAGCAGCCCCAGTCTGCTTCTGCCGATCACTTCATACTTCATAGCCACCATGTAGACTGCTTGCAGAAAAAATATGCTGAGACCAAAATTGCAGAAAACAAAAAGTTGCAGACTTAAATGGAATCAAAACAGAATTTAAACATTCTGGAGTGAATTATCCTGATAGCATGTCATACATTGCGACAACTCATCACAATTAAGAAAATATTCAAACAGAAGCTGAAATAATATAGTACACATACATATCAAAGAAACAATTATGTTTAATTATGAAAAGCCAAAGAAATAATATGGTAAAAAGTACACACTTTTTTCAAAGCAATGTTGAACTGTGAACTTGTACCCCTCAAATGGACTTTGATGCCGAATCACCGCAAAGTTTTGGTTCCTTCAAATACAGCCTTTCCGGCAAATATCCATATTTTGCTTGAAGTGTGGCCTCGAGACTGTCTTGGCAGCATTCAGCGCAAACAGTCGATGATAAAATATCAAGACTATTAGGCTGAGGTTCAGTCTTCTTTGCACGACTTCTTCTATTCAGATTAGATCTAGCCCTTCTCTCGAACCTATTTGATGCTTCTACCCAACTAGGTACATTGCGCTCCATATGAACAGCTTGACGATGGTGATTGAGATCAGGCAGTAAATCAAATTTCAAACCACAAAACCTGCAGAATAACTTCTGTAAACCACTTGGAGTCTTGGAACTATTGTTCAAAGAAGCTTCGTTTCCATACTCAATCATTTTAAGAGAATCATCATCGCCGGTAGATAAAGTCAGTTGCTCAGGAGCTTTCGACAGTCTCAATTCAGCAGGGTGAGATGACATAGCATGTAGCCACAATTCATTCATATTTTCAAAATGTCTACCACAAGGGATACATATTAAAAGTACAGAATGCTCGAAAAACTGCACACGGTGTCTCTCATGAACATGAGTTTCCATTAGTTTTTTGTTCTTGAATGTGTCGAGGCAAATTGCACAAGCATAGCTTCTGAATAACGACTTTGCTTCTTTTTCATGATTTTCCATCCAATGGTTGCCAAGTGTTTGACCATTAGAAAATTCTTCAAAGCAAATCTTACACTTGAAACCATTCTCAGTATCGAAACAAGAGTCGTCACTATGATCGTTGCCACGGTGAGGCGAGCCTATCCACTGAAGCGCCTTAATTTCATCAGTACTGGAAAGCATAAGAGTTTCACCTATGATGTTCCTTGCCGCGAAAGAATCATCCTTGTTGATGACTGTCACCGGGTTGATTTCTAATGGAATTTCCTGATGTGCCAAGACCATATCAGTGCAGTTTTCTTCAAATTTCCTCTTCCGAGTGCGACGCTTTGAATTTGACGTTTGGCCCTTCTTTACATTGCGGAGATGTTTCTTGCAGAATGCATGTCCACGAAGGGAACGATGCTTACATCTAGTACCGGATACAGTTATACCTCCACACATTGGAGTATGAACTTCAACACGTTTCCCTTTTTTATTTGAGAAATGCGCACAACAGTATATATCATTTCTAATTGCCGTTCTCGCGCACTGCCTTCCCTTGGCTTCGATATACGCTCTGCATTGTCGATTTGTAGTACCAGTACTACTCTCCTTAGTACCAGGTTCTTCAAATATTTGAATAGCCAATCCATTAACATTCTCATTCTCTTCTTGCAATTGGTTTTCTACCTGACCATTAACATTAACATCCTCATTCTCTACCTGACCATTATCATTAACATCCTCATTCTCTTCTTGCACTTGGTTTTCTACCAGACCATTATCATTACCATTCTCTAGGAGTTGAACTTGGTTTTCAACCTGAGCTGGTACTTGCATTACAAGTAATGAATCATCACTAGATTCAGCATCAAGTTTCATTATATCATATTCAGAATTTTCCATGCAAATCAGTTTTTCCATGTCTTCACTGTTTCATCAAAGATCATTCCATAAAAAAAGTTAGATAATGCAGTTTTTATTATTACATAGTAATTAACAAAAGAGACTGAATATAGAACACAAATGACACATAAAACTTCAAATTTTAATCGAAGGCTATAATACATTGTTTTTATGTCTCAAATATTGTGTCATTGTTAGTTAATTTATCAGTTATCAGCTAACTTTTCGGTTATCACCTAGTTTATAGTTTAATTTTATGAGACAGATTCAAAATGAACAAGTTTAAATCATTAGAAAGAATAGATGCATGGTCACAATGTTGCAATGCAGATCATAAAATAACAGTTTGTCTAAAGTTTTCTATGTTGTAGTGTTATACAAGCATTTTTCATAGTTTTAATCTTATAGATTTGAGTATTTAGTCTCTCAATTGTTAGATTTAGATTTCGTTAGGTATGATATAGTTTTGTAAGTTTTATCATCTCTTTGTATACTCATATGCTTATAATTATGGAAGGATCCAGATAGTTATATCACATTGGAGTGAAAAAAATAGTAAAATTATAAAATAATGAATTTATTTATGTATTATGTAGGTTATTTTTGTTTACATTATCAATGGGATTTTTATTTACTAGGTTACAAGTATAAATTTTTTACCGTCATTTACTAGTGATTAATCTCCGCCGAAGAATCTGTAGACCGGAGCACAGAAAGTTAGTTCTTCCCTCTCAGCCAACTTTTTTGATACATAGGAGCCATAAATCAAACTACTAAGCAGCTGCTTAAAGAGCCAAAACTCTTACCACTTAGACCAACTATTTTTCTTAATATTTCAGTCAATCAAAATTAACCATTTATATGATTTTTGAAATAAAATTAGTTATATAGACATAGGATCAGGGGGATTAAAGATGTCAACTTAGTCGACATATCTAATTTTTCCTTCATGTCTAAATGCTCTTAGAAGGTTATATATGTTTTTAATGATCCACAACTTATAATTGTTCAACAGTATTACATTTTTTACATTGTCGTTGTATATCAATTAAATTCTTATTTATATAATTCAAATATTAAATAATAAATGTAGTTATAATATATTAATACCAAATATTTATATAGAATTATAGTTGAGATTGAGTTGAAATATATACAGTATTACATATGATAACATATATGTAACAAAGCGTCGCCTTGGTCACCGCTTGCCATGCCAAGATCTGTCCCTGCTTATAAATTAGTTTTTTCAAAAAAATTTGCTGATTCAAAAAATATCTTAATAGTTGAGATTTTCAATTAACAATAGGATATAAAAATTAGATTAATATCCAAATTAATAACTAAATCTCTGTGGGTAAGTGGATTCTAAAACCCAAATCTAATCTTCTTTGTGAATCAATGATCTTAAAATTCTAAAACCCAAATCTAATCTTCTTTGTGAATCAATGATCTTAAAATGAGTAATAAAAATGAGATCTTTTTTTCTTTTAACAGGAATAAAAATGAGATCTCAAAAAGGGTTATTTTGGTCAAAAAAGAAAATCATCTTACAAAGTGATAAACCCTAATTACATCCACTGTATATTAATTTGAACAATTTTTTTTAAAAAAAAATGTAACTAGATCAATATATAATTGGGTATCAATTATATCACTGATATTTATGTAATCAATTACATTGTGGATTCATGAAAACTACTTATAAAATATAAATTATTGTTGTTTTTTAATTTGACTATAAGGATAAATTATATAAAATATATTAGGGTGAGATAATTTCATCAATAAAATTGAATGAAAAATTGATAGCCAAAATAATTGTCACATAATTTAGATTGGCAATTGGCTAAGTGTATGTTTGGTATATCTCAAAGTGAGTACAGCAGAATCAAGAAAACTTTTTTAAAATCATGGTGTGTCAATGTGATTCTGATATATCCACTATAATATCAAACATAGGCTAAGTAAAATTTTCAGAAAATTAATACATGAAACTTGAAAAGGGGGTAGTTGTAAAGAATATACCTCAAAATATTATTTATGTAGACAGAAATGAATCGGGGACCATGGGAATGACATTGAAAAAGATTTAACTGAGATTGAAACCTGAAAAGGTATATGTAGCTAATTTGATGAAATATGAGTTTGGATGGATTAGACTCTGGCCATAAATCATTCACCTAAATGCATATGTAACAAAAAAATAATGTAAGTTGAGAAATGAATTGGGGAGCTTGAGAGTTGAATACTATAGATGTAAAATTTTGAGAATGGAAAAGATTCGACTGAGATTGGAACTAGGAAGTGTATATGTTACTGAAATGATGAAATATGAATAGAGATTTTGGATTGATTAGACTTTTGCCATAAATCATTCACCTAAATGCGGAGGAGATTCTTGGATCATAACAAAAAAATATATTTGTTGATAATTTTTTTTAATAGGTTTATTTTGTAAATGAAAGGAGAAGATTTTTGGATTGTAACATGCTATCTATTACTCCCTATAACTTTTTATAAAATTAGAGAAATATATATATATATATATATATATATATATATATATATATATATATATATATATTAATACATATTTATTGTTAGTCAAAAACAATTATTGTTTAGTCAAAAAAATTATTAATACAGTGACACTAATGTTCCATAAGAATAATTCCATATGTAGCCGAACAAAAAAAAAATGGTAGCCGCAAGAATGTTGATATGCAATGGCTCGAGTTTAAATGTGAGACTCTACATTTATCTTAGGGTGAGATAGATTCTCCATTAAAATCGAATGAAAATTTATAGCCAAAATAATTGTTAAGGCTACTAGCGCAATAAGAAGTTACAACATGAGGGGTAGTTTTTTATTAAAAAAACTCATTGATTAATTCAATTGTATTGGGAAATAGTTGTTCATCACTTTTACTATGAAGCCAACCGCTATATATAGATGCATTGGCAAGTTAATTATGGTAATTGTGAAATAGGATATGAGTATGAATTTTAATTTTAGTGTTTGTCTAAGTGCTTTTAGTTATTTGTTGACGGATGATATATTGGGAATAGCTTCCCCTTATTTAATTATGTTGTAATCTCTTCCTTCTGAGCGTTAGTCCATTTTTTATATAAAGAAACGATAAGAAAATTCAGGAAATTAATTCATGAAACTGGAAAAGGGAGTAGTAGTAAATAATGTACATACCTCAATGAAATAATATAAGCGCAGATAAATGAATTGGAGACCTTGAGAGTAAAATTTTGAAAATGGCAATGGAAAAGATTTGACTAGGATTGGAGCTTGAAGTGTATATGTAACTGAAAGGATAAACCATGAATCATGAATAGAGATTTTGGATGGATTAGACTTTTGCCATAAACCATTCACCTAAGTGCGGAGGAGATTTTTGGATCGTAACAAAAAATATGTATTGTAGCTGGTATGTATTACTCCCTATGACTTAAAAAAAATAGGAAAAAAATATTATTAGTAAAAATATATATATTATTAATACATATTTATTATTAATCAAAATATTACTAATACCGTGAGACTAATGTTCCATAAGTATAATTCAACTTTTAATTGAACCAAAAAAAAAAAAACAATGATAGCTGTAAGAATGTTGATATATATATTAATACATTATTACACAAAAATACAGTGAAACCAATGATTCAATATTATATAATTTGAATTATCTTTAAATAAAGATACAAAACATTTACCACAAAATTGTCCATCTGATCTCAATTATAAAATAGAATAATAAAAAATTTACAAGAAAATATATAACTTTTGAGATGTCATTATTTATTTATTACTTAAATAATTTTTTAAATTTCATTTAAATTGTTTGTATTTTTAATAATAATGGGTGTATTTAATATTTTACAATATTTTGTCTATGATGTGCCAACTCAAAATATATTTTTTCTAAAGGTGTCAATTCAATAGTAAAATTTAGACTTTGTATTCTCAAAAAATCAAATCCAGATATCATATAAATTATAAAATGGTTATTTGTGTCATTGTTATTGATGAATAATTTCCCCTTGTTTAACTGTTCTTTTTTACAAATGTTTTAAAAAAATTATAATGATATATTTAGGAATAAGTTGAGAAAGTTTTTCCAAAACAAAAATAGAAAAAAGTTGAGAAAGTTATAACAATAAATAATTTCAATATTTTTGATGATTTTCGGATAGAAATAACATTATGACATAGGCAATTAATTGTTTTCTTATTATCGAATTTGAATCAAATACATTCGAATATTTTCTTTTCTCATCTTTAGTCACTGTTTTAACACACTAGTTATTTTATAATTATGGAAGAACGCGGCCATAGAAAATGGAAATTTTAAGTATAGTAAATTATGGTTCACTAAATATTAATGGTTGCTAGATCATTTATAAAATTAAATTCATCGATCTGGAAGAAAATTGGTTGTGTACATAGTTATTTATTTCATATTTTGGATTATGTTTCTTTATATCATAAAAATAGTGTGCTAGAGATGACTGAATGACACATACCACACAACCTATGGTTGAATGTGATCCAAAGTATGGTTGAATGACATTTGAAATTTTTTATATATTTTTTACCAAATTTTTTAAAAGAGTGTTTAAACTACTATTTATGTTTACAATATTTACATATTGTAATAGGTTATTAGACTATTATATTTTATGCATTTTTATATGTTAATTTTCTTTTATCTTAAATGCAATTGTCCTTTTTTTTTTAAAAAAATCGTCTATCTATTTTAAATATGTTAGACGTATTTTTGCTTACAAGAATATTCAGTGTAGTCTAATAAACACTGAAATTTTTGACCTCTTACCCCTACAATTATAGTTTCACCCCCTATAAACCATTCAATATTTTAAATTTATCGCTTTTGTCATTTAACTTTTTATACTTGATTTTTCACCTTTTGGTACACACATGAGTTCACCCCCACATGTATCAGAAAACTTATAAAATAAACATTGTTTCAACAAAGTTTTACCTAAGGACAACAAATGACCGTCACAAAAGACTAGAATAAGTCACAACATATTTTGGACTTCTAGTGATATTTTCGTCTATCATTAGAAATCAAATTTCTTCTAATTTAAGTGAAAGAGCAAAAAATTTTAAAAAAGGTTTTCTAGTAAGGAAAAATGATTCGGATTACTTCGATAAAGTTTATAGTATATGTCTGGAACAAGCTATGTATGCAAATTTTGGACATTTTGTGAATTTTTTGTCTATCACTACAAGTAAATATTCTTGTAACTTGAGTTAAAGAATATTGAACATTTTTAAAAAGGTTTTCCGATAAGGAAAATTGAATTACTTCAAATTAGATTTCTAGTACATGTTACAATGAGCTATATCTAAAGATTTTGGATGTTTAATGACAGATTTTGCCCGTCACTAAGTCAAAAAAATTGTAACTTAAGTGAAAAAACTATATTACTTTGAAAAAGATAGTTAGTTTATAATTTTGACACCCCTCTCTCATTCTTTCTTATGTGTACTGGAAAACTTTAAAAATTTATGAATAAAAAGGTGATTTTTTTTTTGAAGATTTTAGTTTATATATAAAGGTAAAATAGATAGTTTACTCAATATAGAGATGAAAGTATAATTATTGAAGTAGAGGGTAAAAGTTTATATGACAATTTTCAGTTCTTAGAATATTCTCTCTACTTTAATGACTCGGTTCGTGCCTACATTATGACCATGGATGGGAGAAATGAATCAACCATAATAATTTTAACATCAATAATGCTATTTGCACACAAAAGTTGACACCTTGTTCCATTTATGGTAAATAGATTTGCAGTATTATAAAAACTTGAGTTGTGTTATATATCAACAAATTTCACCTTTTGATTTATCACAAAAACGTATGTTGTTATCATATTTTTTAATCTATATTTCATTAATCAATTTGACTACTTCAGTAGTCAAGAAAATATAAGTCATTAATCATTTATTTTACATAGTTTCAAAATTGACAGTACATAATGTAAAACTGGTTAATGACTTATATTTTTTTGTTTAATGAAGTAGTCAAAATGATTAATAAATACGATATATGTTATATAAGTGGTTAACAACAATCACTTTAATAGTTAACGAAGTTGTAAATTTAGGTTACAATATACTCATTTTTTTGGGTTACAAAAATTCACCTCTATATTAAAAAAACTAATTAATTTGCACAAATAAAAAGGATATTGCTCACCGTATACAGATGTATGAATTTTGTGTCCATACTTGTGTTCCAATAGAATTTTTCTTTTAAGGAACACTTTAGTGTTTTCTTTGTATTTATTTTCTCTTTGTAATAGATTCTATTCTAAATTGTTCGAGTTTCTACTTTTGAGATATGAATTTTACAAGAATTATTCATATAATCCAAATTTCCATCTCAGTAGCATACAACACTTTACTGCTATGATTTTCATAACTTCAATTTCCATTTGATTGTGCGTAACTTCAGTCGTGATTAATGAGTGCAAGACTCGTGATACCAATTGAATTGAAAATTTGGTTTTTAGGAATGAATCTGGTTTATCATCCCATTTTTATAAGAATTTAATCAATTAAAGAAAAAAAAACTTTAGTATGTTCCAATTAAACTAAAAATTAGGAGGAGAAAGGAAAATACAATGAGATATCAGCATTGTTGATATCTGAGGGTTTGAGGGTATGCGATGGAGAGAAGAAGAGAAGAGAGATGTAACATTCCATTTTAATTATTAAAAGTAATAATAATTAGAGGTATAAATTGAGATAATCTTGTGTCAAATTGTAGTGAGAAGAGCACTAGAGTATATTAGACTAACCAATAAAAATATGACAAAGAAGCTATGGGACCCATTGACTTACTTAAAACAATTCCAATAAAACAAGTTTACATTCATTTTCTTCATTTGTGAAATTTATCAGTAACACATAACAACAAACTTTCCCTTCCTCTCTTCTATCTCTCACGCAAAAGATAATAACCACAATCAAAAACTTCAAATCCTTTGTTACATGGCTAAAAACTTTTAAGATTTCCACATCCCCCTTGGTTGTAAGCTCTGCATGTATGTAATTCTCCCTTAAACTAATTTAGAGGAACACACGCAAAAGCCATTTCAATTTATTCCTTCCTCTTCATAATCCACTTGGGTTAGTCCAGTGGTATTGGCTTGAGACCTGGGAATGTGCTCCTCTTAAGGTCCCATGTTCGATTCTCTCTGGTGCCAATTTGGGTGAGTTAATTTAGCTTCGTCAAAAAACAAAAAGAACATTTTCACAAATTCCACCATTAGGCAGGATGCATGTTTAGGATTCTTGAAGATTAGGTCCCTTTTACCCTTTTAGCAAGCTCAATGAAGAGCATGGATGTTAGTACGATGGAGTTGGGGCTGTTGGGACAAAAATCACGTTAAAAGCTCAAGGTAAGAAGAAATCAGTGTTTTCCCTTTTTATTTTATTTTTTCTGATTGATCGAAACAGCTTTGGGGTTGATTGAAGTGTTTGTTGTGTTTTCTATGAATGATAAGGTGAACTAGTAGCCTCATATAAGCCTTGATTGAAGTGGCAGCAGACTAACTGGTATTAGAGGGAATGGAGAAATCCTAAAGGAGAAATCAAAATGAGAACATCAGTTGGAACAAATAGGAGAAGTAGAACAAGGCTGGAAGTGAACAAGTCAGAACTAAGGTTTAATCAAGTCTAGTGACCTCTAGGAGTCATTACCATTGCTCATCAATTTCAAAGTGATGTTGTCTTTGTTGTTGTTGTTGAGTCTATCATGCATTCATTCATGTGCACAATGATGTTGAAAATGATGTTGCTTAATGAAGTTGAAAATGACGTTGCACATTGATGCTGCAAAGTGAAGTTGAAAATTATGATGTTGATATTGGTACCACATGCATTTAGAGAGTTTAGGTTGCATTGCATCCATCGTCTAATTGATCGTTGAAGTTAACTAATTGATTGAGTTGCTATATTTATAATGTTGTGTTTGCTGATGTGTTTGATCGTCCCAAAGGACGATATTTGTGTGTTTATGTTTTCCCTTTTCTTGTGTGTTAATACACCGATGCCTTGTGTGAATATAATCTCACCCCTTGCTTTTTGTCTTGTCTGGCTTGGCCCTGCGATTGTAAAATCGCAGTATCTACAGGTTGTCGACTTTCGAGTTCAAATCAAGGGAAGCCCGCTCTAATTGTGACACTTGGGAAGAAGTCTTAGAGTCTAGGATGTTTTGTTACTTTATTTTTAAAACTAATGTATTTTATTAGAAAGGAAGTTACTATGTTTGATCCTTATAACAATAATTTTTGATATTGGGTCCAATTTTCTAGTTCTTTTATCCGCTGCATATGTGTCTTAAAAGGAATTCTCGAAAAAGCATCTTGAAAATTAGATTATTATTAGTCTCGGGTTCAGGGCGCTACAAATTCACTATAAGATATATATTACATTACATACATTGAAAGAAACCATATCCTTAATTAGTCACTTTAAAGAAAATAATTTACTGAATAAATATTATCATCACTATACTCAAAGAAAGATAAGATTCCTTCAGATTGTCCTATAGCGGTTATTATTTTGATTTAATATGTCTTTACACTCAAAATTGGTAAATAACATGATAAGGATATACACTTTCAGATGTACATGATAACTGATAGTGATAACTAATAAGGATTTTTCCAAATATAAGGACCAACAAATTGTAAAATACATTTTATTGATTATCAAATTAAACTGCTCTGCTGTAAAAAATAAATAAATAAAGCTACTTTGAAGAAGCTCTAATTTTTTAAATCATAAGGTTTTAAATTTTTCTTATCATTTCTCCCGTATAAACAATCACTCGGATATACATGTTCAGCCAATCAGAATAAATTATAAGGTCTAACAAATATCTATAAACACATACTTCAAGAAACAAACACACTTTCTATTTAAAAAATCGACAATAATAATTTTCCAATAACACAGTAAAAAAAAAAGATAAAATCAATCTCAAATTCAAAACTTGCTAAGTTTAAAGATTGTTGACCCCTTGTGGATGATTTCAAGGGAAATACTTCAACTTACAAAGAAGTCAATCAAACTATGCTCTGGATTTTTAGCTGTCAAACCACCACATTCTTGGGTCATACAGAATAGAGATAAAACAAAAACAACACCTTGGGGAGTGCTGGTAATTGCAAGAAAAGTGGAAACCATTAAACTTGTTTCGCTATAGTCCAAATCTTATCCAGCCATAATTCCTTAGATTGTTGTTGCGGATGTCTGGAAACTAATAACCGGAGGCGTGTTGTCACACTAAACTAAGGCATTATCCGTAAATATTGCGCAACTCACTAGAGTACAATCGGTTCTTCTCAACGATAAACATGCCGAGACTATCAATACACTCATTAAAAAAATACTTTGTTTCGAAGATTAGATGAAAAAATAAACACAATGAGTTTGGACATGTATACTCTTAGTAATTGCTCTTCTGTTTTATAAAACGCATACATATATAATATATTGACCAAGTAAAAGACATTACTTTCATGTAAAACAAATCAATCATATCGATGAATATTTTCCAAACGGTTATCAAAATAAATAGGCTAATTAGTTACTATAAATTAGGATTGGCTAACCATCATATAGCAAGAAAATAATTACAATTTATTCGAGATAAATGAGCATTAAAAGAAAAACATGTAAGGCACTATATGACTAAGTCAAACCAATTAGTAATTGAATTAATTTTCAAATAAAATTGATTAAATTGAATCACAATAAAATGTGAAATAATAATTAACTTTTGAAATAATCAAAATATCCAACAATAAGCAGTCATACATCTATCATACATCTATCATTACTATATAGTAACATACAAAATCAAGTTTTCAAATGGAGGATATATCAAAAGTAAACACAATGCTAATTCTCAAATGGGTTAATCCTGGTGTCAATTCACTGCACAGTTTTCCTGCTCAATCAATTACAAACAATCATCGCCGGTAGACAAAGTTTCTTGCTCGTGAGCTTTCAAAAGCTTTAATTCAATAGGGTGAGCTGACATAAAATGTAATCGCAATTCCTTGGTATTATCAAAATGTGTACCACAAGGGATACATAGTAAAAGTAAAAGGTGTTCTTCAAATTGCACACGGTGTCTCTCTTGAACATGAGTTTCCAAGAGCTTCTTGTAGGTGAAATGTTCAAAACAAATAGCACAACTATAACCTCTAAATAACCATTGCGCTTCTTCTAAATGATTCTCCAAGCATACTTGTCGCATATTATTAGAACTCGAAGCATGGCGCTGATGTGTGCCATTATTGCTACAAAATGAAGGAAATGTAGCAAAGCATTTCATTACATCATGCTTCCATGTTTCCCACTCATAACCTAATTTTGGTTGCATGGGTGTATTCCAGAGAGCCCTAACATCTTTCCATAAAATCGAACGATTCAATTCCTAAACAAGAGAATAATAAATGTATCACAAATTTTGAATAAGTGGTATGTTATCCGAATACATAAATACCTATTTTGAACAAAACACTATCTTTTGCAATCCGCAATTGACAACACATCTTTCATAAATTGCACTTCATGAAATAAATAAAGTTAGAACATTCAAAAACAATAATGAATTTAGACACTTTCGACTATGGTCAAAAGTTTAAGTATTTTATTATCTAGGGTAAATAGAGTTTTACCTCCTGCACAGTAGACGAGTTTTGTTTTACCTTCAGTAAAAAAAAATTGTGAATCCCCCCTCATAATGTGAATATTCCTTCAATTACACCCCTTGCATTGTCAACTGGACATAGAATCTTCATTTTTTATGATGTGGCATGAATATGTGACTTTTGTTTTTAGTTTTTATTTTTTTATTGCCACGTTAGTGAAAAAAATAAATAACAAAATTTCAATTTATTCTTTTTAAAAAATACAAAAAAATTATTATATATTTTTTTTAAAAAATAATTTTTTAATGACGTGGCAAAAATAAATTAAAAACAAATCCACATATGCATGCCACTTCATAAAAAATGAAGATTCTATGTCTAGTTGGCATTTCAGGGGGTAATTGAAAGAATCTTCACATTACGAGGGGGAATCACAATTTTTTTTTTGCAAGTGTTTAAAACAAAGCTCGTCTACTTTCAGGGCGTAAAAGCCTATTTACCCTATTATCTTCTATGAGTAAAAAAATTGTTTCCATTGAAGATTTTTAAACATGAAAAAAAAATACTCATTATTTTTTCAATTAATGAATTAGATGCCAAAATTATATATCATTATTACCTCTTGAAGCAGCTCTATTGTCTCTGCATTATTTGCATTCTTGCATCTTTCAGCCCACGACTTATAGGAATGCAGTTTCCAATTAGCCTTTATATATTGCTGCATTATGTTCTATAAAGAGAAAAAAATGTTATACTATTTTAGTCACTTAATAAGGAAGTCATAAAAATATTAATTGAAACCAAGATAATTGTATTTATGTAATGAAAATTGAAGATATTAGTGGTTGTGATGCTTTCAAACTACTATGTATATTTAAAAAAGAAAAGAAACCGCATAAATTATATGTTAACCACTTAGATTGTTGTCGTAAGAGTTGCCAAATTTTAGTTATTCAAATAACATAACTAAAGGAAGAAAAAAAAAACGCTTAGGAATTGGAACTTACATTTTGCAGCTTCTTAACCATTCTTCCAAGTTCTGAATAAGTGTGACAATTATATGCTTCCATACCAAACTGCTTCCAAACAATCACATGTCGAGCAGATTCTATCAAAGCCTATATATATGTAATGTACAAAAAAAAAGGCAAATTAAAAAATATAGAGAATATAAAAATAGGAAAGTAATTAAGAAGATCAGGAAAATAGCATCACCAAAAAACTTACATTATAATGAATTAGATGCACAAGATGAAGCATGTCACCGGCAAGCTTTTGCATTATAAATTTTCGCGCAATAGTGAAGTCTTGTACAATTTCAGTTCCATCTTGATGAGTTTCATATGCTATGGGTTGAGGAAACTCACGAATTAATTGAACAAGAAGCATATCAACCCATAAATATTTCCTTGTTTCTGGAGAAAAAATGACAAAATATTTGTTCTGATTATCATTAGTTGGTTTGCCTCTTATAATTGATAGTGGCCAATCAGCCCTTGCACATTTGATGCCTGCATTCCACTTCTCTCCACACTACACAGAAGCAATGAAACAAAATTAATTACATGTATTGCATTTTGATTTTCCTTATTTTTCTAAGTTGCTTAATGAAATATGTAGGAGGAGATCTCTACAAGATAAAGACAATTTACATTATATTACATACATATAGACCTGTTTGGATAGACAGCTTAATTAATTATGTACTTTTAGGATAGTATAACCAGTTATCATATACGCGCTAATTTATAAACTATTTCTATAATAAAAGATAAAGTAAAGCTATATATTCATATTAGCTATAATTGTTTTTCTTCATAAATCATCATGTACAGCTTATAAAACAGTTTATCAATATGTCATATATTGTTTTCATATGCTCTCCAAAAAAATATCACAAGTACTTATGTCTGTAAATAAATTCATATACACTAATTCAAATAGACTCATATTCATTGTTGTCAATTGAGAATTGTTGAAATAACAGTTTGTTAAAATGCTGCCACACTATAATTTTATGAAGTTGTTATAGTCAATATTCACAACACTTTATATTAATTAGTGTATAGCGTATCACAAGATAAACCTGGTTTGCTCAACTCTTGATATGCTATCATGATGAAACATCGTTATAACCGCAATAATAACACAATAATAGCATTGTAGTACCATTATAACCCTAATAATAATTCATTTATAATTCTTTGTGACCAATTAATAGAAGAGTGAAACATCATAAATAAATAAATACAACATTAAAAAAACTAATTAGATAGATTCTCTAGGAATTATGATAGAAAACAAACATTTGAAAAAAGTATGTAAACAAGTAAATTTAGGCAATACATATACGTAACATTAATATATGTGTGTATATATCAAATAACTAATGTATCTGGTCTATAATACTGATCAGATACATCAATTATAAAAAGAACTGAAAGGAGTAAAAAATATACCTCAAGCTTGAACCACACAGCCACAGGGTCATCAACCTCCAACCATTCATAAAATGACAATGTTAATTGTTCTTTGTTGTTGTTTCTTGATGGTTCACCATGAAAATATTGGTTAGTAGTTAAACTTATTTCCTCTTTGTTGTTGGTACAAACTTCAACACATTTTCTTTTTTTACTTGAGAAATGCGCACAACAGTATATATCATTACTAATTGCCATTCTCGCACACTGCCTTCCCTTGGCTTCGATATACGCTTTGCATTGTCGATATATAGAATCAGGTTCTTCAAATATTTGAATAGTCAATCCATTGCTAGACAAGATTTCAGAATCTACAGGATTGACTGCCACCCTATGAACATTCTCTTGCACTTGAACTTGGTTTTCAACCTGACCATTGACATCATTCTCTTGAACTTCAACTTGGTTTTCTACCTGACCAATAAAATCACCATTCTCTTGCACTTGAACTTCATTTTCAACCTGAGTTGGTACTTGCATTACAAGTAATGAATCATCACTAGATTCATCATCTAGTTTCATTATATCACATTGAGAATTTTCCATGCAAATTAATTTTTCCATGTCTTCACTGTTTCATCAAAGATCATTCCATACAAAAGTAAGATAATGCAGTTTTTATTACATAGTAATCAACAAAAGAGACTGAAAATGAAACACAAATGACATATAAAACTTCAAATTTTAATTGAACGCTATAATACATTGTTTTTATGTCAAACATTTGACACAATTTTGTGTCATTGTTAGTTAGCTTATCAACTATAAACTGACTTATCACTATGAGTTAGATTTTCGGTTATTAGCTAACTTATAGCTCAATTATGTCAAACATAGTCAAAATGAACAAGTTTAAATCATTAGGAACAATAAATATACATGGTCACAGTGTTGCAAGTGCATATCATAAAAAATAACAGTTTATTTAGATTTTTCTATTTTTAGTCTTATACAAACGTTTTTCTCCACTAAACTAATTACTGATAAATTGCAATAGTTATGTAGCATTTGAATAAATATTAAAATAATAATAAAAATAATAATAATAATAATAATAATAATAATAATAATAATAAGATTTCTATTGAACCAAAAAGATAATAAATAAAAATATTATTTCTGAAAAAACAAAATTTGGATGATATTAGATTAGAGTATTTAGTCTCTCAATAGTGAGATTTAAATTTTGTTAGACAACATATAGTTTTGTAATTTTTATCACCTCTTCATAGGTATTTCTTGTACTTATAAATTAGTTGTTTCAAAAAAGTTCGTTGATTAAAAAAATCTAACAGTTGAGATTTCCAATTAACATTAGACGTAAAGATTAAATTAATAACCAATTTAATAACCGAATCGTTGTGGGAAGTGGATTGTTTTCCAAAACCCAAATCTAATCCTCTTTCAGAATCAATGATTCTAATTAAAATGAGTATAAAAAATGAGATATTTTTTCTTTTAACAAGAATAAAAATGTTTTTTTTTTTAAATGAGATCTTAAACTTCACCAAAAAAAATAGATCATAAGAAAGGGTTATTTAGGTCACAAAAAATTAAAATTTAAAAGTATCTTGAAAAAATTATTCGATGCGAAGTAATGTTTGAAAAAGTTATTTATGGAATTTATTTTTGATACCTTGGAAAAGTACATCCAAAACGGCACAAAATCCAACCAGATCATGCTCAAATTGTAACACAATGATAAACCCTAATTAAATCATCAATATATGAAATGTTATAAAAAAAATAATATTTATGTAATCAATTACATTATTGATACATGAAAACTACTCATAAAATATACTTTACTGTTGTTTTTTAATTTTATTATAATTAAAAAGTCTACAAAATATCTTAGGGTGAGATTGATTCACCATTAAAATCGAATGAAAATTTATAGACCAAATAATTTTGAAGGCTACTAGTGAAATAAGAAGTTACAACATGTGGGGTAGATTTCTGTTAAAATTATTCATCGATTACTTCAATTGTATTGGGAAATAGTTGTTCATCACTTTTACTGTGAAGCCAACCGTTGTATAGATGCATTGGCATGTGAGATCTGGGTATAAATTTTAAATAATGTTTGCCTAAGTGCTTTTAGTTATTTGTTGACTGTGGATGTATTGGGAATAGCTTCCCCTTGTTTAATTATGTTATAATCTCTTCCTTCTGGGCGTTAGCCCCTTTTTGATATAAAGAAAAAATAAGAAAATTCAGGGAATTAATATATGGAACTTGAAAAGGGAGTAGTAGTAAATAATGTACATACCTCAATGAAATAATTTAAGCGCAGATAAATGAATTGGAGACCTTGGAGTAAAATTTTGAGAATGGCAATGGAAAAGATTTGACTAGGATTGAAGCTTGAAGTGTATATGTAACTAAAATGATGAATGATGAAATATGATTAGAGATTTTGGATGGATTAGACTTTTGCCATAAATCATTCACCTAAGTGCGGAGGAGATTCTTGGATTGTAACAAAAAATATGTATTGTTGATAGATTATTTTGCAAATGAAAGGAGGAGATTTTTGGATTGTAGCTGGTATGTATTACTCCCTATGACTTAAAAAAAATTTAGAAAAAAAATATTATTAGTAAAAAAATAATATATTATTAATACATATTTATTATTATTCAAAAAAGTAAATTATTTAGTCAGAAAAAATTATTAATACAGTGACACTAATGTTCCATATGTATAATTCAACTAGTAACTGAACCAAAAAAAAAAAATGGTAGCTGTAAGAATGCTGATATGCAGTGGCTCGAGTTTGAATTTGAAACTCAACATTTATAATATGAGTCTAACCAATAGGTTATTACACAAAAAATACAGTGACACTAATGATTCAATATATAATTTGAATTATATTTAAATTAAAGTTACAAAGTCAATTATTTACCACGAAATTGCCCATCTGATCTCAATTATAAAATAGCAGAATAAAAAAATTACAAAAAAATATAACTTTTGAGATTGCATTATTTATTTATTACTTAAAGTTTTTTTAAACTTTCATTTAAAATGTGTGTATTTTTAATAATAATGGGTGAATTTAATATTTTACAATATTTTGTGAATGACATGTCAACTCAATAGTAAAATCTAGACATTTTATTCTAAAAAAATCGAGTTCAAATCTCATATAAATTATAAAGTGGTTATTTGTGTTACTGTTATTGAAGAACAATTTTCCCTTGCTCAATTGTTCTTTCTTAAAAATGTTTTATAAATTTTTATAACATTATATTTAAAAGAAAAAAAATTGAGAAAGTTTTTCCAAAACAAAAAAGGAAAAAGTTGAGAAAGTTATAACAAAATAATTTCGATAATTTTGATGATTTTCGGATAGAGATAACAATATGACATATACAATTAATTTTTTTCTTCTAATTATTGAATTTTCTATACATTTGAATTTTTTTCCATCTTTAGTCAATGTTTTCACACACAAGGTATTTTATAATTAACAAGGGTGCTAGAACCGGATCGCATCGAACCGGTGAGCTTATCGGTTCAAGGTTCAAGTGGTCAAATTAGGGTTGGACCGGAGTCGGACCGGGTCAGACCGTTTATAATTACATATATATTTTAATTAATATATAAATAAAAATAAATAAATAGTGACTCAATATTCCTTAGTTTCACATATTAAAAAGATGAAATGTCATAAAGTCAATATAAAATTAAAACTTTGGTACATTAAACATAATTTTTTTAATTCAAACCAAATTAGAAATTACAAAATATTAGAAAAGAAATTGTGGTGAATATTGATCATTCAAGTTATAATATTTGATGTTCATTCTATTGATGATAATTGTAATATATTAGGAAGTTTTGCTACCTTAATTATAATATTGATCATTCAAGTTAGAATAATTTCTTATTTATTGTATTGATGATAATTGTAATATATTAGGAAGTTTTGCTTATTTCCTAACAATCACACTAATTAGAATATTTACTTAATATTAGTTTTCCTACCTTAATTAGAATACCGGCTCAATTTTAGAAAGTTTTGACCTGTTTTAAAAATAATAAAAAACTGAACCATTGAACCGTTTAAATCGGCCGGTTTACCGGTTTTTTCCATTTTGGAGCTTGTTCGACCGGTTTTTTACCGGTTGGCTTGCTGCCCGGTTTTCAAGCCTGACCGGGTCAGATATATGACTGGTTCACGGTTCGACAGGCCCGACCGACTAGTCCGGTCCGATTTTGACAACCTTGATAATTAAGGAAGAACACGACCAAGTAAAATGGAAATTTTGAGTATAGTAGATTTTGGTTTACTTGAGAGTATCTCCAATGGTGAATGGTGATACTACATGAATTTAATACATTACCAATAAGTGGTTCATACAATGTCATATAATAATTTTGTAGCTCATATATATTTTGTTTCAACGATACAAAATTATATAACTCATAAGCATAGAAAATATTTAATATGACTCACTAAATAAGCAAATATTAAATTGATGATATGATATCTTAAATAAGATACTTGAATCATTCTTTAGATATTCACTTTCACGTCATGGTTTCTGCAATGATAAAACAATTTAAAGTATGGATCATTAGTCTCAGAAACTTTTTTTTTGACACAATTAGTCTATGAAACTTAAATATCCCCATCAGAGATGCTCTAAGGAAGCATTAAATATTAATAGATGCTAGATCATTTAAAAAATTAAATTCATTGCTCCAGAAGTGTAGTTATTTATTTTCAAATTTTGAATTATGTTTCCTTAGATCACAAAAATACTTTGATAGAGATGACTGAATGACACATATACAATACAAAATACGATACATATATGCTCAAAATATGGTTGAATGGCATCTATACGATAAACTAAATAAAAAACAGGATTTTTTTTTAACCAATACTAGGATTCCATGATTTTTATTTTTGTAGTGTGCAAGTCCTTAGTTCACAACATATTTTTAATTCTAGTCATTTTAAATTAATTAAAATCAATAAATTTGTTGAAAAAAATTATAATTGAAATTATTTACATATAGTGTAACATCCCAACTCCTAAAATTATTCAACTAATTTTAATTAGAAATGGTCTAATAAAATTAGAAACAATTTGAGGAAATTAATTAATTAAGTCATGGGATTAAAGTGTATTATGTGTAATATTAGCAAATTCAATTTGATTTAAGTTATATAATCATACCTTAAGCCTATTCTTAAGATTAATTAACTTTAAGATTTCAAACTTCCCTCCCTCATGTGGCTCACCACACATGACTCACTCTTAGTGCTTTGTCAAGCCTACACCTCATCCATGGTTCAACCAACTAGAATTCATGCAATGGGTTAAGTAAGTATTGGGAACTTACTACTCCTCTTTAACCTCATACCATCAGAAAAATCTGATTGTCACTAACCTCCAAATTTATTACCAACTCCCAACTCAAGAATTTGTCCATTAGAATACAACTACCACACCAACAGTAGAGATTCCTATCTCATGAACAACATCAGGATCTGAAATCACTGAGGTCTCACTTTTCCATCTTCCCTAAGCTTCACATGTTGCTAAACAACAACAATGCCAATCACTTGAACTTCTCAAACCAATGGTGATGCATGCATGTTCAAACCTTAGCCAAACCATGTACTGTTCTACATCAGAAACATTCCTATAAATACCCCCAACCCCATCAGTTCTGATCATCAACCAAGTATCAAATTCTTAGAGCAAAACAAAGGGGTTTCAAGAGTCAATTTTCAAACTCTGTCCAAAGGGGTTCGTGGGTCTTGCTAGGAGTTGCAGTAGTTGTGGTGAGAGCCCAGAAGCAAGGTTAAAGCTTCAATTCCAGGTGGGTTCTTAGGCTAGGTAGTTTAGTTCCCCAATTTCTCAAAATTGCATGTTAACGTAGGATTTAAGCAAATTGTTGTGTGAGGGGAATTAACTCCCAAATTTCCCTCCATTCTATCTTATATTATACGTTTTATGTTTCTGCACTATCTTAAATGAGGAATGTAGGTGAAACATTGGGAAATTTTTGATTTTCGCAAAACAGGGGCCATTCTGCATGAACTCGCCATGGCGGGTTGATGGCGGGCATTCATGGCGAGAAGAAGGTTATGGGCTGAAGAACTTCGCCATGGCGGGCATTTGCTCGCCAGGCGAGTTGTTTAGGTCAGAACCTGAGATTTCGCCATGGCGTGCTGGCATTTCGCCGTAGCGAGATTGTGCAGAAATGACCTGTAAACCTGCCATGGCGAGCAAGTAACTCGCCTGGCGAGCTTACACAGAACAGCCTGTAACTTTTGTTTTTCAAAATGTTTTTAACGCTCGTTTTATTTCGTCATCTGAGATAGATAAATTGCAGTAATGTAACTGATATAATGTTAAATAGAATGTCAATCACAGATAATCTTAGGGTATAACCTAGAATTAATTAAGATTGCATGTACCCCGGGTTTGGGATAAATTATGGTAGAATGAACAATGTTAGCAACTGTCACTTAGGAAGCGATTCTGAATTGTCGCATATGAATTCTCCCAATGGGATTATTCATCAGGTTATGTATTGTGAGCTGTATGCCGTGATCGGATCGATCAACGGACAAGGCAGGCCTTCGAGATATGCTCACCTCGGAGAATCCTTGTGGTTAAAATGAATAAGAGTTAATTTTCTGTGTTACACCTTTATTACATGCTTTATGTTATGATTATGCTAGTATGATATGACTGTTTAGGTTTCCCCCGGTGTAGTCACCTTAGGAGGGTAGTAGGACTCACTGAGGCTTAGTAGTCTCACCCCACTCCAAACAATTTTTTTTTTCAGATAAGCAGGTTGGATAAAGGTATGCTGGTTGGTGTGCTTGAGGCTGTGCTTTGGATGACATTTATTTCATGCTTTCTAGTTTCATCGTTTTGTTGTTTTTCTATTCAATAAACTTTGTTGTGGTTTCTTTCTATTGTTTCCGTTGAACTTTTGTAACTCTGATGTAATCAGCACCTGCGTGTGCTTAAATTTTCAATTGTAATAATAATGTACTCAGTACCAGTTGTAATATTTCACTGATATTCTAGACATTTTATGTGGGGTGTTATATATAGAACTTATTCACAAACTCAATCATTACGTCATTTCAATCTTTACATAAAATTTAACCTTAAATTAAGATGTCACTTTTTTGTAATATTATTTACAATGATAATTATTTTTTATGCTATTTATAATTAAAATAGAGTATAATTCTTTTTAAATAATTTGTGACTTTTTTATTAGAGGCCCCTTTCTAATATTTAAACAAGGCCTCCAAAAAGTAATGAAAGCTCTACTACTTGAAACCAGAGGGTTAATAAAAAATAGACCAAAATTATTTGAATTTTTCTTATAGTTAAGACCTATGAGACAATGAGATTTACAACTGTCAGTGTTTTTGTATGTATTTAATTAATTTTGAAGTATGTGATTTTTTATAATTACTAAACTAATTTTTTAATGTTAATAATAAAAATAAAATATTTTTGATTTTGCTTTCCATGTGTTATATTGTTGTCACCCCAACATTTTGTTTCTAGTTTTGTCTATGGTTACCCTATTGTGGTGTTGTATACAAAACAACTTTTTTGTTTGGCAGAGGAGAAATAGGAGAGAAATAGGGAGAAGAGAAAAAAAGCACGAAAATCAATATATCAACTTTCATGCATTGATTTTCGTGTTTTTTTTTTCTCTCCTCTATATTTCTCTCCTATTTCTCCTCTGTCAAACAAAGACCACTTTTCCATCTTTTTTCATGACAAAAGGGACAAAGCCCCAAAAACCGAAACTAAAAGCCTCTAGAAAAGCAAATACAAGCATAATCCGCCAACAACCACAAAGAAACAAAGTTATGAGCAAATTTAAAAATCTTGAAATTGCCACTTAAGGATAATCCATGTTTCACTTGGAGGCCCGTCACTTGATTGCCTCTCCAGAAACATGATTCCAATCCACTAAGCCAAATTGGTTATAGATATGAATATGATAAATATTCTCCACAAGAGTACGCTGATGGTGAGTTGGAAGGAATCTGTATATCTTTTAGAAGTTTGATTGCAAACAAAAAATCTAAATAAATTTTAACTTTGGGATAACCACGCTTAAGCCCATGCTACTTAAACCCATGAAATGTCACCACTTCATTATACTTCCCGTCGATTTTATTTGTAGAAAGTAATTAATTTAATTTTAAAAACGTGTCACACATACTCTTGACAACTAAATATTTAAACAATTTGAATTTATGTAGCGGAATTAAGAAAATAAAGCAAAAATAATATCTCTAAAGTCTTAATACAATAAATACTTAAAACAAATTAACATGTCTTCGGCTTCATGATTGTGGCTCCTGTGGAACTTGCAGAATTTTTTCTTGTCTTCTTTTGGGTTCTCTTCAATCTCTTTGGGGAATTTGATTTCGGCTTCAGCAAAGTCGGTATTTGACGTATTTCTGTACTCCCTCTATCCTTAATTATAAGTAAAAGTTCACTTTTTAGATTCATTGAAAAAATGATGTATTTAACCTACATTATAGTTCAGATACATCAATTTTTCAATGAATCTGAAAATTTGACTTTTTTTATAATTAAGGATGGAGTACTATTTTATCTCTTGACGTGTTTAAAGGAGTATGTTCTGAATACTTCGACGTTGTAACACCCCGTTTTTCATAACGCAAAAAGGGCATTAATTTTTTTTTTCTTTTCAACTAACACTCAAAGTGCGCATAATAGTTTTATAAATGAACCGGCATTCAAATATACAAAAGAACTCATTACCAAAAGGTGCTCCGACAAGCAAAGTGTATTTCCTGAATAATTACAATCCAAGTCTAAGTATTCAAAAACTTACAACCAACGAGTTAGAAACCTATGCCTAGAACCAAAAGGCACGGTGCACAAAACACACCGGCGCATAGTCTAACTACTCTAAGCTAAAACTCCAACCGCTCACCGGGGTCTGGAACAGCCACCGTCGTCACCACGACCTAACCCATCATCTGGGTGGGATGAGCCCGCAAATGAAAGAAAGGGTCACCACAAAATAGAAGGTATATATATATAACCGGTGCGAAAAATTGTACACATAGCAATAATTCCACGAAACACAAGAGAAAGCTCTTTAACTCGAAAGTATTTCCCACCAACGGGTTTATATAAATAAATCACCAAGCCTAATGCAGACTTCTACAATGGGTGCGACAACCGATTACTGGTTCGTCACATGCATGATTTTCCGGAAAATTAACCTCTCCTCGAAGAGTCGTGGGGTAGGCAAAGCCACACAGAAATATACGTACCCGCACTAAAATGCCACACAAGGCAGGTGAAGTCACACAGACAAACACCAGGCGAAGTCACACAGACAAACACCAACTCAATATAAATCCAGAGGGATTTGGCGAAGCCACACAGTCAAACGCCCGGTACGTAGGCAAAGTCACACAGACATACACCTAGGCACGCAACTATGAAATGCATGGCATATATTCTCTTCGGCATATACGGGATAGTCACACAAGACAAAATCCTCGCGTAGTCCTATCTGACGCACGCATTCATATATGCTCATGCAAACATTCACATAGCCTAAAGCCTATGCACAAGCATCACAACATACATACATTTCTCAATCATATGTAAATTGCACATATATTTATAACCACGTTCTCATCAACGAGAATACATAAGTACAAACATGCCAAGCACACAGCAAATGCATAAACAGCAAAAACAAGCATGTCGTAACCGTTTTAAAAGACGGAAATAAAGTGGAGCCCTTACCTCGTCAAGCACTCAACTAACACACGATCGCACAACACTTACTTGCTTCCTAAAACAAGCAAAGTATTCAATCAAAACCATATCCAATCAATCCTTAATGATTTGGACTCTAAAACCCCAAAAACCAAAGGTCTTCTAAGGAAAAATCCTTCTTTCGGATACCAAACCAAAAACTATCGTATTGATCAACACTCATGAGTTATATGTACTATTTTTAGGACCCAAAACAATAGTCACAAGTCTTAAATAATTTGAAATGCAAAATGGCCGTTTTCTTGCGTTATAAGCTACGTACTTTCCGAGTACCCGAAAAACTCGTTTCCAATCCCAACCACTTCCATAAATTAATAAAAAGGGATTAGAAAGTTAAAAACCAAGTTTAGAAATCAGAATCCAAAATCTCAACTCCCAGAGCTCGCCCTGGCGAGTTGGTGGCGAGTGAAGGCAGAGAGTACTGGTCTTACTCGCTCTGGAGCTCGCCCTGGCGAGTTGTCAGGACCTGTGACACTCGCCCTGGCGAGTAACCACTCGCTCAGCGAGTTTCAACTGTCATGACAGCAAAAGACAGCAACTCACACCACCTTTTTCCATCCAAGCCTAGTTTGATTCTATTAGTTCCCTACATCTTTTCAAGGCATAAAAGCAAACCATTTCCATAAGCAAGCAACACATTTCCGAAAGCATGTTGGTTGCTTCGAGTGCAAGTTATTTGATTTTCATTTCCAAAATCAAAACCAAATCCAAGCACAAGTTTTATTACGGGCCTTAACCGTCCGGTAATCATTTTCAAACATGTTTTCAAGGTAAATAGCGACACCACATGTCACAATAGTTTTAAACCATTTTTGACCCCAAAACACTACCCAAAACACTTAGGAATATTTTCATAAACCTCAAAATATTTTTCATCGGATTTTCTAAAACAAAACCATACAACGCATTTCCCTTTTGCTCAAAGGTCCAAAGACAACTTTTCTTTTCAAAACCTTACAACATAGCCTCATGTTATTGATCAATACATAACCAAACCAAAACCCTAACTTTTCTCATGAGATTTTTCACCAACTCATGGAAAACAAAAACAACAAAGCCTAGCATGCTTACTAAACTCTCATGAACAACTTTCATGAAACAAGAACTAGCAAGAACAACATTTCTCACCAACCCTCTTAAGAACATAAACCCAAAAACTCTTAAACTCTATAAGTCTACCAACCTAAGAGATGAGAAGAGAGGGTTACCTTTAGAAAGTGATTCTCTACACTTTTCCTCAAAGCTCCAAAGCTTGAAATGGAGTGAAATGGTGAAGAATGGAAAATTTAGTGAAGGTTAAGGTTGAGAAATGGAGTTCCACGTGAAAGAGAGAAAGAAAGGAGTGGAGTTTATGATTTTCTTAAGTCCACAATCAACAAACCTCCTTACTATGCCAATGCTCTTGCTCACTCATGGCCATTGGATCAAAAGACAAAAAGCCAAGACACAACCCTAGCCATTGGATCAAACCAAACCAAATCCACTTGAGATATAACTCAAAACCTCATAGAAACACTCACACGTTCAGCTCTCGCGCGCCGCGACGAACGAAACTCACCAAAACAGAAAACCTACAGACAGAACGTCTATCGTCTAACATTTCCAAAACTTATCGCCGAATCTTTTTCCGCGACTGTAATTTTCTTCCATACTTCAGAAAATTAATCTCAGAATATATCCTAACTCGCGCAGATATATAAAACTTCCATCCGAAACCTCACTCAAAACAGACGCAATAAGATTTTACAACGACGGGTAAAATCCTACTCGTTTTTCCAAAAACCAGAATAATCCAAAACTTATTATTCTGAAACCACAAGTAACTTCTTATTCAAGCAACAGGATCACAGAACCAAAGTCTGTACAATTACAGTGCACGAGCACTAAACAGGCTCAATTACAGCAAAGCTAATAATTACACGATGTTTCGTCACACGAACACATCGAACCCTAATATTCCTTAAACCAACTATACAAGAAATCTTGGGTCTTACAATACTACCCCCCTAAAAGAAGTTTCGTCCTCGAAACTTAGACGTCGTCAAACAAACTGGGGTATAATTCTTTCATCTTACTCTCGAGCTCCCAGGTGGTATCTCCTGTAGCTTCGTTCCATATCACCTTCACCAAAGGTATCTCTTTCGTTCTCAAACGCTTCATCTTCCTATCCGCAATCTTGATCGGCGGAACCTCAAATGACAAGTTATCCCTCAACTGGATATCATCTGGTGTGATCACATGTGATGGATCCGGTGTATATTTCCGCAATTGCGACACATGGAACACGTCATGAATCAAAGATAGTACCGGTGGCAACGCGATCCGGTATGCTACCTTCCCAATCCGTTCCAAAATCTGATAAGGCCCTATAAACTTCGGAGTCAACTTCTTTGCTTTCAAAGCCCTTCCAACACCAGTTGTTGGAGTAACACGGAGAAATACGTGATCCCCCTCCTCAAACTCTAAAGGCCTCCGACGCCTATCCGCATAACTCTTTTGTCGATCTTGAGCAACCTTCATCATTGCCCTTATCTTTCGGACCTTGTCCGTCGTCTGTTGTACCATTTCCGGTCCTACTATCATACTTTCCCCATCTTGGTACCAACACAAAGGAGTCTGACATCTCCTCCCATACAAAGCCTCGTATGGTGCCATTCCAATACTCGCGTGGAAACTGTTGTTGTATGTGAATTCTATCAAAGGTAATACATCATCCCAACTTCCACGATCATCCAACACGCATGCTCTCAACAAATCCTCTAGTGACTGATTTGTTCTCTCAGTCTGCCCATCTGTCTGAGGATGATAGGCAGAACTCAACCTCAGTTTCGTCCCCAACGCCTCATGCAAAGTCTTCCAAAAATGTGAAGTGAACTTTGGATCTCTATCCGACACTATACTTGACGGAATCCCATGTAACCTCACAATCTCAGCAATATACACATCGGTCAACTTTGCCGCCGTATCCGTAATCCTTACCGGTAGAAAATGAGCGGATTTAGTCAAACGATCCACTATCACCCAAATGGAATCATGCTTCCTCCTGGTCTTAGGTAAACCAGTGATGAAATCCATAGAAATGCTATCCCATTTCCACTCGGGGATATCTAAAGACTGCAGCATCCCTGCTGGTCTCTGATGTTCAATCTTCGCCTTCTGACAAGTCAAACACGACGCCACAAACTCGGCCACATCCCTCTTCATACCCGGCCACCAGAAATCTTGCCTCAGGTCCTGATACATTTTCGTTGCCCCGGGATGCATACTAAGCTTACTCTTGTGTGCCTCCCCTAGAATGGTGTTTCTCAAGTCCATCGCATCGGGCACACACACCCTACCATTACATCTCAAAATGTTGTCCGGTCCCACCTTGAAATCTCGGTTGGTTTCCCGAACAATCAAAGCTCTTTTCCCCATAAGGAACTCGTCACCTTGACAATTAGCAATGTCCTCCAACAAACCATTCGAGATGGTGATCATACCCAGTCTCATATTCCCTAAAGCAAACTCTACCTCTAGGTGCAAGTCACGAAACTCTCTCAACAACTCCTGTTGACTAGCCATTTGTGCCGAACAAACCGACACACTCTTCCTACTCAAGGCATCGGCTACCACATTAGCCTTTCCCGGATGGTATTCCAACGTAAAGTCGAAGTCTTTCAAAGTTTCCATCCACCTCCTTTGCCTCATATTCAACTCCTTCTGGTCGAACAGATACTTGAGGCTTTTATGGTCACTAAACACAACGAGAGTGCAACCATAAAGATAGTGTCTCCAAATCTTCAATGCGAAAACAACGGCCGCAAGCTCTAAATCGTGCGTAGGATAATTCTTCTCATGCACTTTCAGTTGCCTGGACGCATAAGCCACTGCTCTCTTGTGTTGCATCAACACACAACCCAATCCTTGATGAGAAGCATCACAATAAACCTCATACGGTTCATCCGACTGTGGTAACATCAAGACTGGTGAAGTCGTCAATCGCTCCTTCAACAACTGAAAACTCAACTCACACTTCTCCGTCCACGCAAACGGTTGATCTTTCCGCGTAAGTTGTGTCATCGGTGCCACAATCTTAGCGAAACCTTCAATGAACCTTCGGTAATAACCGGCCAAACCAACAAAACTTCTCACATCAGTCACTGTTTGAGGTTGCTTCCATGAAAGTACCGTATCAATCTTGGCTGGATCCACGGCTATTCCCTCTTTTGATATAACATGACCGAGGAAATTCACCTCTTCCAACCAAAAGTCACACTTCGACGGGTTTGCATACAACTTACTTTCCCGCAAAACTTGCAATACCAAGCGAAGATGCTCTCCATGTTCCTCTTCACTCTTCGAATACACCAAAATGTCATCAATGAACACCACCACAAACTTGTCCAAAAATGAGTTGAATAACCGATTCATGTACGCCATAAAGATAGCAGGTGCATTCGTCACTCCGAACGGCATCACTAGAAACTCATAATGCCCATAACGCGTCCTAAACGCCGTTTTCTGAATATCCTCATCTCGAACCCTTATCTGGTGATAACCAGATTTCAAGTCGATCTTTGAAAACACTGAGGCTCCCCTCAACTGATCCATCAAATCATCGATTCGTGGCAATGGATATCGGTTCTTGATAGTCACCTTATTAAGCTTCCGATAATCCACACACAAACGAGATTTACCATCCTTCTTCTTAACCAATAAGACCGGTGCTCCCCAAGGCGACACACTAGGCCTTATGAAACCTTTCTCTAACAAGTCTTCAATCTGACTTTTCAACTCTACCAACTCAGCTGGAGCCATCCGATAAGCTGATTCCGAAATCGGACCCGTACCCGGTTGTAAATCAATAAAGAATTCCACCTCTCTACACGGAGGAAAAGCTGGAATCTCCGATGGAAACATATCTTGGAAATCCTGAACCACTCGAATTTCCTCAATTCGGATCTCCGACGTCACTCCTAAGCTAGCAAGTGAAACTATCTCCGGTTCTCCATTACACATAACCACAGAAAGCCGATTTGCAGACAAGTACCTTCGCACACCTGGCTCGGGAAAGAAAACCAATTTCCGAGCACAGTCTAGAATCACATAATGATAAGACAACCAATCCATCCCGAGGATGATCTCGAGAGATAAAAGCGGTAGACAAACCAAATTGACCAGAAAATCCCTATTCTGGATCACTACCAAACAATGCAAACATGCAGTATTCACTACCAAATCCTTAGCAGGAGTCAAAACATTCAAATCAAACGGAAGCACAGAAACATTCAAACTCAAACGATTTGCACATGCCAAAGATATGAATGAGTGGGTTGCCCCCGTGTCAATCAAAGCAGTTAAAGAATTACCTGCGATGTGACAGCTCTCGTGGATAGCATTGCTAGCCTGCCCACTCAGTTCAGTGCCCATACAGTAAGCACGTGCCTTTGCCGCAGGTCTGGCACCCTGTGAACCTTGTGCCACATTTGCCGACGGCCCAGTCTTCGGGGCTCTGCAATCTCTAGCAAAGTGTCCCGGCTTCTTGCAATTGTAGCAGGTGTTTCCCACCTTCGGTTGCGTGCACTCATTAGAAAAATGCCCCGCTTCTCCACAGTTGTAGCAAGTCCCCTTACTACCCTCTGATTTTCCCCGGGTTCCCTGATTCACCGATCGGCCTGGTCCTTTACTATTCTGAGGACGGTTATACGGCTTACTCCCTTGCCTCCCACTATTCTGAGTCGAACCACGATCATTGGTGCGACTTGGTCCTCCGGCATTAGAATTCCCTTGGCGGTTCACCCGCTTATTCTTCATGTCTTCCACCTCTTGGCACTTTTCAACCAAGACCTGGAATTGTCGAATACCCAACGGCACAACCGCATCCTGCAGTTCGTACCTCAGCCCATCCTGAAATCTACGGCACATATAAACCTCATCTATCCCATCCCTAAAGAAGCGGAAGAAACGGGATAGTGATTCGAACTTCTTGGCATATGCCTCAACATTCATGCCCGCTTGCCTCAGCCTCAGGAACTCTTCACCATACCTTTCCCTAGCTGTCTCAGGGAAGTATTTGGCCAAGAACCTCCTCTTGAAGTTCTCCCAACTCAACTCTTCATGAACATTCTCCATGATCAGTCGGGTGTTCCTCCACCAATACTCAGAACCCCCGAGCAATTGATAGGTAGCTAAGACCACCTTCTCTCCTTCTGGACAATGAATTGCCCCGAATATCCTCTCCACAGATTGGAGCCATAGGTCAGCAGTTTCCGGACCTCCCTCTCCGTTAAACTTTGGAGGAGTCTGGTGGTTGAAATTTGAAAGAAGTCTAGATCCAGCCGCAAGTATTTCCCTTTCGCGCTTTTCCAGATCCCTTTGCGCCTTAGCATGGCTCTGAGCAGTCACAGCCGCTGCCATCGTATGCATGGCATAAGCCATCTGGTTTATATCAACATTATCCGCCATAGGTGCTGTAGGTGCCCTTCTTGGAGGCATTCTATTCTGCACAATACCAATTCTGATTAGATTCCTTATCCAAACATTTCTGAGTCTCAACAGAAATCTCATACAACGGTTACTAACACATAACCCGACACCGAACAACCACTAGAACTGACACTACTCTAGCTATGTTCTAACCGACTCTGGACTAACGACTCAAGTATACACTTTCCCTTTGAAGATTTAAAGCCGTGCTCTGATACCAAATTGTAACACCCCGTTTTTCATAACGCAAAAAGGGCATTAATTTTTTTTTTTCTTTTCAACTAACACTCAAAGTGCGCATAATAGTTTTATAAATGAACCGGCATTCAAATATACAAAAGAACTCATTACCAAAAGGTGCTCCGACAAGCAAAGTGTATTTCCTGAATAATTACAATCCAAGTCTAAGTATTCAAAAACTTACAACCAACGAGTTAGAAACCTATGCCTAGAACCAAAAGGCACGGTGCACAAAACACACCGGCGCATAGTCTAACTACTCTAAGCTAAAACTCCAACCGCTCACCGGGGTCTGGAACAGCCACCGTCGTCACCACGACCTAACCCATCATCTGGGTGGGATGAGCCCGCAAATGAAAGAAAGGGTCACCACAAAATAGAAGGTATATATATATAACCGGTGCGAAAAATTGTACACATAGCAATAATTCCACGAAACACAAGAGAAAGCTCTTTAACTCGAAAGTATTTCCCACCAACGGGTTTATATAAATAAATCACCAAGCCTAATGCAGACTTCTACAATGGGTGCGACAACCGATTACTGGTTCGTCACATGCATGATTTTCCGGAAAATTAACCTCTCCTCGAAGAGTCGTGGGGTAGGCAAAGCCACACAGAAATATACGTACCCGCACTAAAATGCCACACAAGGCAGGTGAAGTCACACAGACAAACACCAGGCGAAGTCACACAGACAAACACCAACTCAATATAAATCCAGAGGGATTTGGCGAAGCCACACAGTCAAACGCCCGGTACGTAGGCAAAGTCACACAGACATACACCTAGGCACGCAACTATGAAATGCATGGCATATATTCTCTTCGGCATATACGGGATAGTCACACAAGACAAAATCCTCGCGTAGTCCTATCTGACGCACGCATTCATATATGCTCATGCAAACATTCACATAGCCTAAAGCCTATGCACAAGCATCACAACATACATACATTTCTCAATCATATGTAAATTGCACATATATTTATAACCACGTTCTCATCAACGAGAATACATAAGTACAAACATGCCAAGCACACAGCAAATGCATAAACAGCAAAAACAAGCATGTCGTAACCGTTTTAAAAGACGGAAATAAAGTGGAGCCCTTACCTCGTCAAGCACTCAACTAACACACGATCGCACAACACTTACTTGCTTCCTAAAACAAGCAAAGTATTCAATCAAAACCATATCCAATCAATCCTTAATGATTTGGACTCTAAAACCCCAAAAACCAAAGGTCTTCTAAGGAAAAATCCTTCTTTCGGATACCAAACCAAAAACTATCGTATTGATCAACACTCATGAGTTATATGTACTATTTTTAGGACCCAAAACAATAGTCACAAGTCTTAAATAATTTGAAATGCAAAATGGCCGTTTTCTTGCGTTATAAGCTACGTACTTTCCGAGTACCCGAAAAACTCGTTTCCAATCCCAACCACTTCCATAAATTAATAAAAAGGGATTAGAAAGTTAAAAACCAAGTTTAGAAATCAGAATCCAAAATCTCAACTCCCAGAGCTCGCCCTGGCGAGTTGGTGGCGAGTGAAGGCAGAGAATACTGGTCTTACTCGCTCTGGAGCTCGCCCTGGCGAGTTGTCAGGACCTGTGACACTCGCCCTGGCGAGTAACCACTCGCTCAGCGAGTTTCAACTGTCATGACAGCAAAAGACAGCAACTCACACCACCTTTTTCCATCCAAGCCTAGTTTGATTCTATTAGTTCCCTACATCTTTTCAAGGCATAAAAGCAAACCATTTCCATAAGCAAGCAACACATTTCCGAAAGCATGTTGGTTGCTTCGAGTGCAAGTTATTTGATTTTCATTTCCAAAATCAAAACCAAATCCAAGCACAAGTTTTATTACGGGCCTTAACCGTCCGGTAATCATTTTCAAACATGTTTTCAAGGTAAATAGCGACACCACATGTCACAATAGTTTTAAACCATTTTTGACCCCAAAACACTACCCAAAACACTTAGGAATATTTTCATAAACCTCAAAATATTTTTCATCGGATTTTCTAAAACAAAACCATACAACGCATTTCCCTTTTGCTCAAAGGTCCAAAGACAACTTTTCTTTTCAAAACCTTACAACATAGCCTCATGTTATTGATCAATACATAACCAAACCAAAACCCTAACTTTTCTCATGAGATTTTTCACCAACTCATGGAAAACAAAAACAACAAAGCCTAGCATGCTTACTAAACTCTCATGAACAACTTTCATGAAACAAGAACTAGCAAGAACAACATTTCTCACCAACCCTCTTAAGAACATAAACCCAAAAACTCTTAAACTCTATAAGTCTACCAACCTAAGAGATGAGAAGAGAGGGTTACCTTTAGAAAGTGATTCTCTACACTTTTCCTCAAAGCTCCAAAGCTTGAAATGGAGTGAAATGGTGAAGAATGGAAAATTTAGTGAAGGTTAAGGTTGAGAAATGGAGTTCCACGTGAAAGAGAGAAAGAAAGGAGTGGAGTTTATGATTTTCTTAAGTCCACAATCAACAAACCTCCTTACTATGCCAATGCTCTTGCTCACTCATGGCCATTGGATCAAAAGACAAAAAGCCAAGACACAACCCTAGCCATTGGATCAAACCAAACCAAATCCACTTGAGATATAACTCAAAACCTCATAGAAACACTCACACGTTCAGCTCTCGCGCGCCGCGACGAACGAAACTCACCAAAACAGAAAACCTACAGACAGAACGTCTATCGTCTAACATTTCCAAAACTTATCGCCGAATCTTTTTCCGCGACTGTAATTTTCTTCCATACTTCAGAAAATTAATCTCAGAATATATCCTAACTCGCGCAGATATATAAAACTTCCATCCGAAACCTCACTCAAAACAGACGCAATAAGATTTTACAACGACGGGTAAAATCCTACTCGTTTTTCCAAAAACCAGAATAATCCAAAACTTATTATTCTGAAACCACAAGTAACTTCTTATTCAAGCAACAGGATCACAGAACCAAAGTCTGTACAATTACAGTGCACGAGCACTAAACAGGCTCAATTACAGCAAAGCTAATAATTACACGATGTTTCGTCACACGAACACATCGAACCCTAATATTCCTTAAACCAACTATACAAGAAATCTTGGGTCTTACAGACGTGGTCTTTTCTTGGTCTTCTCGTCGCGGACCTTATCAGCTTTCTTGTCGGGTATTTTCTAGTCCAAGTACCCGTGCAATCAAGATTTTGACCTAGAAGTATCACAAAATCTCAACCTAAAAATCAAATTTTGACCTCTTTTTATGGAGGGACCTTTTATAATGTTATAAATATTTATGCAAAATAATCATTCAAAATTTCACATTGACTTAGGGTCTGTCTGAACTGACTTTTTTAAGTCTTAAAGCTATCTGAAAATTAGAAGTAAAAATAAGAGCTTTTCGAAAAAAGGTAAAGTTGATTGGTAATTGTTGTATTTTTTAGTTCCAAAGGTCTTTTATCAATGTATTTTACTCATAAAAATTAAGCAACTTTTTTTCAATTAAGAGCTTCTTGAAAATCTGCTTGGCCTATCTTCTCCTTTTATTGAAAAAAAACAATAAAATAAACTAGGCCAAATGCTACCTTAATATCAAAGACTAGAACTGCACGCATAAAAAATTTATAAGAGAAAAAACAAAAATTAATATTTTTTTAGGGACGAAAAACTTATTTAACCTTAAAATAATAATGACAATTGTGAATAAGTTAATGCTTCCATAAGACAATAATTAAAATCTTGAAGCAATTCCAACTTCTTATTTAAATTACAAATGTCAGAAATTTTTCTCAAATAACTTTTAGGTACCAAAGTTAAATTTGTATGTTAATTATTTTTTTGAAAGATAATTGATAAAAGTAGAGAGTATTTTCAAATTATTAATTCAAGCTATAATATTTTACAATCCAAAAAATAACTTAAAAATTACGTGAAATTCAGAGACCACTTTCAAATAAAAATCAAAGTTACATTGAAATATATTATATTTATATTATAAAATGTATTAAAGAAAGTTTGATAGAACACTACTAGAAAAATTAATTTTAGAGAGGGACGAAATCCGTCAATAATGAGTCAAATTTCCGTCACATACATTTAGTGACAGAATTAGCGACGAATTGAAATCCATGAGCAATTTCAACGTCGCAAATATTTAGTGACGGAATTTATCATCCGTCACAATTTGCGACGGATTAAGTCGTCACAAAAGTAATAAACCCGTCACTAATGACTGACCAACAGTACTACATTTGTTTATTGGAATTTCGTCGCTAATTAGTGATAAATGTAGCTTACCTCGCTAAATAATGAGAGATTTCATATTCCCTCACTAATTAATGACAGATTTTGGATTCCCTCACTAATTATTGATTTTTGGATTACCAAATTCTTAAAACAACAGTATACAACTAAGAATTTACATCATAGAGAAAAACTTTCCATAAATCAAAACAATTACTACCCAAGCAAATGTGGTTCTCTTGAGCTGATCTCAACTCCTCCATAAGCTAAAAGTGACTCCACATGCCATGCACAAGTCAATTTCTCATTCATCTTTGATTGTGTAACCTACATTAAAATGAACAAAAATTGTAACAAGACTGTTGGATATGCCTTGAAATCTCAGTTACAAGAAGTCGGAAAATTCTGAAGAACATCTGCCAGCTAGCACGCGGCGCCAGGAGAGGCCTCGTTTGGCCTGTGGGTTCTGTCGACTGGCGCGGGCTCGTGTTGGTTTGGAGATTTTTGTGGAAAATATATTTTCTTGGAGGATACTCTGACTTGGATTTGTTTTGTTTTAAAATAGATTGTGTTTGTTTTAAATAGGATATATTTAAAACAATATGGGATTTGGTTTTATTTTATAACAAATTTGTTTTAAAATAATAGGCACATATTTTTCTATAAATAGGGATTGTCTTATTCATAGAAAAAGAGAGAGAGAGACAAGATGTAGGGAATTGAGATTTGCCACCACACAAGGCTAGGGTCTTAGGATCCTAGGGGTTTGGGCAAATCATTCTTGGGATCATCTTGTGGGATCACCTTGGGTAGACTAGGTCAAATTGAGTTTCTTGGCCACGGGAAGAGATTCGGGATTTTGGGTAGAATTAGGATTAATTCTTGTAACCCAATTGGGAACTCTTGTAAAGTGACTTATTTGATTCTAGTGGAACGGAGAGTTGCTCTCTCCCCCAGACGTAGGTTCATTAACACCGAACTGGGTAAACAATATTATTGTGTTCTTTATCTTCCGTTGTTTATTGCTTTGGATTATTGCATCATCATCATCTCTATTGTCCTTATATTTGGTTGCTTGTTACAGTTGCCCCACACATCAGTTTATTATTGATGTGAGTTTATCGTCGAATTCACAACAAAGACAATAAAAATCATGAATATAGCAAGGAAAGAACAATAAAAACATATGCAAAGATGTTCAAGTTAAATACTTCATCCAACATCTAATATCTGAAGGTGGAAAGACACAAGAAGGGGGGGTTGAATTGTGTTTTAGAAAATTAAAACTTTTTGGGTTCTTAAGGAATTATATGCAGCGGATATTAAAACAAATTCAAAGAGATGTAGAGAGAAGGAAAGATAGACACAGAGATTTATCCTGGTTCCCTTCACAAATTGAAGGTACGTCCAGTCCCCTTGTTCTCAACAAGAGCTTTTCACTATAATCTTCACAGAATTACACTTTGCTCAAGCACACTTGCAAGAGACTTCTCAAATGCTCAAGTTACACTTAACGAGAGACTTCACAATCAGACTTAAAAACTAAGAATGAATGTTTAGGATCACTTGATATACTATCAGAGGTGTTTACAAAATACAACACAGATTGTTCTAAGACTTAGAATGACAGATTGAAAATGTAGAGTCAGAATGCTTCTTAGTCTTTGAATGTGGTAATAGAACAGTAGTCATTTCTTCCTTGTGAGTCTTCTATTTATACTTGAAGGAAGATGATGACTGTTGCAGAGAGAGGTGTGCCAGCTGGAAAATACTCGTACAATTGTGATAGCTGTAGTTGCCTTCTTTGGCAAAGATATCCAATTCCACTACCTTGCTATTTGAATTATCACTCATCCATTTTGAGTAATAATAGTACAATAGTACGATCCTCAATTGCGCTCCACATATGGATAAGGTTAACGTTGTACTAACGAATATTCCTTCCTGTGGACGTGACAGAGCCTTGAAGTAGATTGTTCTTCAATCATTGGTTCTGATTATGTCAGTTCTTGAGTGACGTAAATTCCTTTTGCTTCAGATGCTGTTGTCATTGCTTCTTAAGGTTCCTTTAGCTTCTGAGTCCGTCAGAGCCTTGTTTTTATCCTCAGAGGCACTTTCTCCAATATGCAAAATTTAAGCTTCTGATGAACAGTGATGTTCTTTCAGAACTTGTTTTGACTGGCTTCTCTGCTATTATTCATGGTGCTTCTGAATGAATTTTAACTTGCAATTCTGCACACTAGAATAATCATTAGTAACTCCAATTGTAATTTTAATACTTTGTTATCATCAAAACCACTTAAAACATTAGAGGTTCATGTCAGACCCACTTTGTTCCAACAATATCATCATATACAATTATACATACAAATTACCAGCATGCTAAAATATAATGATGACATTAACCAATTGGCTTTATGAGACAATTGCTGTTTATACTTACCAGACAATGCCAAGATAAGAAATTGAGAATATATTGTCCAAAAGAATACGTTACTTTTCGATTATGACCTCTTTTCCAAACTAGAGGGACTGAAAATACAATTAAACCAAATATAAAATACCAAAGAGTCAAGGGACTGAAAAGTAGAGGTTGAAAAAGCCATGGAGGTGAGTAGATAAGCATTCTAAATAAAGGAGCTAAAACTATACATAAAACATGCTCTTTAGGTAGATTACCAAGTACCCAATGCCAAACAATATGCAGATTGATAAACATTTCTATCTTCCAAAGCTACGGCTTTATAAGTTAAAGCACAATCTGGATATTTATTTCCCCAAATACAAAACTTGAATTAGATAATTTGTATTTTACATAAATATGCTAATGAGATCACAGCGTATGCAACCATAAAGACTTGCATTGTTTAAATGATGAAATGTCCTACTTCACTACATCTAATATATATCAGAAATAACAAGTCACTACATGAGGAGAGGGAATTCCTTACATGATAAAATAAGTGTTATAGTTCCTCACAGAAGGATCAGAAAAAACTATAAAACCAATAATAATGGAGAGGGGATTTTCTTCAATGTAATGTGTATCATCCAAACACACCACTATCAAATTTAGATACAATCACGGGAAACAGAATATCGGGGCAATATACAAACTATGTCAGCACTACTTTTATCCAAAACTAATTTCTATCAACATAAAAGCATTTAAATTTATCAAGCTCACTATCACTTCCATCAAAATAGAATTGACGACCAATTTCCATGCAACTTCATCAACCACTAAGCATAGGACATTCACAACCCAACACCCCTAACCCCAACAACTTCATTAAATCAAATAAAAATAAGGAATTTTATGCATAGATTAAGAAAATGATGGCAAGAGGCAGTTTGTATACAGCAAAATTTAAGCGCTCTAAAACAGTAAGCTGATTTAATGGCTCTTAAATAATATATGTTACTCAACAACATTATAAAAACAGTTTTCATGAATATGTAAATTGGATTGACACTAGGGGTCATCCATTAAAAATATACTTTGCAGTGAAAGAGTAAAACCATTTAGAGCAAAGTCTTTCCAAATAGTTACTCTACTTTATTTTTTTGAGGTGTGGGGTCGTTTTCTACCCTTTTCTATCATATTGGACTGCTAACATGACTGAACCTCCCTAGGTAAGTTTTCACATCTACTCAATAAGTGCTCCTATAATTTTCTCTCATTTATTCTGAAAACTAATATTTTCTTGTAAGTTCACCAAACCACCTTAGCATTTCCATATACACTACACTTTTTATTTGGTTTGCACTCGAGTGGCAAATATAAACTACAATATATCATTGCTAACCTAATAGTTCTGTAGAGTTCTCCTTCATGTTTGATAGTTCAAATCATGATCACAAGCAATTTATTCATCCATCTTGAATGTTATGTCTGATCTTCCCAAAGATGGATCAAGCAATACCAAAATTTTAAAACTTATATGATGTTATATACAAATTTCACCTTTAAAGACTGTACATCATCACTACAATCAGCATCTAACAAAGCAGAACAATCATTCAAAACCACAGATATCAAAATATGAAGAAAATATATGATATGCAGAATCACAACATATATGGTTAGACAAAGTATACACAACCTACCCGAGATTGTAATTTCATAGGGAAATGAAATAGCACCCTCAAGCTTTGGTATTAGTGGAACATGATCCTTCTTCTCGTTGACCAATTTAATTATTTGAAATAAAACCTCACGAAGCGATACTTCAAGTTCTGCACTTCGAGCATTTCTATCCTCCAAGGCTCCCTCTACTCATGAGAAACAAGGAAAAAGAGACAATTAAAGGGTGAGGGCGCCAGGAGGAATTAATGGCATCAAAACAAAAAGTAACTTCAAAAGTAAGTTACCTTCGCAAATTTACAGTCTGCAATTGATAACTCATATTTTGTGAGTATAATTAGGCCATTGACACTTGATTTATTGTCTGCTAATACGGTTTGCATTCAATGTTTAGATTTATTTTAATGCTTTTATGAGTCTAGTATGTATTTAGGAATAAAATGTAAATTCATCATGGAAAGAGTAGTTTTGGTGTCATATGGTGTCAAGACAGACCACTGGGCCATCTAAAAGGTCCAAGAGCCACTGCAAAGAGATAATCAGAGTCAAGACTATCAGTCCGTACAACTATGAATGGCGGCTAGTCAGTCAAGTCAGCAAATGCCGCCACGTCAAAAGAAGATGATGAGAATGAGCGCTAACGCGAGGAAAGACAGCTGGCAGATTTCCCATGTGCAATTGTATTATCATCGTACTAATCATTTGGGGGGAATACGCTTTATTCTTTTGGGCCGTCTTATCCTAAATAGGGAAGGCCCAGGATCCAAGACTAGTGCTATAAAAAGGAGCCTTAAACCTTAAAATAAGAGAGCTCAGCCATTTTGAAAGAACAAGAGAAAAACCTAAGTGTGCCGCCGCTGCTTGCTGATTACCGGAGTCGTGACTGTTGCCGATACTGGAGCTTGAGACATCTTCTCTAGTGCCGTCACGGTTATAGGTTTACCTTTAGAATTCATTTTAATGTGTAAGCTTATTATTCTGGTTGTTATGGTTTATAAGCTCACCATGAGCTAAACTCTTGATGTTGAAATTATGTGAAGTTCAATGAAGGTTTAATGTTATTCATGTGATGTGATGTTTGTATGTTTACTCTTTTAGTTCATTTGATATTTTGCCATATATTTGCATCTAGGATTGATCACCTTAGATCTGAATAGAAGTTTGTTGTTAAGAGACATCTAATAACAAACAGATTTAATGAACTAATATGGTTAAGTGAGGTATAGACATATATTCTCTACCTAGGCTTAGACATAAGCTAGGGCTATAGTAAGAAAACAACCACGGATTTCTGAACTGTAATGAAGTAAGTTTGACCTAGACATAGGACCCATCTTATCACACATTGCATAATTTAACGTTGTAGGAATACACCACAAGGCAAGAGTTGCTTGCAGGAGTCTTGCCTTCACTTATCACATCACACACCTACGTTAAACCGGATTTGAATGAATCATAGTTTCAACATACTTTCTCAACTGTTTTCTCAAAAACCCTAATTTAATCATTCTTGCTGTTACCCAAAAATTGCTACTTTTATTTATTTGTTATTAATCACTCATAAGCGTAAAACTGTTGGATTGCTATTGGAACGAAATTCCCTTATCACAATCCCTGTGGGATTGATACTTTTTCTTATTACTTGCTGCAAACATGACTGTGTATACTTGCACATTGCTTTTAAATACTACTGACAAACAAGCGAACAAGTTTTTGGCGCCGTTGCCGGGGATTGTGCGGTTTTAAGTTCCATAGTTATTCATTTAGTTTTTAGCTTATTTGAGATTTAATCTGTTTCTTCTGTCAATTGGTGTCAAGACAGATGTGTAGACTTGTTTGTATGCGCAGGCTGTTATCACCAGAATTGAGACCAGATCCTGAGATTGAAAGAACATTCAGAATCTTAAGAAGGAATAGAGAAGTGAATACTCAAGTTGGTGTAAATCTAGCTGAAGAAGAAGGGTTTCATAACTCAGATCCGGAAGAAGAAATGGCTGAAGCTGAGGAAATACCAATAGCCATGGCTGATGTTATCGGCATAGCAAATGATAGGACAAGGAACATAAGGGATTATGCTGTGTTTGATCCAAATGCCATGAACACTGGGATAGTCAGACCAGATATCACAACTGCTCAGTTCGAATTTAAACCTATGATGTTCTAAATGTTGCAGACTATTGGGCAATTCTCTGGAGCAGCTACTGATGATCCTCACCTACACTTGAAGCAATTCTTAGAGGTTGCTAGTAACTTCAAAATTCCTGGGATTACGGATGATGCTTTCAGATTTAGGCTATTCCCTTACTCTTTGAGGGATAGAGCCAAAGGTTGGCTTAACTCAAGAGAGCCCAATTCCATTGACACTTGGAATGCTTTAGCTGAGAAGTTCTTAGCCAAATACATCCCTCCTGTCAAGAATGCTAAGATGAGGAATGAAATTACTTCTTTCAGACAAGGAGAGGATGAGTCACAATTTGATGCTTGGGAGAGATACAAGGAGATGTTGAGACAATGTCCACACCATGGTATTCCAGTCTATATTCAGCTTGAAACATTTTACAATGGTTTAACACCTTCATCAAGGAACATGTTGGATGCATCATCTGGAAGAGCTTTGCTTTCTAAGTCTTATACTGAAGGATTTGACCTTATTGAGGGTATCACAGCAAATACCTACCAATGGCCTACCATCAGAGCAAACCCTGCATCCAACACTTCAAGGAAACCAGCTGGAGTACATGAAGTCAGTGAAACTACAGCCCTAGCTGCTCAGATTGCTCAGATCCACAACATGATGAAAACTTTGCTCACGCCAGCTGCTTTGCCTGCGGTTGCCTCTGAGCCCGTTAATGTAGTGTCAGACTCGGCAGAAGTAGCTTGTGTTTACTGTGGTGGAGCTCACTTGTATGAAGAGTGTCCTGCTAATCCTGTCTCTACCAACTATGTAAATAACTTCAACAAAAACAACAACCCATATAGCGAGTGCTATAATCCTGGCTGGAGTAATCATCCTAACTTCTCTTGGGCTAATGCTCAGAATCAACAAAAAGTACCTGTTGTACCTCCAGGTTACTCTGCACAGAATAACAGTCAACTGGAGGCAATACTGAAAAGCTTCATGCAAGAGACAAAGAATTTCACAGTAGAGGTAAAGAACCAAATCTTATCCCAAGGAGTTAGCATCAAAAATCTGGAGAATCAAGTAGGGCAAATAGCCACTGCTCTCACTCAGAGAACTAGTGGAAGTTTGCCCAGCACTACTGAAGCACCTGCCTCTACTTCAAAGGACAAAGGAAAAGAAACTTGCAAGGCCATTACCTTGAGAAGTGGGACAGAGTATGAAGGACTTAGCATGGGGACTATTGTTAATGCAGAAGCTCATGAGAGATTAGCTGAAGATTCAACTGTCACCTTGGCAAGTCAACAGTTATCCCTTGATGCTACCTCAAAGAAGTCAAGTCCAGATAAGACACAAGAGTCACCAGCCGTCAAGACTCATGTTGCTACTGAAACAGCTGCACCGAGCAGCCCTGTTCTAGTAAGAGAAAGACCACCTTTTCCTCAAAGGCTAAGAAGAGTCAAAGAGGAGAAGCAATTTGACAAATTCATATAAATCATGAAGCAGTTACACATCAACATTCCACTCATTGAAGCTATTCAGCAGATGCCTAATTATTCCAAATTCATGAAGGATGTGTTAACTAAAAGAAGGAGGATTGGTGAATTTGAGACTGTTACATTTACTCAAGAGTGTAGTCAGATGGTTCAAGGAAGGATCCCACCTAAACTGAAAGATCCAGGGTCCTTTACTATTCCTTGTACAATATGAGATGTTTATGTTGGAAGAGCACTTTGTGATTTAGGTGCTAGTATCAATCTTATGTCATTATCTATTTTCAAGAAGCTTGGCATTGGTGCTGCAAGGCCTACAACAGTCACTCTCCAACTAGCAGATAGAAGTCTATGCTACCCTCAAGGGAAGATTGAAGATGTGTTGGTCAAGGTTGACAAGTTTGTCTTCCCTGCTGATTTTATAATTATGGACTTCACTGCAGATGATGATACCCCAATACTATTGGGAAGACCATTTCTTGCCACAGGAAGAACCCTGATAGATGTGGAGAAAGGAGAACTCACCATGAGAGTCAATGCTCAAGAAGTCACTTTCAATGTGCTGAAGGCTATGAGTAGGGGTGTAATTGGACCGGTTTGGTTCGGTTTTGAGTGAATCCAATGTCCGAACCAATGAATCCTCGATTGGTTCGGTTTGGTTCGGTTTTTAGTGTTTTTAAAAAATGAATCCGAACCAAACTCATCGGTTTGGTTCGGTTTGGTTCGGATACTTTAATCGGTTTTTTTCGATGTATTCCATGCTATTATATTTTTTCCGATATATTTGTTTTCACATAAGCTCATCAAATAAAAATTACAATTTTTTTTACATAAGTTCATCAAATACATATACATAATATAACCATATTGAAAACAAATATAAAACACAATTCTTTTCGCTTAAGTTCATCAAATACATAATACAATTATATTGAAATTAAGTTCATCAAATACAAAATAAAACCATATTGAAATTATTCAAGTCTATTCCCACTTAAATCGGAAAAATAATCAAAACAACGCTTGAGAAGTTACTGTTTTGAGGGTTTGAGATGAGAGCAGCAGCATGACGTGAGAATGTTGTTTGTGTAGTGTTGAGAGCAAGTTGAGGATGATGTGATGTAAGATGTGAGCAGCTTAAGGATGAAGGTGAAGTGAGATGAGAGCAGCGTTTCTGAGTTTGTCTTTGCGGCTGTGAGTGTTTCTAAGTTTGTGTTTTTAAATTAGAGTTTTTAAGTGAGACATATTTTATTTTATTTTTTAGAAGTAGTTGGGTCAGTTGTAGTTTTTGATAGATATGAGCTACCTAAAAAAATAATAAATAATTTAGCATATATACTATATATTGGTTTGGTTCGGTTTGTCCATTGGATTTGAAAATTGGAACCGAGAACCGAACCAAACCACTTCGGTTTTCAATTGGTTTGGTTCGGTTTTTGATCCGAACCATAAAAATCGGTTTTTTTTCAGTTTGGATTGGTTTGGATTATCGGTTCAATTGGATTTGTCCGATCCGCTTACACCCCTAGCTATGAGGTATCCTACAGAAGATGTGGAAGATGTTTCATTATTACAATGCTGGGATTCTCTGGTTCAGAAGCAATTTAACAAGAGTCAAGACCCTTTGGTGAAAGAATTAGCTCTATGTGAAGACAAGGAATTGGTATGTGATGAAGTTGTTGGTAAAGAATCAACTCAGCCCAAGAATCTACAATGGGTTGACGGATATGAAGTTCTAGAGATGCCACCAGATATGAAGAAAGTGAACATTCCATCAGTTTTGAAGCCACCTGCTTTGGAGCTGAAGCAATTGCCAGCTCATTTGAAGTATGCATTCCTGGAGTCAAGTCATCAGTTGGCTGTCATTGTTGCTGCTGAGTTGACATATCAGCAAGAGTCAAGTCTATTATCCCTGCTCTCAAAGCACAAGAAGGCCATAGCTTGGCAAATGGCTTATATCAAAGGGATAAGTCCCACTGTTTGTGCACATAATTCTCTTGGAAGACAATGTTAAGAACAGTGTGGAATGTCAGAGAAGGCTCAATCTCATAATGAAGGAAGTGGTAAAGAAAGAAATTATCAAATGGCTAGATGCTGGTATTATTTATCCCATTTCTGATAGCATGTGGGTGAGTCTTGTCCAATGTGTACCAAAGAAAGGAGGCATTACAGTGGTTGCCAATGACAAAAATGAATTAATTCCAACAAGGGCTGTAACCGGATGGAGAATCTGCATGGATTATAGACAGCTGAACAAGGCTAAGAGGAAGGATCATTTTCCTTTGCCTTTTATAGATCAGATGTTGGATAGATTGGCTGGTAAAGAATTCTATTGTTTCTTGGATGGTTATTCTGGTTACAACCAAATAGCCATAGCTCCTGAAGACCAAGAAAAGACCACATTTACTTGTCCCTATGGTACCTTTGCCTTTAGGAGGATGCCATTTGGGCTGTGTAATGCTCCAGCCACATTTCAAAGATGCATGATGACACTGTTCTCTGATTTGATTGAGTCTGCAATGGAAGTTTTTATGGATGATTTCTCAGTCTTTGGAGAATCATTCCAAGAATGTCTTAAGAACTTGGAGCTAGTGCTGATCAGATGTGAGGAAAGCAATTTGGTTCTCAACTGGGAAAAATGTCACTTTATGGTTAAGGAAGGTATTGTCTTGGGGCATAGAATTTCAAAGAAAGGGCTAGAAGTGGATCAAACCAAGGTAGAAGTTATTGAGAAATTGCCTCCCCCCACTAATGTAAAAGGAGTAAGAAGTTTCTTAGGCCATGCTGGTTTCTATAGGAGGTTTATCAAAGATTTTTCCAAGATTACAAAGCCCCTATGTCAACTGCTGCACCATGATGTGTTATTCAACTTTACTGAAGATTGCTTAAGAGCTTTTGAACTTCTAAAAACAGCTTTAGTCACGCCACCAGTTACCATTTCTCCTGACTGGTCAAAGCCATTTGAACTTATGTGTGATGCTAGTGACTATGCTGTTGGAGCTGTGTTGGGGCAGAGGCATGACAAGGTTTTTCACTCAATCTAGTATGCAAGTAGAACTCTCAATGAAGCTCAACTCAACTATACAACAACTGAGAAGGAACTATTGTCCGTGGTGTTTGCATTTGACAAGTTTAGATCTTATTTGGTTGGGACCAAGGTAGTGGTGTATACTGATCATTCAGCCATCAAGTACCTCATTGCAAAGAAGGATGCCAAGCCAAGGTTGATCAGATGGGTTTTGCTTCTACAAGAATTTGAACTCGAGATCCGAGACAAGAAGGGAGTGGAGAACCAAGTAGCAGATCACCTGTCAAGACTCCCAGATGAAGTCTAGAGTCAAGACAGGTATGTGATTAAGGAAGAATTTCCAGATGAGCAACTGTTATCGATAATAGGAGCCAATACTCCTTGGTATGCTGACATTGTTGATGCGACGACAACGTGACTGCAAGTATACAGCCTTGTCGCGTAGTTTTAAAAGATATCGAACCCACAGGGACCAATAGTCGACCTACCGTTATCTAATGTCACGTTGTAAATCTAAGGCTTAATATTGAATGAGAAAGTTTTAAATAATAAAATATTTTTGGTTTTTGTAATAATAAGAAAGCGTATTGCTAGAATGTGATCTTAGTTGCCTATGGGGGGTTCAGTACTTAAATCGTGTTTGACTACAAATTTTAGTTTTCGAAACTATATTGATTTAAAAACAATAATCTCAGCTCTCGCAAATTTTGACTAGCATTATAGATTATAAAGGTGATGCTTAACTCTCGTCCTCACATCCGCTAATAAAGTACTCTTTGAAAATCAATATAATTTAATTAAATTCTAATTCCAACTCTCGTTGCAAACTAGACTTAATGTTCAGTTTTTACTATCTAGTAGAAATCTCACGCTCTCGCTCTCTTGATTTTTACTTTAGTTAATTCTCGCTCTCGCGACAAATTATAAATCTCGATTTAATTAAAAACTGCTTAGAAAACTATTTCATTAATCCTAAATAGCTCTCGCGGATTCTAGAACTAATGTCCAATTTTTACTATCCGGTATAAACCTCAACTCTCGTCAATGTTGGCCTATATCTTAATTAATTCTCACTCTCGTGACAAATTATAAAAACGCGTTACTAAAAATTGGATATAAAAATATAGTCACACTACTTAATTACCGAACCCCTAATAGCTCCTAATTACACATCCTAGCAATATTTAAATTAGCTAGACATAATTAAAACTAAAGGCATAAAAATAAAATAAGCAAATAAATAAATAGACATAAATAAATAAAAGCAGAAAATAAATAAAAGCATAAAATAAAATAAGACAAGAAAATAGAATAAAAACCTGAATTAAAAAGACTGGAAGTACGGACACCGAAATAAAATTTTAAACTAAGAGAAGAAAACTTTTTAAGACAAAGGTCTAGTTTTCAATTTTCTTTTCAAGTATATTTCAAGTTGGTTGTTGTGTCTAAAATGTAAGAAACTAGGTCCTATTTATACTAATACTCCCTCTGTTCCTTTTTATAAGGAACAATTTGGAAAAAACACACAAACCAAGGAATCATATTTTTTTTATTAAAAATTCTAAAATTTTATAATCTATTCCAAAACTAACCTTGGTGTAATTAATGCTTAAGGAATATGTTAGTGTAATTAATGCAGAACATTGGAATAGATAAAGGGTAGGAATGTAATTGTTTAATGAATAAAGCATGAATTTAATGATTGTTTCTTATAAAAAGGAATAAATTTTTTTTCCAAATTGTTCCTTATAAAAAGGAACGGAGGGAGTACATAAGAAGACAAAAAACAATTATGCCCGATGTGGGACTTGGTTGGATTAACAGGGTCCGTTTGATCGATTGCTGCTGGACGGTGGAGATCATTGTGCCGTGCGGCACAAGTTCATTAAATTGGGCTGATTTTCTTGGGCAGCATGTACGTGTCCCTTTGTTTGTTGGGCCACGCAGGTGTGGTCCTTAATGGGCTGCACTTGTGTGGTCTTTTTGTCCCGTTTCGCTCCTTTTCGGTCCATTTTCGTTCCTTTATTTGATTCGTTCACTTTTCATCTGATAAAATAAAATACCAGGAATTAGTAACAATTTATAATATAAAATTACGAAATCGAAATAAAAATAACTGAAATAATATATTAATTTAACTAAATAAATAGTACATTTTTCGGTCTATCAAACTCCCCTAAACTTGAACCATTGCTTGTCCTCAAGCAATTTAGCTTGCATATAGAAAACATTTAAAATGCGAAGCAACTCACTCACACAGACTTAGAGAAAAACAACATCACGAGTACTCATACGCGGTCAGAAATTCAAATCGGCTAAGATCAATTAATTAGGTGCTTATTCAATCAAGAAGGGTATTTCAACGACACACAAAGTTCTCCCCTTTATGAATACCGAATTTGGATCATGCCGTTGTACTAAAATCTAAATCTTCTCCTTTGTTTTATCCTTGTTCATTCAAGACAGTCACATTAAGACCCTTTATCTATGTCACACACATGGTAAGAAGGCCGGTTAGCGATTTAATTCATCTCTTTCTTTTTCTTTTTCACAATATAACTTGATGATGCAAAAGAAATTTTGTATCATTTTCATAAGCATTAATTATGTATTTTTTTTTCTTCAAGGTTTAACCGTATTACCACAGTATGACCTTTTCAATGCGTTAGATGATTCGCTTATATTCATCGACTTACCTACTTAATGTGTGACTTTATAGATGGTGTCCGACTGAGTAAATAAACTACTGAAGGAATCCACAAATTTAAATTAAGAGATTTTGGCACAATGGGTATTCAAATTGATATCCATACTAGGGAGACTTCTGGGTGTTGGAAAAATACCGATTTGGTTTGAAAAATTCCCTAGTTTTCTTAACTTAGCCTCTTGTCTTTTCTTAACCTATATACTTTCAAAGTGAATAGCTTATCCTAAATCTTTAGAAAAAAAAATTTAAAATTGGCTCAAGAAAAGGAGAAATTTGAACAGACCAGAGAATGACTATTATTTTATTTTATTATTGAAAAGGGAAAATAAACTAATAGAAATTGAAATAACTGAAAATAAATGAAAGCGGTAAAACTCCTCTCCTAAACTTAAATCCAACAGTGTCCTCACTGTTGCGACTCAAGAGAAGAATTGGAGTGTAAAACCTGGAATGGTGTGAAAAATAACGAGGGAGGCTGCTTATAATTCTGAAGGTTGTTGAACTGGAGCCTCTAACCGCCTAGCCCTTGTATGACGTTGTCGAGCTGTTGTTGGCGGTGCTCTTCTGAGCTTTCCCATCTGTTATGATAGCCCCTGCATCTCGTGTCGGTTTTAAGGAATTTGTGTTTGTTGGGCTTGCATATGCTGCATTTGTTCCATCATCTCCTTTTGTTTCTGATGCATAGCATGAAAAAGTCCATCACGCTCTTGGTTGAGAGCATTTTTGAGCCCGTATTTCATAGAGCACATCGTCAATGGTACTCTGTCTTGACGAGGAGGAACTACCTGCAAAAGTGTTAGAAAAGTGTGTAGTGTGTGTAGGCGGAACAAACTGGGCGCCCCCACCAGCAGCAACATTTAGAGAAATGTGCGTGGGAGCTCTATTAGTCACTGAATCATCAGTATAACAAAAATTAAAAATAAAATAGCAGCAGAATAAAATTAAATCTAAAATTTGAAAAGAGCAAAAATAAAAAGTCATGGGTTGCCTCCCATGTAGCGCTTTGTTTAAAGTCGGTTAGCTCGACTTCTTAGCCCCATAGATCAATGTGGCTCTTCCTTTAGACTCACATTTCTAATATTTTTCTGAATATTCTTAGGTCTCCATTGGAACATCTCAGACCATTTCATAGGTCTTTTCTTCTTTCCTTTCTTTTTCTTGGAGACAGGAGAAGGTGTCTTATCTTGAGGGATATTGCTCTTTGAGTGAGTTTTTAATATGTTGGGAGGTATTTGTTTAACAATGGGGCTTTTTAATTTGGTTAGAGCAGCAGGGGCTCCTTTTTGAAATTCTGGTGGGGTTCCTAAACATTCACCTAGAGCGTCATCATTTTTAAGGGTCGGAGGGGTGGATGTTCTTAGGTTTTTAGAATTTTTATTTTGATCCTTCCCTATTCCTTTCTGATTTTCTTCGATGACGTCTAACATGTAGCAACTATCATCTACGGCTGGTGCTCTCATGAATTTAGTTAAAATAAACTCAATTTTTTCTTCACCCACTTCAAAAGTGAGTTTTCCTCTCTTTACATCTATTATGGCACCGGCGGTTGCTAAGAATGGCCTTCCTAAAATGATAGGAGTATTGGAATCCTCTTTAATGTCCATGACTATGAAATCAGCAGGGATAAAGAATTTTTCTACGCGTACTGGTACGTTTTCTAGAATACCTAGGGGGTATTTGACGGAACGGTCAGCAAATTGGATGGACATTCTAGTTGGTCTCAAATCTCCTAACTTAAGTTTTTCGCATATGGACATGGGCATTAAGCTAATGCTAGCTCCTAAATCGCATAGGGCTTTATCTGTAAAGTACGGTCCAATAACACAAGGTATGGAAAAACTTCCTGGGTCTTGTAGTTTGGGAGGCATTTTGTTTTGAAGAATGGCACTACACTCCGCAGTAAGCATAACCATTTCTTCATCCTCAATCTTTTTTTTATTAGTTAAAATTTCTTTAAGAAACTTAGCAAATGAGGGCATTTGGGTCATAGCTTCTGTAAAAGGTATTGTAATGTTCAATTGTTTCAGAAGCTCTACGAATTTCTTAAATTGTCCCTCGTTTTTGGATTTCTCGAATCTTTGAGGATAAGGGATGGGTGGTTTATAAGGTGGCGGAGGCACATAAGGTTTCTTTTTCTCTACAACCTCTTCGCTCTTATCTTCCTTCTCTTTCTCGCTTTGGTCATCTTCCCTCTCGGTTGGTTCATCAGTATTGGGCTGCATGGTTGAATTCTTAGTTCTAGGATCAGCTGGTCCATCGTATTGTGTCCCACTTCGTAATATAACAGCATTCACATGTCCCTTAGGATTTGGCTGAGGCTGGCTAGGAAATATGCCTGCAGGTGCAGAAGTAGATGCTTGTTGTTGGGCCACTTGTGAGATTTGTGTTTCTAACATTCTATTGTGTGTGGCTAAGACATCTAATTTGCTTGTTAATTTCTTAATTTGCTCACTAGTGTGTATGTTTTGATTTAGGAAATCTTTATTGGTTTGAGCTTGAGTTGCTATGAAATTTTCCATCATTTTATTGGTTTGAGCTTGAGCTGCTATGAAGTTTTCCATCATAATTTCTATGTTAGACTGGTTAGGAGCATTTTGGGTAGGGTAGGCAGGTTTTTGAAATCCTGGAGGTGCAGAAGAAGGTGCTTGGCCAGGTGTATACAAAGCGTTGTTGCTTGTGTACGAAAGGTACGGATGGTTCCTTTGGTTGTAATTATAGGAGTTTCCTTGAGTGTAGTTTGCTTGTTCTAGGGGAACTCCTGTTAGGACATGACATTCAGCAGCTACGTGTCCTTGAACTCCGCACACCTCACAATTTTGGGTTGTTGCAGCCACGGTGGTTGCAGTTGCGGTGGTTAGGCTTTCTAACTTTTTGGTTAGGGCATCTAATTTGGCATTCACGTGGTCTATGCCACTGATTTCGTACATACCGCCCTTCATTTGAGGTTTCTCGACGGTTGTTCTTTCGCTTCCCCATTGGTAGTGGTTTTGAGCCATGCTTTCAATAAGCTGATATGCTTCACTGTAGGCCTTATCCATTAGTGCACCGCCAGCTGCGGCATCTACTGTCATTCTTGTGTTATACAAGAGACCATTGTAAAATGTGTGGATAATCAACCAATCTTCGAGTCCATGATATGGGCATAGCCTAATCATGTCTTTGTATCTTTCCCATGCTTCGAAAAGAGACTCGTTGTCTTTTTGTTTAAATCCATTAATTTGAGCTCTTAACATAGCTGTTTTGCTAGGTGGGAAGTATCTAGCTAAAAAGACTTTCTTCAACTCGTCCCAAGTTGTGACTGAGTTGGATGGTAGGGACTGGAGCCAAGCTCTAGCTCTATCTCTCAATGAGAACGGGAATAAACGAAGTCTTATAGCTTCGGGACTGACACCACTTGCCTTCACGGTATCCGCGTATTGCAAGAATATGCACAAATGTAAATTGGGGTCGTCCGTGGGATTTCCGGAGAATTGGTTTTGTTGTATGGCTGACAACAATAAAGGTTTAAGCTCAAAATTGTTTGCTTCAATAGCGGGGGCAGCGATGCTATTGTGCGGTTCTACTTGCGAAGGAATAGCGTAGGACCTTAGTGGTCATTCTTGTGGTCCTTCAGCCATTTCTGATTGTCTAACTAAATCGGGAAGAGGAATCTCTAATTGATTTTCTAAAATTTTACGTCTTAAAAGACGTTCGGGTTCGCTAACTAGTTGCTCCAATCTTTCGCCTCTAGAGCGAGTGCTTGGCATGCAACGAGCGAACTAATTGGGAAAATAAAAATAAAAATGCCTTAGTCTCTACGGTGTAACACTGGAGTTACGATATCGACTAAATTGGTCCCCGGCAACGGCGCCAAAAACTTGATGCGACGACAACGTGACTGCAAGTATACAGCCTTGTCGCGTAGTTTTAAAAGATATCGAACCCACAGGGACCAATAGTCGACCTACCGTTATCTAATGTCACGTTGTAAATCTAAGGCTTAATATTGAATGAGAAAGTTTTAAATAATAAAATATTTTTGGTTTTTGTAATAATAAGAAAGCGTATTGCTAGAATGTGATCTTAGTTGCCTTTGGGGGGTTCAGTACTTAAATCGTGTTTGACTACAAATTTTAGTTTTCGAAACTATATTGATTTAAAAACACTAATCTCAGCTCTCGCAAATTTTGACTAGCATTATAGATTATAAAGGTGATGCTTAACTCTCGTCCTCACATCCGCTAATAAAGTACTCTTTGAAAATCAATATAATTTAATTAAATTCTAATTCCAACTCTCGTTGCAAACTAGACTTAATGTTCAGTTTTTACTATCTAGTAGAAATCTCACGCTCTCGCTCTCTTGATTTTTACTTTAGTTAATTCTCGCTCTTGCGACAAATTATAAATCTCGATTTAATTAAAAACTGCTTAGAAAACTATTTCATTAATCCTAAATAGCTCTCGTGGATTCTAGAACTAATGTCCAATTTTTACTATCCGATATAAACCTCAACTCTCGTCAATGTTGGCCTATACCTTAATTAATTCTCACTCTCGTGACAAATTATAAAAACGCGTTACTAAAAATTGGATATAAAAATATAGTCACACTACTTAATTACCGAACCCCTAGCTCCTAATTACACATCCTAGCAATATTTAAATTAGCTAGACATAATTAAAACTAAAGGCATAAAAATAAAATAAGCAAATAAATAAATAGACATAAATAAATAAAAGCATAAAATAAAATAAGACAAGAAAATAGAATAAAAACCTGAATTAAAAAGACTGGAAGTACGGACACCGAAATAAAATTTTAAACTAAGAGAAGAAAACTTTTTAAGACAAAGGTCTAGTTTTCGATTCTCTTTTCAAGT